>LR736877.1:2277438-2647423 GCA_902654985.2 Oryctes borbonicus
AATACTCCAGAATCATGCAGTGCCATCAGGATTGCGTATAATAGGCCGTAACTTTACATTCATGCATGACAACGATCCAAAACACACTGCGCTAGTATGTAAGAACTATCTAAAGGAGCAAGAAGAACAACACACCCTGAAAGTAATGACATGGCCCCCACAAAGCCCAGATTTGAACCCTACAGAGTTGTTGTGGGATGAACTGGACAGGAGGATCCGAAAAATATGCCCAACTTCACAAGAACATTTACGGAATATTCTGCAACATGAATGGATTAATATTCCACAATCCGTTTTAACAAAACTTATCGAAAGAATGCCTAGAATAGTTCGAGCGGTGATTAACAGCAAAGGAGGTTTTTTCGATGAAAAAAAAAATAATATTCAGTACGTTATATTAGGCCAGAATAACTTTTTATGTATTTATTTTTGTCTTTTTTACCTGTACATACAATAAAATTGCATTTTGTTTTTAGTTTCGTTTGTTTCTTAACCTTTTCATGTTTTTTACCAACCGACCGAACTTCTCTGAACGGCAGTGTAGGTTAATCATCTGTTGGGCAGAACAAATATTATTAATATTAGTGCCGGATTATTAAAAATTGTAATTAATTCTTTAACTATATAAAATTGCTGACAATCCATTAACATGAATGCGTTAACTAGTCGCAATAAAACGCCAGCGAAGACATTAAATTAATAGCAGTTAATTAATATCGAGCCATATTACTACCGCGACCGTCAGGCACTATAATTACTCATAACGGAAACTTCCCTCTTCGCCTACATTCTTCAAAAAATCCAAACTCTCAGAGGCGTTTTCTTGCTACTTGCGGCAATAGCTGAGCGATACCGTTCGACTTCGCCGTGCTCGTCGATTCGCGATTTCTGCCGTTTTAATTTTAAGTTAGTAATTAGTTTTAAAGTTACGGACGACGAGTCAGTTTCAAAAAGTCTTGCTCAGCGGCGCTGCGGTGCCCGCATCTGAGCTTCGGGTTGGCGATTCGCTGCGACGAACCGACGCGACGGTGTGTCATTGACAGGTTATTAAATTTTCATAACGTCGGTCGCGTCCCGCTGTCAGTTCACCTTCGAATTGCTGGCGTGGTTATTATGCGGACGGGTCGTGGTTAATTAGTGAATGTGCAGAACTTAATTACTTAATTGGGAATTATTTTTGTCGATTTAATAATAGGAATGATAAATGATCAATTTACAGCGTTGCAATTTTAGACTACTTTGAATTTTGTTTGAAAAAACGCGCACTAGAAAATGGGGTAGAGCCTACCATCGAATTTCTGAGGGCATTTCGAGATAATGTGATTTCCTCTCCAATCCATTGTTACAATTCTGCAATGTTCTCGAGATGGTTGCAATAGTCTCTATTTTTTTTTTTTATGATCCTATAAGAGAAAATCACACACACATGGATCTTCCTTCTAATTGCACATTTTTAAGAAAAGAAATTGATGCGTACAGAAGTTGGCCACTCCTGATGTAGTGTATGCAATATAATTCTTCAAAGTTCAAGATGATAGTTCCTTACAGCTTTAGTCGATGATTTCACTACCATTATCTAAACACTTCAGTAAAACTAAGCGCTCGTTTCGATTTGATGATGTGTTCCAGGACCGAAGTTTTTGAGGACGTAATTCAACGTTTGACAAGAACAAAAGAATCTAGTCTAAAAAACGGTTGCAACTCCGATTATATGTATGATATCACGAGTCTTTAGTACTTATGATCTTTGAAATAGAATAGTGGTAATAAATGAAAAAACAATTTGCAACTACATCTCACGTAATATGCAAATTCCGATTGTACGTGATATATGTGTCTTGATTGTTAATATAATTCCATGAACGTTGTTGATAAAATTTCTGCGTCGCCATTAAACCGCTTAACCCACCATCTAGAGTATGCGAATCAAAGCAAAACACAATAATTTAGAATATTAACCTGATAGTGCTGACATATCTCCAATACACCACTGCCTAAATCCATTCCATAAGTCCGCACACAAACACAGATGGGATGCTGCAACACAGAGACGTTGCTATGTTGTCCTACCATAGTTACAAATCATACAAAGAGTCCCCAACGTTAGCAAATAATGGTATACAGCAATAGGTGCCTAGGTAGCTATACCTACCTGCGATTCACGTCGCTAATAATGATTTAGTGGCATTAGTGGATGAAATGTGAGCGAGTCAGCTTTGTACGCTACCTGGCGGTAGTTAATTAAACTGCCGGAAATGAGGGAAAAGGCGTACGCTGCTGAGTTCTCCCGTTTCGCAGAATAACGAAGAGATTCATCCTGCACGAAGCGAAGCTTTTGCTGTTCTGTTGCTGTACATTAATTTCTGCGCTGGTTCGTTTGCGGATTCCAAAATTGGCCCTTAATACTACGAAAAAAAAAAACAAAAATAAAACGCTAGGAACTAACCATAGCTTTGTTAAGGTATACAATAATAATAGCCTTGCTAGCCTAGCTATTGGTGCTGATATATCTGTGTATAACAATATACAATGTATAACCAAAGAACATACTGTAAATGCAAAACGAAAGTGAAAAAATAATAAAATGTAAAGGCATGAAAGTTGCCATAACAACCAAAAGGTTCAGGATCAGGAACTTGACGACAACCCCCTGTTTTTCTTCCTGAGTACAGTACTAACATTATAAAAAATACAAAACAAAAGTAAACAATAGAATCTCGAGACAATGAATATTAACGTACGAAAAAACAATATAAGCAAAGCTTAAGTTCGCTAACCAAAAGCTCATCAGTATGAAGTCACTTACGGAGGAGACGACAACGTCTAGTCCAGACGGAATCGCATTATACAGGTTTAAAAGTCCTTTAATTCCACCAGCTATAATTAATATTTATATTATATTATATCTGTTCCTAACAACACTTTCCTATAAAAATAGCTAAACTAAAAAAAAATAATTTTATGAAAAGATATTCTAAACCATCCTACCCATCTTAACATATGTGAAATGTTGCCGTATTTTCTTAAACCATAAATAAATCTTAAACCGTCGTTCTGGATACGTTGCAATCTGGTCCTATCGATACCATCCAGGCACTGGTAGTAGACCCGTACAAAACCTAAATCTAGATGACACTAAAGACTCACTTACAAAACCTTAAAATTACGGTATTCTGCCTTTAATAGCCGAAAAACATGATCTCTAAAACAGAGTGTTATGTTCAGGCAGACGTCCAGACTACGATCGCTATCGGATAATATCATTTATTTTTGTACAATGTCATTGATAACAGCAGCTCGAACATAAGTTTTCTTACTATTAATTGGAAAACAGTGCTCCGACAAGCACTTCAAGATCATCATTTATACGAGAAACACCACTATGAAGATTTTCCAGAGAAAAAGAGTAATAGTGTCGTCTACGTATAAATGACATCGACAAGGTTTCAGATATTTTATAACAGTAAACGTGTATATTTATTTTTGAAAGTAATGGACCAAGGATACTTCCTTGAAGTACGCCACAGACAATTGGAATGGGAAGGGACAAATGCTAATCGTTAAGACCTGCGACGTTCTATCCGTCTCTAAATCATGACTAAACTCAATGTAATTAAGAAAATTCTTTGAAATAGTGTAATAACGCCAATACAGCTACTGGTTAACATCTGTACCACGCAACAGGTCGTCAACAGCATGAGCCACTGCTGCACTAGAAATTTAAAAATATAATAATACGTAGAGTGTTCCATTTAAAATAAGAAAGTTGGCAGCTATTTCCAGAATAACTGGAAATCTTAGATAACCGAAAATATTTTAGATAAACACTACATGTTGGCTTTAGTGTATCACCAAGTTTTTAGAATTTTCCGTCGTCCTAATCGCTGAATAGAACAAATAACATTCGCTAGAACAAATCGTCCTTTATCTCGGAGCAATTTGAAATTTTGAAACCTTTACATGCTCCATACTCCGCTAAACTACAGCAAAATTGCAAAAACAACCGGATATTATTTTATACTTCGATTTATAATTTCTGTTCGATTCGCATACGATTCGAGGGCCAATACGTACTTCAACTGCGGTACTTCATTAAGTAGGCACTGCTAAAACTACATAATCGACGGGGTAAAATAATCCGCCGACTCTAGTTTGTTGGATCCTCGATATTATTTGCAAAACTAGATCCTGAATTGCTAACGGTTCATTCGGTTCGTGAAAATTTAGAAAGTTCGCACAATGCATACATAATCGATAGTTCCCCCGGCTATGGTGGTTAGCGAATCGTTTATATTCAGTACGGCCGTAAATATCTTCGTTACGTTCGCTGCAATTAGCGAGGTGATTGAGGGATTTAGTTTTTTTTTTTTTTTGTAATATTACTTTGCGATATTACATTCCTTTCTTGTAGTAACTTTATTAGTTAGTTAGATTAGTCATTAGCACGTGGTTAGCATTACTCGGCCATTTATAACATATGACAATAGCTTATATAGCCGAGTCCCCACTTTTTGGTAAATATATCTCCAGCCAGCGACAATCCCGGATACAAGAACATAATTAACTTTAGTTCCGTTAAGAACAGTAATATTAGTTTGTTTTGTGTATTGTTACCATGTTTATCAAATAATTCCAACACGAGAAACCAACGGGATGTAATATCCAAATGTAACAATGCTGGAGTTACCCATCGTTACTCAGAAATATACGCACACTGGATTCTGCAAACTAAAGGAGATTGTGATGGAAACGACTACTTTTATTTATAGTTATTTTTAATAAGTAACTTTTTTTTAATACTTCGTAGCACGCAGGTTTCTCAGGTGGTGTGATTCTTAAGTAATCATGCGCCTAGAAATAAAAAAATGGATATCAAAAGATAACAATATTTTATCACAAAAGAAATATGAATAATGTTCCAGTTATTAGATGAAATACGCAAAGATATGACATTACTGAGAATAAGGACCCCGAAAATAGGATATAATGAATATCTACTAAACTACTAAAATTTATGACAAAAAGAACATATAACTTGAACTACTCAGCAATCGGTTAGAAACAAATATGGATATAAAACAAGGAAAAGAACTATGTGCGAGTAATGAGATGGTGGGTGCAGTTCGCTGGCGGGAAATGAACAGCGTCCTCTTGCTCTCCTGGTGGTAGTGGTGGTCCTGGCTTACGGCTCTCCTGATGGTTGTGACCAGCTTCACATTATATGGCTGTATAAGTCATTTAAACCACTACTTTGAATGTGGTTACCGTCCTTGGTTGGCTGGTGCCGTCGTACCTTATAATTATTGTGCAATACATTGTGATTCTTTATATTCTTCGTTCGTAGATCTTCTGACCACAATATCTTTCTCCGCAAGGTAAAGGGGATTTACTATCCTTTATTCGAATTTTTGGACAGTTTGGGTTCTTACAGCCAACCCAATACTTAGATACCAGTCACACGTCTTACCGTTTTGGCCGCTGAGAAAAAGTGTTCTCTTTTTCCGCAACGCTCAAGGTGACATTGTCTTACTTGTTAGGACTTTTTTCCTAAGTAGGTTGCACTATTCATCACCCAGTAATCACAACAATCATAAGGGAAACAATGAATGCATTTCTCTGGGTCACGCACTTTTTTACACATTTTTTTACATATAACATATTTAAAAAATGTATTCAACGTACAGAATTGAAATAAAAATAAATACTAATTAAAACAACAATTGTAAAAACCTCGAAGTCTCTTAGAAGTAAACATATGAAATCTCTATCATATTGATTTATTGCTAGACGGACATAATATTATACAGGCTGTTCTTTTATACATAACAAAGTAAATGTAATCATAAACAAAACGCAAAATGGCTTCGTCAGGAGTGAATCTACTACAAGAGCGATTTTTCAAGCAATGAGGGAGTGTATAAATAAAAGTAGCTCTGTTGTAGTAATTTTTATGGACCTAACCCAAACCAAAACCGTTCGACAAAGCTACGTACTTTAGATGGCAAGGCTCTTACTATACTTGGAACTGTACTTACTACGAACTTACTATACAAGCAATAGAAGCGAACCAAGTTGCTCTTATTTCTAATTTACACAAACGAATTACCGAGCCTAGTCCTGCACAATATCATATTATACGCGGAGAACCCATCTTTAATAATAAAAAAACAAAAATGACTTGAACTTAGGAAGCGAAATGAACGAAACACCAGCCACCTTAGAACGGTGGTTCACGGCAAACAATTTAAAATTAACAAACAACGCAAAAGTATCGGCAACCTCCTTGATGACTATTCGGTCACCTGTTCAGAATATGGATCATCCTTGAAACGGCCGTCCCGGATTAATTAATTAAACTTGCGTGGTGCGGATACTTTTGAGTTGTTTGCCATACTACGCCACAGTCCTTGCTATCATTATCAACTTAAAATTAAATCTACAAAAAACAGGCATTGTGAGCTTTAGTTATTTTAGAGTGCCTCTATAAATAGAATGCAACAAAGAATTACTCAACTCACCAGCGCAGATGAAATTACTTTTTTGAGGCTGAGGGTAGTCTCCCAACTTAATTGGAAATCCCTTGTATCATTTTAACTACGCGCTGAGAGTACCATCACAGTGTGTAACAGTACAAACAAGCATATTAGCTTACCACGCTTACATCCATTCCAAAGTGTTGCACGACATAATTTTCTGAAGGAATTCATTAGAAGCCTACAGGATTTTTATGCTGGAGAAATCTTATTTACGGGGTATCTTTCGTCTAAGGAAGGGTGAATCTTATAAACAAACTTCTAAAGAAAGTGGTCACACAAATAAAAATTTAGTGATTTTAGGAACTTCTAAAACATCAACAGCAAAAAGTGGCCGTAACAATCTATAACCTTTTACCAGTGTCTATAAAAAACCTAAATAACAGAAAATTCAAAGTACACATTCGCCATTTTCTTGCGAGCAGTATTATATTATCAACAACATTTTTAAACTAAAATTTTAATACGTTGTATTATTGTTTCTGTTTTTAATATTTACGGCTTGTTATTCATTTTAATTGACATATTCATTACATTCTACGTAACAATTAAATAAATATATTATTTATTTAAATATCTGGTTTGCTACTTATCGATCACCCTATATACACACAGAAATATTTTTGAAAAATACGTTATTGTCTTCTAACAGTTACACAACAGATACAATTCTACAACTCCAGAAGATTGGGGCGGCCTGTATATAAACATTCTACGTATTACAGATCCATTCATTTTATATGTATAAATTAAAATGAACACCTCTAAAAAGGAAGACAAAATAGCCGGGGTGAATATAATAACCCTCGTCAAAATAAATAACATACTTTTAACGTACAAATAAAACGAATAGCTGGCCAGCCTCCTCCGGCCCTCTTTTTGTACATTGTTAAGCGATTCAAACGATGCAGCGACAACCGACATAATGAAATCCATTTGGAAGATTAATGTAACATTAATAAAGGACTGAAACGCTCCGCCGACAATGGACTACCTGCAGTGTCTACCCTTTCTACCCTTTGTGAAGGGTAATTGGCAGAAATATATTAAACGAATGTCTCTCTACCGTGGAAATATTCGCAGAGTAGCAGCTTTGAATCTCTGCTTTAGCTGAATACTTATAAGCATATGTGATGGTACTAAAAGAATGCATTATATTACAGTTGGTCTAAAATGGTGGGTAAGTTCCTAAAGCAGAATAGTTATAAGGACAGAGATTAAGTAATTGGTTTACTGCAAACTTTATGCACATATATCATCTTACATTACTGATTCCATCTTTGCTCAAAATTAACGGTTTCTTCATATACCTAACAATCCAAAAACTTGGTTTGTTTAGAACTCAAAACAGTCCAATTATGTTCTCGTTTTGCCGGAGTTTCCGTTGACTAGAAATATTGTAACGAGTCTCTTGACATTGTGACCAATATTTTTGTATCTTTTGCATAGTTTTTGTTGTAGCATTAGCTCTATTTTCCCCCTTTGCAGTCTGCTTTCCTTCTGTTTTCCACCTCGAATTTCATGCTTTCTTGCTTTTAAGTCGCCGAAATTAAGACTTAAAGGTTGGTAGGTTAATTGAAGTCTCTCACTTTTCTTCTTGTTATTATCACTTCTCAATTTACTTAGGTCGTGCATTATTTTTAACAATGCATTCACTTTAGATATATCTTTATTCTTACATTTTCTTTGACTTTTATACTTTCTATACAACTGCGTTAATATTGACTTTATCGTTTGGAATTTGTTGCTTCTGTATTGATATTATATTATCGCGTGTAGCGTTTTCCAAAAGGACAACAACTACGATAATTTCTAGCAGGATAATTCGTTCGATGAACTTCGAAAGCTTTGAACAAAAAAAAAGTTAATTACAAAGTTAGCAATGCTGATATTTGGCAAAATATTTTGCAACATACTACGGACAATCCGATCACATCAATTCGAAAATGCCCAGTGGACAGATGAAATACAATTTACTAGTTGTGAGATGTCTGTCATCATTGGTCTACTAAAAATCCGCATTTGGTAAAATAAAGAAGATTTCAAGTTCGATTTGGTTTTAATCTCTTTTGCGGTTTAATTGGTATGAAATTTTGTTTAACTGTGCTTTCGTCAGTTTGACCGTCAACTCAGTGCTCCGAAGTGTAGGCAGGATCGCGGTATAATCCGCTTAGATGGCTTTTAGTACTTGTGGATCGTCTGGTTATGCGATGTCCATGACGTAGATAGTAAACAATACACAAACAGTCCTAGCGCCAATCTTTGAGAATCCGATCTCATTCACGATGTTGTGGAATTTCCTGCCCTGAAGGTAGGATCTGATAGTCTTGAGGATTCTCGGCGAGAAGTTCGCCTCCTTCATCTTCATTGCGAATTTTGTCAAATGCCTCCTCTAGGTTCAGAGATATCATGAGGGTCATCTGGTTCCTATTAAGGGCAGTCATGACTTAATCGTCTATCTGGTACAACTGAGGGGTAGTAAAGTGTTCTGACCCAAATACGAATTGATTGTTACCCAAAGCTGGTTATCTTCCAAATACTCGTTGATTCTGGCTGAAAGCAGAGCTTCTAGAACTTTACTGATGGGTCTCAGCAACGATATCGGTCGGGAAGTTAGGGTTCTTCTCTGTACGGTTTGCCTACACTTAGCGGGGGAGCCAACAATGTCAAGCAAGAATGACACGTCAACAGCAACTTCCAGCTCTGGAGGATCATGGTATCGGGCACATTCGGGTCGTAGATGGAGTAGTGAGTAGGTTCCTTCCCACGAACGGTGTTTGCTGTTCATATGCCCCGAAATGAAGGCGTGTTCGGCAAGGTTCGCGATCTTTTCGAGATCTAGCGCGTTCACGGTTTGTAAAGGTTTGTTGTAGCAGGCTACAAACAACGCATTCGCCCCGGCTCTTTTCAGGACATGCCTCCATGCTGTTGTTAGGGAGACAGGTTTGCGAATGACTAATGCACCTTTTGAAAAGAACGCCAGTTCTTTCTCCTTAGGTGGGCCTATCAGTTCTATTCGGTGTCTTAAATCTTCGGATTACAATGATTTATACTTGGTTCAGAGATGATAAGACATAAATAACTCAACACAAAACATAACAACACGCATTTCCATATATTCAGTTCTTTAATGTATAAAAACCAGTTTATCTAATTCGCGAATTTACCTCATAATAATTATAAGTCATAGTCGTAAGTAATAAGATATTTAACAGTTCATATGTCGTTTATCTACTTCCATTTCCTTTTGTTTAACGAGCTACAAACGTACAGCTGATATTTATCTTACTACAGCATGCATTTTAACTAATCATAAAATATCGAGATTAAAAATTCGAAAAAAATGTACTGTCTGCGCTGCATACATAAACTCAAGCCTCAACTAATCCATTATCAAAAAACAAGCAGCCGACGATTTTAATACCAGCGGCAGTTTCCGAGGAATATTTTTCCATATCGTAATGAAAATTCCGCTCATGCCGCCATCTCGCGTGAAGATGTAACTCGGAACGAAATAAAACGGAATAACGGATGAAATAACAGTTACGAACCCACGCAGAGTCCATATCAACGCAAACTAAAGAAAAAAAAGAAAGAAAAACGAGAAATAGTAAACTGAAACGATAATGTTTTATCATTTTGAAAAACGCTAAAAAGTGCATAGGCCACCCAGAGTTAGTGCGCAATAAGCAGCGTATCATAAACATTTGCGTTGTTGCTGAAAAGCGAACAGAGCTTTTGTAGCTGTTTGATGGTTGGACGGTTTTATCCCCCCTTTTTTTCGGAAATACTGGAATGCAAATGAACGTGTCAAATGGGAAATGAAATGAAAAAGCATAGCTCTTAGGCTACGTTCTAGGAAAAGCGGACCTAATCGGATAAATTATGCATTAATATTAACGATTTTGTTTTCAAATCGCTTTAAATTAATTAATAATAATGTCGATAGCGTATTAATGCGATATTTGCTGGATTGTTTCATGAAAATTATAACTATCTTTAATATCTCGAAAGTAAGATCGCATCTTTAAGAACTCACACATAAGCTACATTGTGAGCTCTGTTTTTGGAAGAAAATTATGTTGCAATACGGATATTCCTGAATATCTGAAAAAGCATCTATTTTAGATATTTTTAGATAAATATGATTTTTTTTTTGTTTTTCTTTTGTAAAAATTCCCCTGATCCACATGCAGTACATTTCAGATAACAGTAGCCAATAAATAACAGCCATTCTGAATTAATTCTCTGTTTATAATATAACACTAGCTGCAGTTTTGATTGATGCAACACGAGCTGAGATTTCCAGCTGCAAAATTGTGTCTCAATATCTTTGCTAGAAATTCCTGAAATTGCGCCTGAAACTGTTACTTTTTTTTTAATTCCGATATTACTATTTTACTTTGAGACGTTCTAACTAGGTGTGGACAAAAAACAAATCAAACACTCCCGGTAGGACAACCATTAACATCAGATAAAGGTTTTACTATCTAAATACTTATAGTCAGTGTTATCTGAAATTCACATTCTATTCACGAACCTAAAACTAGTAAAAAAAAAAACATATGCTGAAAGCCTAGGAGATGGTAGACCTTAACTCCATTTGCACATTAATATCAATCTGCAAATTAAACCGACCTTAGAAAAGAAAACCAAGAATGCTGCCACTGCTCCCCAAGAAAGAATTTTAGTCTGGCTTTAAACACCTGTATTGATAGACCTATAAGTTGTCTGGTGTGGTACACATGTGGAGAGAGCAAATGTGTAAACCGAAGACTAAGGCTGTATATAAGATAGGACGTATAAATAGAATAGAGGAATGGACTCAATATATTTCTGCTAATCAACACTATTTGAAGGAATTCCATCTACACGAACTCTCTATGTTCTATAATTTAAATAGTCTATAATAAAATCAACCACACCATTAAATTAGGAGATATAACTTTCTCCATTTGAAAGTTGAAGTAGTAATTGTCGAACACCCTGTATAATGTTTTCCAAAAGTTTCAAGAACTGCAAATTTTCTAATTTACAAGTTAAACACTCAATTATAAACATTCACAATTGGTTTTTTCTCAACTCTTCGTTCCAATTCGCATTACATTTACACTCAACAACATCTTTAGCTCTCATTGCAGGTTTTCACCGTTTCGAATCGTAAAAAAAAATAAAACCATAACGCACCACCGTACCGGATTTTAATTCGATTGCAACAAACTTGATATTACATAGACGTTCTACGTCATTTCTCAAATGGAAACCTCTGAAAACGCGAAAAGTGACGAGAATCCCGTTTCGAATTATGGAAATAATCCGGCCGACAATTACACGGAACTCGGAGTTAACTTGCGCTTTTAAATTCTATTATTCCAGATAACAGATGACAAGGACTTGCGAGATGAATTAGATTGCATGCAATAGACTTTATAGTTAGGAAATGGAAACGATGCATAAGCGTTGCGCATCAGTTAGTCGAGAGGAATCTGCAGCAGATACGAGTGACGAACTCGATATTAACAGCCAGTTTCTACCATTGTCTAATTTTGTGAGGGGAGGTGTTGTAGTAGAGTAATACGGGAGAAAGTTTAATGTAAAAGTTATTTAGAGGATAATTTGACTTGCATTACGTAGTTGAAGGTATTATTGCTCTAGAGTTATATTGAAATAGCCTGGAAAAGATTGTGCTTGACATAGAATATAAATCATTTCAAATTAAATCTTCAGTTTCCAGCTTTTAGCTTCAAACAAAGCTATCATAATATATATATATATATAAATATATTTTTTAAGGGACAAAAATTTTATTACTGAAAAAAATTGATATTAATTATCAGAAACCTGAAAAAACCTGAATAAAATTTTGTACTTTGTAAAATTACAAAAGTCAGCATTGATCAATGGGGATGGTTTGTTCAAGGCCAGATAGGTTTTGATAATTCATTCGCATTCGTTATAGCATTAAAATGATCGCTCTTTCACAATAAATTGCAATAAACATGCAATATGCAATAAGCTAAGTAGTGGCGTATATTTTGGCTCTAAAGATACGTTCGTTATTTTCTTGGCATAATATGTGATCATAGAAAAATGTAAACGAGAAGACCAAATTTTTCTGAATAATTTTTTTCTGGTTGATTAAAACATCTGACAGAATGTTGCTTAAATTATATCAAGAGTAAAACTTCAAATTACATTTGGCATTCTTAACAATAATGATGCAAACACGTTTCTGTACTAATCTAAGTCAATACTATTAAATACTATAATACAAAAATTATTTCTTAGTAAAAGCACAAAAAGAATTTAGCAAACAATTATAGGTTCAGACTGATCACCTTCGGTTTCGATACAAATGCTTTCTCGTCGTTTTATGTTGTTAAATGGGTTGATGAGGTGTTGAGGCGTTATCGTGTCGCAAATATTTTGAATTCGTTAAGTTCTTGCAATATACATAGCATATTTTTTAGAAAATGCATTTTTTAGACGTGAAAAAATAAAATAATCTAAAATAGTTAGTAGACCAAGGATTCATCTACGTGAAGTTGTTATCCAAATACAACTCCTTTCAAAATGCTATGGTTTGCGTATGATGCGTAAAATCATTAAGAATAAGAAACAAGCATCATTCATATGACTTTCAAGCCAATTGCAGTGTTACACTCTCGCGGCATAAACATTCTTTAGTGATTAAATGCAAGAATTCTTGTAACAGTGGCCATCTCCTTCCTGTTGCTTTTGACCAATGCAATTTTATCGCGCGCACATTTTCCCACTTATCCCCCTCATCGTCTTATCTTCAATTTCGAAAATCGTAGAGAAAGTCATCCTTAAAAAACTAAGTGATGAACTGGCAGAACTGGCACCCATACCGGACGAGCAGTTTGCATTTCGTATGGTTTTCGACCGATTTCCAGCTGGTCCTTACCCGGACCTTCCTGGTGTACAAATCTTATCTAAGGTGGATATTAACATATGGAACACTGACCTGAGCGGCAACCGCCAGGTCACTCATACACAAGCTCGAGGTCTTACGAAATAAAGCGCTGTGTTTGTGAATTGATCTTGAAATTCTTATGATTGGCCATCGTCTTTGTATACTCTCAAAGAATACTTACTTACGACAGGATTTCATGGAAGTATAAGTAGCAGCGAAGTCAATGAACCGTTCCCCTCGACGTTGCCGAATTACCCGACTAACTAACCAGATTACGGTTGATTGTCCCGACTCCTGCGATTTCCGGCGACGAGTGAGAAAATAAACATCCCAATTTTACAGGCAGAGTACTCACGGTCTGCATAAAGAGTGGCAATAGATGTTCGAGTCTGTAGGAAGCATGAGAGGACTACAGATACGATCTAACCCATTGTTACCTGATAATCTTCGAAACCATATTCTTTATCTGTGACCGAATTGTTTTCACACTCAACTCCACAATGCATATCCGTCAATTTCATAAATTAATAGTACTGATTAATCATCATCAAACTACCACTTATAACTCCGAAGACATTGCGAAATAGTGATTGTCGAAATATAATAAAACGAAAAAATTTACTTTGTAGTAAGAGTTATTAAAAAAGCTTCAAATGCATAAGCATACAGTATTATTTATTAACTACTACAAATATACTATTTTATACTGTTATATATTCAAGCTGCTTTGTTTGTGTACAATATCCCCATTACGCCTTTGTCCCTATCTTTTCCGATTGAATTCAAGCAGTAACAACAATTATCGCTAAACGCAATTTACGAATACGTTTCTAAATTCGTTACGGAAGATCAAAACGGCGAAACGCGGAACAAATTCAAGTATAACAAGATCCATTCATGCTCCATCGATCGATTTATCAAACGCAATCTAGTAGAAAATTTCATTTCGCTTTACAAATAGTAAGGCACCGGCGAATTCTCGACGCTCACCCTCTTCCTCCAGCTCCACCTCCAATAAGAACCCATCGAAACAATACGACGCCTCCCTTCCGTTGATTTCATGCGGCGCATCGGGTAAGCTGAGGAGAAGAAGGTTTGACGCGGAAAAACTTGCCGGCAATTAAAATTTGAATTTTAGTTAGGCGAACGAGACGAAAGAGGGCGCCCCGACTACAATTACGAAAGCTCGAGTTTCGCTACTTCTGCCGCTTTTAGTTTTAATAAAACTGATTGTTCTAGCTAGTGATTAATTCACTTACGCTTCACATGGAAATACGTAAATATATGTAGACACGAACAGGTTGTATGATACATGTACAATGGCACTACGAACTAAGATTACTTACACGAACAGTTGCAAAAATTCACAAAACTCGAATAAAATCAAAAAAATTAACGTAAATACTATTTTTATGACGTTGGCAGCCTACTGAAGTACGAGTTAATAATGCAATAGTAATATAGGATAGATGCTTGAGACAGCATGCCTTGTGTATCCAGCAAATGGGGGATTCAGGTTCGAGTCTCTACCGGGTTTGACATTTTTCAAAAATTTAATTATGTCGGAAAAACAAAGGAAATCACTAATTTTAGCTATTTTAGCATTATTCTTTTTGTTATTGTTTCTAACCATTTTCTGATGTGACCCAATAAAGGCATTTATTATTATTAATAGATCGAACATCATATTTTTGAAAGAGTCAACCCCGATCCTTCATAATAAATTAGCACTAGCAGATTTTAAAAGCTTCCATCATGTAAAAAATGAAATTTCAAAATGAATCGCAACCTGTGCGTGCTCAAGACGTGTTACCTACACATTTAAATCATCTGGCATCTTAGCGGAAATGTCGCGTAAAAGGTGCGATTAAGTTCGCTCACGCTTATTACATTCGTGACGTTACGAAGCTATAGCTTTTCAAGGTTAATGCCTTACATTTTCGTTATTAGCCACCACAAAGGAAAATGGTAAAACAGATGTGCTTTAATCTATGATAATAAAGATTTATTTAAGAGAGGAAGAAACTTTCGTGAAAATATCTTCTGCTCAAGCAGTCCACTCTATGAATTTTTTTTCAAATATTTAATCGGCTGTGCATGGACAGTGTTCAAAATGTTCCACTTCTTGGTAATTGTTGCCAAGTTCACCCAATATTAGGTGAACTTGGCAACAAAACGTAGTTCTTAATGTTTATCTTACGGAGGCCATCTCAAAATCAACAGCATAAAACTGAATTTTGAATACAATTTCTATCAAAAACTAACAAATTTAGCCAATCCTACCACAATTCATTAATGACAATAATAAAGGAAACAAAGTAAGGATGAAACAATAATTAGCAAAACAAGTTGAAACGAGAGAAACACAATAACGAGAACAAAAGATGAAAGTATAACTAATGCAGTATATAATAACAATGAGTAGCAAGAATAATTTGTGCTTTTGGAATTGAGATTTGACAGTTTGGCAATTATTGTGGTTACTTTGCTTAGCAGCGACGTCAATCAGTTTAGCGTCACAAAAAATGAAAATTGACCTATTTTCCCTAAAAATTCTAATTTCCATTGTATAACAAATTAGTAACATTTTTATATAATAATGCATAATGTGCCTAATATTCAACATAAAGGAGATACTTACAGTCCAAAGCGAATGTTGCTAATACTGTTTGGTTACCACAACAACAATAAACAAACCACTGATGCTGCTGTTCTTGCTCTATTGATTCTAAATTTCAAACCCAAGTATAACCAGTTAAACAAACTTCACAGAAAAACTGTCATAGGTGATAGGTTTTTGATTACATGCTTAAATGGCCTGTACTACAGAAGCTCCACGAGCTAAAAATCATGTCGACCAATGCTATTGAAATTTTGGAAATATTTATTTTTATTTTTTAAAGGTAAAAGAGATGCTTCGAAGGTTCTCGCCGAAAGAAAATTAAAACGAAAAGGTGTATGGGGAAACATTCGCAACTAACAAGCAGTATTATTCCATTACAAGGACAAACTATGAAAACTGATAGTAGAAATAGTAATAAGTACATATTACGTAATGATATATGTATATGTAACAACGATAATAATCACACCAAATTAGCACCTGTTACACAGGACACAAGAGGTGCCTTGTGAATAGTATTGGTCCTGTATAACGGAACGCAAAAGGTATCATAATATTTGTTGTAGCTCATCAAGATTAATCAAAGAATTGAAGTCTAACAGGTATTATTGAAATATATTAAACCGCTTGTGACTAGCTCAAGAGAAAGATACTTAAAATTGAGAACGGTATATAGATTTAACCTACACGCACCGCATTCTTTCATAAGAGCCGAAATAATAAAAAAAGCTAGGATTTTCAAATAACTTTTAAACATTTAAAATTGCCTTTATTGGCAATTCACTTCTTAACACGCCTTGCACAGCAGCTAAGGCTAAAGTCCGCGATTATCTTAACGTCCCTTCGAAAACATTTGTTTTCACCCAATAACCTAGGAGGCGATTTCTATTTGGAAATAATCACTGACTTTGAAGTTGAATCACATAACTTCTTTGCAGACTGCAACATTATGCTAAGTTTGCATTAGGTTAGGTTGGCCGTCTAGCGCCATTGCGAAGTGTCATCGCCTTATATTTCCGATTTTGAAATGTACGCGTTCCTTACCCAACTCTATGACTCCTTAAATATCCGTATTTAACATGGAGAAGACTTATGTAGATCAACTAGGATTATTTTCTGCATGCTTAGCAATTGAAATTAAAAATTAAGAACGGATATTCTTGTTCGCCCAAGATTATCGTTAATGGAAGATATGGTTACTCAATTAGAGTCATATTAGTCGCCGTTGCCGAACATATCTAATCGTACCCACTATGATTATTTTGAGCATTACAGTACATGAGCAAGCACCTACTTTGAAAAAAGTAAGATTAAATTACGAATAATACAATTTAAAAAATAATTATTTTCTCTACTTCTACAATAACCTGAGATATAATATTTACGTCATTACGTACATTATTCCCTTTAATGCAACTAACCTTCTTTCCGTTGCTGGTGTAATATGCATGGAACTAATTATATGAGAAACTGTATGCAAATACACAAAAAGGGGAACATACACTTACGAACGAACATTCATAATATACAGAATAGCAGTGAATTTGTGCTTTGGTATGTAACACACAACGTTAGTTTGAATACAGGCTCACCGTTTGCATTATTTATTATGAAACAATGCATGCATGGCATACTAGCAGTGTCTGCATGAATAAATGTTGATAATAAGCACTTGTAGGAAGAGATGATGTAAATAAAGGCTCGCTCAGGGTATAGGAGATGATGAAATGGAGATTGTTCTTGTTTTAATAAGTACAGAGTCGAAGATGGGAACGAGGTTCCTCTTGGGCACGGTGAAATAGTTTCGCCTCTGAACTTACGAATATTTAGATATGTATATACAAAATGAAAAAGGCTATTCAGCATTTTTTTATTAAAATAGTAGAAACAAAATGTAAAATATACGATATAGTAATAATCCATTAAACAGTTGAATTCATAATAACGAGGTCATTACATGCATATTCTCCAGTACCCATTTATACCGGAATTCTGTTACTTGGTAATTCTGTATTTTAAAATGCAAAGCAGACAGCCTCGAAGTAGAAAATTCATTAGATTTTGTAAATAAAGTAAACAATATCAAACTAGAAGATGGGGAAATTTTAGTATCGTTCGATGTTTGTTCACTCATCCCTAGTGTACCGATCCCTGAAACCATTTATTTGAGTATTTAGTTGAGCTCTTAAAGTTCAACAATATCGAAGATACCAAAATAGCAGAATATAAGAGACTAACGTCACTTTGCATGAAGCAAAATTGTTTTTAAGTTGAGGGCAAGTACTATGAACAATTAGATGGTAAAACAATGGGCAACCCCTGTCCCCCTTCATAGCCAACTTGTTCATGAGCAAATTTGAGACATGTATGAGAGCGGATACCACATATTTTCCTAGAATTTGGCATAGGTACGTAGATGATATTTTCGCGGTTTTTGATACTAAGAAAAGTAATATCCCGGATTTTCTCGCGACCCTCAACTCAAAATTTGAAACCATTAAATTCACAGTAGAAGAAGAAGTGAACAATCAACTTCCGTTCCTAGATAGTTCAGTGATTAAAAATAATAATAAACTGGAAATTGACATCTGTAGAAAGGAAACCAACACGAATAGGTACATTATGAGCGATTCTAACCACTGCGGACAACACAAAATGGCCGCGATTAGCTTCTTAATTAATAGATTGGTTAAATTCCCTCTAAGTAGAAGTAGATTTAACAGAGAACTTAAATTCATAAAAAACGTAGCTATTTATAACGATTACTCTTCTATAGAAGTCGATCGCATGCTTAAGAAAGTCCAACACAGGCTTTACGTAAAAAATTCCACGACCTTAACCCCGGTAGAAACTAATAGTAAGAAATTCGTGAAACTCCCCTTTCACGGCATATCGAAAGGCGTGAGTAACGTTTTGATGTGAACGTATGCTTCGGTTCGCGCAACACACTTAAAAATCTTCTCGGTAATCCTAAAGATAAACCGAAAATGGGAGAAAGGCCGGGTATTTATAAAATTGAATGCAGTCACTGTAATAAAGCCTATATTGGTCAAACAAAAAGAGCGATAGAAACTAGATTCAAAGAACATATAAGAAATTATCGTTACGGTAGATTGGACGCGTCGAGTGTAGCACAACATATAAATGAAAGCGGGCATAGTATCAAATTAGAGGACTTAAAATTGATTAAAAACGTAACATCACCGCGAGAATTAGATGCGTAACAGAGAAAACGGACCGTTGTTGTACTCTGTCCTTTTTGACCTTTTGCAGTAGGCTGGCACTTGTTTATACTTTGGGTTATAAAAGAAATCTTCCCGCCTATCTGGCCGTGTTTTTCGCATATCGTAGTTTGAGACGCGTGGAGGGTGGAATAAGCACTTGTAAAACAATATTTCTTCTCGGAAGAAAGGATAGTTCATGCATGTTATTTTTCGCACGTCGTAGCTTCAAGACGTGCAGGAGGTAGAAATAGGCACTGGTAAAGAATATCTGTTCTAAGAAGTAGGGATAGTACATGCATGTTTAGTTTTAGAAAAAGTTTTTTCTCACATCATTCGGTCACCGGTTGATAATGAGGACCATTCGTGTCCTTGAAACGGCCGTCCCGGACTAATTATTATATTACTATATAGTAAATTAAACTTGTGTGGTGCGGAGGGTACCGATACTTATGTGTTGTTTAAAATGGTGTTCAATTAAAGTGGTTCACTAATAAAAAATTAGTTGCAATCTATTTTTTTCAAAAAAAAAAAACAAAAACAAGAGATGGCTAAAATATAACAAAAATATGTATTTTTAAAACAGTTTAGATTGATCTAAGCAATGATTAAATGATAATAAGCTGTTAAAAAGTAACATTAAGTGATATGACGAAAGATTACAATGTATAATGAGACAAAAGTAAACTTGGACGGCCGGCAAGTGATGAAGCAGTATGGGCAGTGTACACAAGGCTCGCTTTCGTACAGGTTTATTGCGTTTCGTCCAAGTTTGCTTTCGCGCCATCATAACACTCACTGATCAAATTGAAACTTACCAGATTTATAGCACCCACCGAGCGTTATAAAACCCCCGCTTACTGTAACGGTTAGGGGATGAAAGCTACCGCTGGAATTCCGACGGTTCTCGCATTTTTGCAATTTCTACCGTTACCACGAATAAAAAATATATACATGCGTCTTCCATAGGTCTATCAACCTACCCCGGATATTTTGCTGCCGCCCCTACCACCGTTCGAAATACCATTTACGCCTATATGCGTACATGCTATTCCCTCCCCCCTGATTACCGCGAAAAGCAATTAAAAGTAATTTGTCTAACATACAATAAATCCAAACAATTTTAATAACGTTGTACCTACATTATGTATTCAATTTTAGCAAAAAAAATACTATATATGTATATGTGTTCTTCTAGCGTCTTATATAAATAGTAAAATCCGTAAATTTGGACTGGCTCTACCTAGATACATCATATGAGCGTAAATATGTGGTGGCCAGTTGTTTATTTCAAGAAACAATAGATTTTCAGGCGTAATTCTTTAAAAATAAATGTTTTATACATTACCTCTGATGGTGTCAAAGCAAAAGCAAATAAGGTCAATCACGTCGCAAACAGGGCCACTATGTAAGCAGGGTACGTGTATGAAGTGTTGATAATTCGTAGTCTCTTGTAGTGGAACACCTCAACATGGTGAACTATAATGAAAAACAATTAGCTACAATTGAAATAAAGTTACATGATGCAATAAAAGATAATTGATACGAGGATTCGGGAAACCTCCTTTGTGTGTAAAACCGACAATGGATTAGAACTTGAAGAAATGTTTCGTCCACATGCTACCGAGGTTGCAGATGAAAGTTAGCCAACTTCATACTCTGACTTAGACAACGTTCAAGAAGAATATGAAGAAACGTGTGGGCTGGAAGATGTTAATATAGATCCCCATTATAAGAGCAGAGCGCGTGAATTTTAGAGATCGATTAAATAAGCATCACGCTCGCTAGCTTCTGTACAATCCAAATTTTACAAAGAGAAGGGAGGAACACACAAGAAACATTATTGGAAATTGCTCAATACGTATTGTGTAAATTTGCACACTCTATACCATTACAAGCCAATGCTAAAGATAATTTAGGATATGTTAAATCATCCCATAAGTGGACATTGCAGTTTAAATGAAGTAATCGAATAATGGAAGATAACGTTTGTTATCTTCTTATCCGTTGTAGTTTGGAACTAAACTAGAAACCATTACCAAAGACTTTATAGTATCTGTCAAACTGTACATCGAAATGTATACTGAGCACAATGAATTGATGTAATTAATTTCGTACAGGTGACAAACATTTATTGTCATTTACTGATAATTTGTATAAAGAAGACCAGTTAGAAATATGACGCAAATTATGTTGCAAATGAGCCGCATCGATCATCTTGCTCAATACTAGTTATTGGGCAGGATAAAGACATCAGTGAATCATCTATAAACGGTACAAACAAGAAGGATCCCAGGTGCGGCCCTTGTGGTACTCCAGAGGAAGGAATTCCCTCAAAATATTTAAAAAAAATTAATGAACCTTAATTATTCCCTAATATGCGAATGGTGACTCGGAATTTTACAGGACCCGCCCAAAAAATCCGCCACTTGATCCTGATAGGACTCAAATGGACGGCACCTAACTCTGACATTATCAGGAACACAGAGAGCCACCAAGCTGTTCGACAAAATAGTGGCAGTATTTAGCCGGTAACGGAATTTTAATAAATAATGATTCAAGGTATAGTGAAGGACAAATTAATTTGAAAGGACAACAATCGCATTAATACACTGCGAGTTATGATTATTATCCCGCTACCGTGCTGCGTTCATAAGCCGTATTTATGGCGAATTGTCTTTTGTGTTCCGAAACATTAAGTTGTTTAGTATAGAGGTCTAGTGCTTGTCGCTATTATTGTTGATACACGTCGACGCGATGGTATGGTCTCGCCCGTGGTGGCTGTCTGTGTTGTTAGTTGCTCCTGCGGTGGATGTATTTTCTCCGGCCCGCATTACGCGCAAATGTTGCGGTTATTATGCAAATTCCTTCCGTATCCCGTATACATTCGTTCCGACGGACTAGTAGGCGGGAAAGAAGGTACGCGCTACCTATGGAATTTATTCACGTGCTAACGACAAGTTCAATTGCGCGGTTTTGGTCTCGCCGATAGCGTTAGCCGTTAAAGGTAGAATTGCACAATTTAGTCGGTTATACCATAGTGGTCGCGTATAAGCGGCAAATCGACCCAACGGTATTGCATATATTCATCAGTGATGCAAACGGGAGAAAGTCGAACTAACTTCACTGTTGACAAATATTCAGAGTGTAAATCGTATTACAAATGGAAAGCGAGCTATTTCGTGCTTCTTGTTCGTTTTTTCCTTTCCTCTTTATATTTATACAATAAAGAAATTTTAATTTAATTTAAAAAGAATTGATGGCATCTATCGGAAACAATATAAGAATTAAAACAAGACTTCAAAGGCAGAAGTCGAATCAATCTAACTTCTTTCTTTGTATCTCATTGAGAAAGTTATCAATAACATTAGAATCATAATGGTCCATAGTAGCCAACACCTTGTTAAAACTTTTTATTAAAAGCTTCAGCAGGGATTATAGGGAAAGCTTTCAGTTACAGGATTGGTTAGAGTCCTCGTCAATGGTAACGCTATTGTGTGTGTCTTCCGTATGTAGAAGGTCTAATCTTGTGTTTTTCGTAGGATCTAAACTAGTTATATCTAAAGAGTTACAATTGCTATTTTTAATTTCCAGAGTAAACCCTATTGGGCTATGTAAAGTATTGATATAAAACAGGAAGTAATTTAGTTCGACATGGCTACCAGTCCAAATGATAGAAATGTTATCAATATATCCGGCTTAAATTTGATGTAGTTGCAGCGGGGATTGTGGCGTATAATATAAGCTTCCTCAAAGTGATCCATAAATAGGTCTACAAGGGTTGTAGCAATCGCCGAATCAATAGCCAATAGCAGACCTAGATGAGGCATAAAGTTGGTGATTAAATTGGAAAAGGTTTCCTTCAAGACAAGTTTTAAGTAACCTAATTAATTCATTGTGATTTACAGATGGGTATTTGATTAACTGAAGCCTATCAATAAGAAAATGAATAAAAAAAGAAATAATATCTAAATTGTGTAAAAAACAAAGGTGCGGGAGATTAGCACGGCACTTTACTGGAAGAATAGTATGTACCTGTTAAGCTTAATCCAAGTCGTCTGGTATACAAGAGCGAAGTTCTTAGTCGAAAGTCCAAATATTTTAAATAACGCACCATCGTTCTTATGTGCTCTTGCAGAATAAGTGAATCACTAAGAGTACATGAGCTATGTGTCAAAATATTTCACAAAGGAAGATATAAAAAAATGCAAGTAGAATAAAAGTTTAATTTTCTCGTATTTCAAGAACTAGTATACCTGAGTCTAGTTGTCTGGTCTATATTTTGCGAACCTTAATAAGCTCTTCAACTTTTGAGTTTAACTTCAAGCGACTTTAATGCAATTTCGCAAAGTGGTTATTTATTTTTACCTAGAGAAACTTCTTTTGTTTCCTAAAATTAATTCAACTTTTACGTCTCCTTGGCAGCCTTAGTTAAATCCATAATGCATAAAATACGCTCTGAATTTCTCCCTTCTCACACATTCGACTCGACTCCGCTCAAGGAATACCGTTGCGCTAACTAAATATGCATCCGAAGTGTCACGTCGGTCTTAACTGAATTCAGAATCGTTGCCGATCGTCCCTGTTGTGCACGCGTAATCTGTTTATTACGGAGACTGAATACCCGACAGATGTATGAAATGAGCGTTTGGACATCAGCGGGATATATCCTGAATTACAAGTTCTAATCCCATGTAAATCTAATTCGGCTAAAGAGATTCCTGTAGATACCTCACCCGGAATAATAAACAGGTGAAATTTCGTTGTTTTTGCATGCCAATATCGTTAGGTAGTTGGCGAAACGATATTACTCACCTACGCGTAGTATACGGGATTCGCTGGGCTTAATTTTAATTCGCAGGCAAAGGTAAATGGACGACAAGCATGCAAAGATTTCCTTATCAGTCCTTAACGGATTGATCTTTTAACTACATACGAAACATTTCTTCTGTTTCAGTAGTTTCAGCGTAATTTTTTTGAATTAAATCATTAGTCGTATGCTTCTAACAACATCACATTGCTGCAAAGGAATTATTAAAAATTCCATTTATGACAGTAACGTATACAAGGTATTCAGTTCAGTTCAAGTTTTGAACTTAACTTGCTTTTTAATTTAAATGGAGCAACCTGTTTTCTATACCAACAACAGATACAAAATTTAGTTGCGAATATTATTAAGCTCTACAACTAACTCTTGACGTTTTCATCGAAAACCCAATTTTTCAAAATACAAACTTCCTTTAAAACAAAGTTTTGACAAACGGAGAACTTGTAATTAAAAAAGATAAAACTACATTTCCAGTGATTGTCTCTGTTTGAAAATCCTCATTGCGCAGAATACAGCCATTAACCAAGCAAGCGTCTCAAAGATTCTTCAAACGATTGTAAAATCCAGCACCACCAAGAACTTTCTGAAAGGGATTTTGAGGAACGAATTGAGTTTTGTATGTGGGTGCTAGACACAGTGGCGGAAAATGAAAACCTTGTTAATAATTATATTGTTTAGTGATGAATGCACATTTCGCAACAATAGATATAATCAGCACAGGTGGTGACTAAATGTATGGGGTGGAATATTGGATCGATATTTAATTAGTCCTTATTTTTTCGAAAAACATTTAAATTAAAGTTGCTACTTTTGTCGTATTAAACTACTTTTGTCGTGCACCGATCTTTAACGAGCATTCCCTGAAAATTTACAACATTTGGCAACTGATCTTCAAGCTCTGCTGCACCAACAGAACTGGTTCAACGTCGACTTGCTTATCTCACACAAGTGTTTATTGCCAAGCGTAGCTTGGCTATCATTTCCCGACTGTCGACCAACGCCTAACTGATTTTGCTGACCTAGAGCCAATCGCTCCCCAACGTTAGAAAAGTACCATTGCTTTTGTATACGCTACTGACATTCTCCCGGCTATGGCTAAACGTCAGGGATATTGCACCGAGCATGACTCTACTTCAAGAATGTTGTAACAGTACCTTATCTATTTTACGACTATTAATAGTTTTCATAATCTACAATAAATGTCAGCAAATTTTCGGTGGAAGCGCCGGGTTTATATTAAAATGATTGTTCTTAATACTGTTATAGTCAAGTTTACCAGGTACTGAGCTAGTACAATCCATGAGATTCTATCTCTGATTTAATTGGGTAATTAACTGATCATTATTCGTTATAATTTTAGAAATTAACGCATTCTCGGGTAGTCACTCCAAAACTATAACAAAGATAATTTATTTTTAAGCGCCCCCTCCTGCTTTGAAGAATTTGAAAAGAATAGTGTCTTCTCATTGGACAATCTACAACATTGATTGTTTAAATTTAAGTGCTTAACTAATTCGAAAAATTAGTAGCAATCAGATACATCTTGAAAACGATATAATGCTACATGACTCCAAACTAGAATGCTTTTTTACGCACTCAGAATGTTACAAAGCAAGAATTGCTTCGTATCACATTGAATCCAACACGATGCGAGACAACGATAACCGTCCACCAAATTACCAACGAAAGGATTATCAACAAGCATTTTACAATTACCACTAGAGCTTGAGCAATTTTACGACCAATCACAAAGTAGAACGTTTGCTGAGCGCCGTTGGTAAAGGAGAATTCCTTCCTTCTGCCAAAATGTAGAAACTACACAGCTAGCAATAAAAACTATAAAAATCGGTATTTAAAGACCTTTGGCGCAAATGGTTCTCTCTGATATCGTCTTGTTAATTGCTTTAAGCCGTCCGATACAGAACGCTATGTATCAGCAGGAATTATCGTTCGGCTAGCGGCACCTTCGCGTGCGAGAGAAAAACTCGGACGATACGGCGGAGTTTTTAAAGTATAACGGTCCTTTCGAGCGAGTACGAAATAGCTATTTCCTACTACAGGAGATAAGAGGACACGTATTTATTACGGCTAAGATACGGAGGTTTAGTACACGTTGAAAATTGTTGGTTAACACACAAAGAAAGAATGGAGCGTTTGCTTTTCGCTCTTTTTTTATATAAAACGCATTCAAAGTAACATTGTTTGTTGAAACAAGAATGGAGAAATTTCACGCAAACTTTACATCAAGATGAAATGTTAGCATTGTTGATTTAAACAATAGCTTGTAACAAAAACATAATTTTCTCTTGCAGAGTCGCGACTGGAAGGTGCTTGTTTCATTTGATTTCCTTGTTATCAGTCCAAAAAAAAGAAATGGAACTAATTCAGGGAAGTTTTATTAACTTTCTGTTACTCGAATATGATTTGTTTTAGCTTGGATGAATCCTTGCCAAGTTTTAGCATACCATCCATTACTTCTTGACAGAAAGGTCGATTAACTTTGCAACAGCGTTGGTTTGCAAACTAAACGCAATTGCAATGAAAGCGACGACGTTTCTTTGTGATTATTTTTGATAATTAATGAGACTCTTCTGTGCTTTCTCATGTAATGTGATTCTTGCACCAAGAAATAAAACAATTGATTTCCCGAAAAAAATGTTTTATTATAAAAAGAACATATCAATGAAGCCATCTCGTACATGAATAACATATGGGAAGAACTAATACTTTTCTCTGAGTCACGCACTTGCCTAAAATTTACAGACAAAATATTGTACATTAAAAAATAATATACAATACATGAAACAAATACATTCAGAAAAATAAATAAATGAAACCAATTCTATTATATTAAAATACATAAATCTTAATTAAAATAATATTTTAAAATGAGCGTCCCGTTACAAAGTATACTACTTTACCAGGAGTACATTCAGAAAAAGCATTATCTTCCTGTTTCTTCCAAGGGTGAAGGCAGACTAAAAGCTTTTACGATGCAAATTCGCAATTAGAATTAGACATTTCATTATAAGAGAAACTTTTTCATTAAATACGAGCCGACAAGAAGTAATTCTTTGAGAATAGATCGTAAATTTTAAAAAGGAAGATATCGAAATTAAATGTTCTTGCATGAAATAAGTATTTTACGAGGGAAAATTGAGACGGACGGAAAGCGGTGTAGGTCACCAATCCGATCTCTTCGTCAGGGCAGTATTACCATGAAATTTTAAATTCAAATTTTTAATGGAAGAAAAACAAATCTCTTATTAAATAATTAAATCGACAGATTCATTATGAGGGACAAAGTGGAGAGCGGACGGTCCGAGAGCGACGACGCGAACATTTTACTTGAAGAAAAACACTCCTGAACGACGGTTTTATTTTAATTTGGGAACTTCTTTCTGCCTGTTCTATTATATCTTTACGACAGGCATGGAATCGGCAAATATCTTCCCTCTTTAAGTGTAAGCGTGCTTGTGGTACTTGTCACTGTCAGGTTTAATTTCATATTGTTCATCGCTGTTTAAGGTGGAATAAAATTCATTAATTTCCTTTTTGTTTTCGAACTCTGCGTTTCGCTGTTTCCGCGCGATTTCTGTTCGTGAGTGTTTTGTTTGGCGATTTCGCATATTGAAGTTTGACGGATGTTTGTTTCAGATGCAGGTGTTATTGATACCATTCAGAACGTTTTCAGGGCCACAATTATTTCGATGGAAACTAGCAGCTTTTTTTAGTAACTTTATCGATCCCCTTGACTTATTTTCCACCAAAAGTCAAAGGTGTAACAGGTTTTTAATGTGCTTACGACATTGTAGTTCTTACAACCGAAATAGCAAGCTAAGTACGCGTTAGGTTATTGAAATTAAGACCAAATCTGTGAGATGTTCAAGAAAAACAAAATGTACTTTATTCTTCTTCTCATTTATGATAGGTCCATATCCTTCTGTTTTTGTTTCATTCCCCTTTGGACTTTACAATGAGTACTATATCGTCTGCGTATGCTAAGCATTGATGTCTGTCACCATAGACTAGGCCGTTAGTTGTTGTGCCACTTTCCCCCAGGATCACCTCTTGAACGAGATTGAAAAGGATCGAGGACTTCGGGTCGCTCCTCTTTACTACAAATTCTTGTCACCCTTCCTTCCATCGTTACCTTATCTCCTGTTTGGCTAGTAATAATTTCCGCCAACTTCCATAGCTTTTCGGGGTGCTTAATGTTTTCATTGCTTTCATTAGTTTTCTCCTTTTCATATACTTGCCGATTTTGTTGTACTAATTTAATTATAACAATTTGGTTAATTGTTGATCTTTCTGAATCCTACTTGGTGTTCTGCTGTTCGTGAGATGCTTATCTAGATGGTTCTATGTTAGCATTGCCAGAATTTTGTACGCAGCACAAAAGAGAGCTATCCCTCTGTACTTATTCACATCTTCCTTAATATATGACGATTCCAATTTTCTTTTGTTCCTTCAAATCTTCATTATCAGTTTGTATAATCTCATTTGACCTGCTTCCCCTTCTTGCTTTAGAATTTCTGTTGTAATGCTGTTCCTAAAGTTCCTCCTTTGTTGGTGCGCTTAAACCTGTATGTGTCTAGAATAAATAAATAAAGGAATCGAGTTTAGTTTCATAATTTGCTTCCTCCTACTTGTTAAAAAACGTACTTAAATATCCCTAACGCAATACCAACTCGTATCTTTATTATTATCGTTTCCTCTTATAAAGTGAAATATTTACAATTCAAAACTTAAGACTTCTCGAAGACGAGAATATCATTAAGGAACACAAACACAGACAATCTCCCTGCCCCACAAACACCTGCTACGATTAGCTTCCTACCACCCTCGGAGCGCCGTCACAAGATTTCAATGCTTGTCATCCTACCTAATCCCTGATGTTCGGATCGATACACACCGACACAGATCCATCCAAGCCTGAACGCCGACCGACCGACTTTATCCAAATTCCGTGCGATTTAGCGCGTATCCAATAAATTACGTCGATAAATTAACGCTTTGTTTGTTCATTGACAGGTACATGCCGTATCAGCAGCCGCACGTCAAGACGTTCCCTGTGGCCGGCGTTCACATGCTGCCGCACGAGACCAGTTGCGGTCAAAGCCGGTGCAAAGTACGACTGACGGGACTTACGCGAGACCACAGCGGCGGAGCGTACCGATGCGAGGTGTCCAGCGACGCGCCCGCCTTCAGATTAGCTTCGGAAACTCATAACGTCACCGTTGCAGGTTGGTTGATGGGGTTTGCTGTCCGTTTTGGTTGGCCATATAAAGGGAATAATACGGAAATTTCATGCTACATTACGCTTTCGTCTCTATTCGCTCGGTGTATTACCTACTGAAATAGACGTTCGATATAATTGGGTTAACAGTGCGAGTAAGACTTAAGGGTGGTGAATACGTGAGACGTCAACAGACTATAGGATAGCTCAAGACGATTAATATTATAGGAGAGAGGCAGAAAAGTTGTCATTGAAATACTCTAGAATCTAATTTAGAGAAGATATAAATGATCAAAAATTTTCAAATACCTCGATGCATGCTTCAGCTCATTTGGATTACACGGGCAGATGGCTGAAGTGCGCAGTGATTTTTGTTGCGTAAACTAATTATTTAAGCCATCCCCGAAGGCAGTAATCTAAGGAATTCCGATCTGGTGACTTTGATAGAGGAAGTCGCTGGTACAAAATTTACTACCTACTCTATAGGCATTTGCCTATTACAATATGCAAACTCGAGAATCTTAACTTATGCTATCTTAGAGAACTCAGGATCAAACTATCCTCATTCCAGTTTCGTTTCGACTGTTTCCGTGACAAATTCGGATGTAATACGTATAGAGAACCCGTGAAACTTATCGCACAACGCCAGCAGATAACCGGTCAGTCAGTAATTAGAGGACTCGTGCGAGTAATTATGTATGTTTGCTGAATTAGTCCAATTTCGAATCTAAATCATGGTCAGCTGGCCGACGAGCCAATCTTGGCCTCTTCCCTCTCTTCACCGCCTTCGTTACGGACTCCCCTTTTGCCGTCGTTGCCGCGTAACTACGGGCCGAAAGTTGAAATTGCTGACAATTTAATGTGGTCCTGTCGTTTACATATGCAAGAATGGGATCCTTTGGTTGAAAAGGAGGGAGGGAAAGTTGAATAGGATCGGAAATTGGAGGGAGATGAGGTGTAATTAGACAATTGAAAATTTTGCTAAATTAGGGAAATTAACATCGTCTGGACAATTCACTGAATTCACCGCTTGTAAATATACCTCTGAAACCGATATAACTTATATAAAAACATATATTATATATATCAGGATCTATATGATAAAATTTTTTTTTAAGTATATGGCACTATTAATCACATCAAAAACGATTATCAGGTTTCTTAATTCAAACAAGACATCCTCTATATTAGGAATCTTTTTAAATGCAAATTGTATGATATCGCATATGATGTACTTGAAACATTTTTTTCTGAAGATTTTGACGCCAATCAATGTTGAATAAGTTCTTTATGAACTAAAGGATTTTAATTTTACATTATTTGTAAACGCAGTCACTTTGAAGGTTTATATTTCACATTCATTTAGAAAGCCGTAAGTTTCATTTTGCAGCGTTTCAGCTTCTAAGAACGCATAAAATTTGTCCAAACCTTTTACGAAAATGCCCGAACACTGTTCATTGACTTCATATTACCTTTGTTCAAAATCACATACAACACGATACAGCAAATAAGAGTCTAATTGCAAAATTTGAACGGACTGGTTCAGTTCTTGGTACCAAAAGACGATTGCGAGAAAGTAATCTTCGTTAAGCCGAAAATGTTGCTAGGATAAATGGAAATGTGACGGAAAGACCAAAGTCCTCAATTGTGACAAAGACCTTCGTCTACATGCATACAAGATTCTATTAACGCAAAAACCGAAGTCTATGAACCATCAAAACCGCCCTATATTTGCTGAGTGGATCTTAGAGCAGACTGCAATTGATCATCATCATCAAACGAATCATATTCAAAGACGAAGGCCATTTGCACACCGGTGGTTACATTAATAAACAAAACTATCGCTTTTGGGGAAGCCAAAATCCTTGAGAAATTGTGGAGAAACCATTGCATCCATCCTGTAACCGTTTGGCGTGGACTTCGCCGCAAGGTGTGCTTGGATCTTACTTTTGAAAATGGAAACTAGGGAACAGTAGCCGTTAATGGTGAATGATATTGTTAGATATCCTTTTACTAGTAAACAACACATAAGTATCGGCAACCTCCGCACCACACAAGTTTAATTTATTATATAGTAATGTAATAATTAGTCCGGGACGGCCGTTTCGAGTCCTCATCATCAACCGGTAACCGAATGATAAGGACCATTCGTGTCCTCGAAACTACCGTCCCGGATTAATTATCATATAATTCCCATAAAAAGAGTCCAATTCCAACATATAACGGTTTTCGTGAACCAATCGCCACGCACAATGACCTATCCTATGGTTCCGTTGACCCTATCAAAATGAAAAATTCGCCGTTAATTTATTATTCAATTAAAAGACGGTAGTTCATTTGTAAAACGTGATACGTCGGACCGAAATTCCGCTTCCACTTCGGAAAAATCCCCCGATATTGATCGAGAGGGTGTTACGAACTCGATAATGAAAAAAAAAAGAAAGATGAATTATTGCCTCAATATACGATCGGCTTCACCATTTTTGTTTGATGAAGCACAGCCCGTCGTTGTTCATCATTCATATTTTTTTCCGAATTAAAAATCGATATGATATATTACTTTAGTTTATTAGACTCGTGGGAAATAAGAAGTAAACTATTTTCGACTTTTTTCTATCCTTTAGGTATGTTTTATGCTTAAGGCGATTGCTGTTATAATGTAGAAGGTGATAATTTTTCTTTTTTATTTCAGCGCTGCCTAGAGAGAATCCGCTGATTCTAGGACTGCAAGATACCTACCATGTGGGAGAAATGTTAACGGCTGATTGTAGGTCTTCATCTGGTGATCCAGTACCTGAACTGAATTGGTATATCAATGATATGAAGGTAAATAAAAATAGTACAATTTTCATAGTTTGCTTAAAATTTTTTTTTCACGCAAGACTTATTTGAGTTTAAGTTATAATTTAACTTCAAGTAAACGACTCTTATTTTGCAAGAGTTGTTTGAAAAGTTTCAAGCCTCAACATGAAGATGCCGTTACCTGTTAAAAATATTCTGGTAGTATAATTGCATATATAAGGAAAGATACTTTTGAAAATGTCATCAATATTGAACGCTCAGTTACTGCTTAATAGTCGTGTTGGTGTTTCTGTAAAAATGGAAAAAATTGTGCCACCACTAAATTCTTGCATTATCTACCACACTGGAATTTTGGGCAGCTGTTTGATAATAACTATAATCACCATCGATAACATCGGAAAAGTTCACCAAATGGTGCTAAATAACCGCCGAATTAAGGTTACCGAAATAGACTGGTAAGGTTACGGAGAAAGATGACTGAAGATTTGGGCATGAAAAAGCTAAACTGGGGTTCGGTGTCGCATAAACCGGAGTTTTGGAGTCGATTAATAACTGTAGGCGAAACTTGGCTACACCACTATAGAAGCTGAAGCCAAGAAGAGCCGAAAAATTGGATTGCGAAGGGTGAATCTTCTCCAAAAAGGCAAAGACTGTTCCATCAGCCGGAAAAGTTACCCGACTGTTTTTTGGAGCAATTTTGAAGCTGTATATTGATTATCTTGACAATAACAGGTGCTTTTCTGCTTTTTAAGCCCTAAGCTTCACTCAAAGGACACAAAGACCATCATATGCATAAAAGCCTGTTTTGCAGAATAAGATACCAACTATGATTTGGGCGGATTAAAGAGGTGAAAGCATCCCTAGAAAAAGTGTATCCGCTTACAAGGAGACATTGTTTCTATATTAGGCTGGAAACTTTCTGGGGCAACGGGCAACTTGTTTCCTGTGACGCCAAGTTGATCCAAACAATTCGTAATCACAACAATTGCTAAAGTCTCAAATATTTTTCATAAATCCACACCTATGGCACTTATCCGGCAACACAATGTATAACAAATAAACTTTTGATCCCCAATTTTAAAGAAACTATGTAATAGTTTGCCTAGAATCAGGTGATAAGATTACCACGTTTGATATTGATTTGAATATAGCTAGTTATATCCTTGAAATATAATTTTATTTACATTTTTCGAGTTTCCCTGTTTCTATTTAGCTGCCAAACCTCTTAATAACGCTTAACCTTGGGCCCAAAAATCACAGTTGGACAGGTAGAAAGATAAAAAGCTGCCTAGGTTTAATGCTTTATTTGATTTCCAAATTTTACACTTTATTTAAAATCTTCATCTGGGCGACTATTAAAAGAACAATGAAATTTTAGGATAAAATTGTCAGGTCAAGAATTCGAAATGCCTCATCGTCAGTAGGTACAAAGGAAAATACAAGGTATGTACTGTGCGGCATACAAAAGCACACAATAATAATGAATTTTAACTGAAAAGATGTATAGGCTCGTCAGAAGGAGAGATAAACAAGAAACCATGGCAAAAAAACAAACATCGCGATACCGTAACAAGTGCAGTTTTAATTTTGCACGAAATTTAAAAAATTTAAGTCATAGTTATTTACAAAGTAAATTAGAATAAATACCACTTAAGTTTGGCAAAGCAAAAAAAAAAGGGATCAAACCAAGGCACCTGTTTACCTTTGTGCCTCTCCAACTGCAATTTTTGGGTCCAAATTAAGTGTCATTAAGAAGATTCCAGGTTACGAGTACCCGTTACTTCCCATCACGTTCATTTCACTAGAATAAATTTTTATGATATATATTCTAAAATATTGTTTCGAGCAATGCATTTGAACAAAATGTCGAAACATTTGAGTATTCTAAAATATTCCTTGTATATGAAATCATCCCATTTTAATGTTTAAATCCTTGTAGCGCCGAAGCACACCCAGAAAAAAGAAACGCATACCTAACCTAGTTAGCATACTTACTCTAATTTGAATAATAAAGGATAATCCTAGAATGTTCGTCGGGTTCTCGTTGTCGTATTTGGTTTGTTTAATTTACAGTTAGTAAGTCTACACCTGAAAACCGTCGAGATTAAACATTCATAAAAATGGCAGTAGCGAGATAGCACTCGAACAACTCTCTCAAATTTCATCTTTTATTCATGACTTACAGTCATTTCTACGTAGTAATTAAAAATAAGTAAAACTAATACCTCCCGGTGGTCGACGGCTGCCGCTGTTGTAGGAGTTACGGTCTCTTTTCTTCGGTCGACGGCTAACGAAGGAGTTTATTTATTCGTTCATTTTTAGTCGCTCGAAAACAAAAGAGAGCGTAATTATACCGACGTGTATATTATTTCATTACATTACAATGAAAACACCAATCCGAGTGCACGTAGACAGAAAAATTAGTGTGAAGATTGCAACAACGTTGTAAAAATGATTTAGTGTTACAAATAAATCACCTTTGATATTTAATAAAAATTAAATAAATTTGTCTAACAGAAGCTAATAATTTTGCTATTCCGTACTATATCGATGCAAACAATCGCAGAAAAACCAAACAACAAATAGAAAATCTCGAGAATAAAATGCCGTCCTTTCTATAGTCTTGCCTCACGTTATGCTGTATCGTGATCGTGGATTTGTTTTCTCAATATCATCCGATATTTCACGAAACTCACTAGTTGGAAACATTAATGATATTACGTCTGGGACTTTTAAATTTAAGAATAGATAGTTTTAGCATCGAACCTACTAACTTTGCCTACGAAACACTTCCGTTTGCACCGGAAGTAGTTACTAACTGTCTTATTTTAAATATAATGGTAAATTTTTTATCAGCTTAACCAATTGTGCACATCGCATGTAAATAATTTCAGTTAGGACAAGTAGACGTTGCCGAATCATGTGAAGCTAAACCTGCTATAACTTTTGCAGTTTTTGCCCAAATTAAAGAAACGCACATTTGTTTTTTAAAGAGCATTCAGCACAGTTTTAAATGTCACAATTTGTGTCGCCCGTTAATATTTAATAAATGTACCGGATGACGTTATCCTCAACTGTACGAATTTTTCCCAATTACCTCTAAAGATTCAAATGTAACGATATTCTTCTCTTATGTTAGGTATTTCGACAACAGCTAACTTCAAGAGTAAGGTGCTCTATTTCAAATTATTTGCATAGGATGTCTCCAATCCAGTAAGCTGATAAAAGGTGTACCATCGTATTTAAAATAAGAAAATTGGTAACCACTTCCGATTCAACCGGTAGTGTTTGGTAGACGAAAATATTTTGAATTAATAGATCCAACGCCGCAAGTACCTATTCTGAAATTTCAAAGTTCCATCCATTGTAACATCATTAAAACTTTCTAACTAACAAGTTTCCTAAAATACCCTGTATAATTTTTCAAATAGGTCTGGGCTAGGGGTCGATTTAGTCTCGATGAGGGTCCATTCAGCGAGAAAAAAATTAGGGGATTCATGCTTTCTCTTTAATTATCCAAGCTTCAAAAGTGGGTGGATATGAGAAACATATTTCAGGTTAACAGTTTTAGAAAAATTCAATATTCTGCAGACAGGGGTCCAAGGAAGAAAATGCTGTAGTTCGTCTACGCGCCAAAAAAGGTTTGGAAATCTCTGCATAGTACAGCGCTCTCTGAGGTCTTCTTCACTTCACTGGAGCCAAGCGACGACCTATCAGGCTCCACAATGTTTAGTAATCGGCTGCACTGCTAGAGTTTTAAGGCGCGTCTTCCTGCTGGCTTAGATGCAGGTGCATCCTCATCGGTCCAGGTGTTAATTATATCCCGGACCGTTGGCACTCATGGAGGGCGGTCTTACCAGTTCTCCATTGTTCAGGCTGGCGCAAGAATCCCAGAGTTAGTAGTTCAGAGGGCGCCGTGTTGTCTTCTAATATTAACGCGATGCTATTCGCAACACCCCCTCTCTTACCTTTAATAACATATATAACAATGTATACGCATGTATTGTTATCCTTAATTAATTATTTAAATAACTGAATCCTAAAGATTTCAAATTCAATAACGTATTAATTAACAAATAAATTCTAGATGCCGCTGAAACCTATATTGTGTACGTCGTGTTAATCACATTCTATAATCCTTTCACAACTGACTGCCTGCATATTGTGTAAATTTTTAATTTAAACATATCCCAGCTATTGTACACCGAATAGTGTTTAGACTGTCCATTCAACGCTGAATCAATTCTATTTCACTAATTAAATATTTCAATACAATAGACATAACAATACATCGCGAGTTCATCAAAGCCGGGCACAAAACAGAAATAAAATCCTTGACGGTCGCAATATTCCTCTTCTTTGTTTCCCAACTTTAATTCTCTCTCGCCCCGTTTAATTTTCCATCCGACACGCCGTTGTGGCACATTTTATTCCTTTATTTATGAGGTATTTTATTTAATTTCGACTTAAGTCGCCCGGGTAAATTTTACGACGTTAACAAAGAATGCACGTATTAAATAAAGACCGAAACAAAGATTTAATCTCCAGTCGGGAAAGTATTGGAAAACATTAAAGAAGTTTCGCCATCGTTGCCGCTCCCGTTGCTGTTCCTGAAACCTTTCGACCCACGAACCAGATCCGAGAAAGGATGTCGAGGCGAAAACTTTTCGCGCCCTACACAACTCCGTGTTGAGTGTGTCTAAACAAACTCGGCGTAATATACAACGCTTCATTTTCGTTGAAGTGTATATCAGACGGAGAAGGAAGAAAATGTATTTTTCAGATATTTATTTTTTCCTCTTTTTCTTGCTTACTCATTTCCGCGCACGTTCCGATTTATTCGGTAAATGCTTCCCTGTCGTCGATGAATTACGGTCTCCGAATTAATATTTGCGATTAAACTTCAATAAATACGAATTTCTCCGGAGAAGTGAATTCAAATATAATCGCTAGAGGTCCCTTTGGATTTTGCAATTAAATGCATATAGATTTAAAACGAAATGTTTTAAATTACTGCATTAAACGTCCGAATAAAACTTTAAATTACTGGTTGTAGATGAAGGAATATATACAATACGATACACAAAAATAATTTATACATAGAGTTGTGGATAATGCAATATGATAATAAAAAGACCGTGATCGAGAGAACCGTGTTTTCTTTTAATTATTTTCTTGAATCGTAGAATTTACGTTTCCCGCAACATGAATTCTTAAAATTCTCCCTCAACGTGTACTTTCTGACTGATCTGGCGATTGTATGGAACCATTGCTCTGATTTTCTAATTTAACACCAAGAATTCGTTTTGATACAGCAATCTTATTTGCTACACTACAGATTCTTCTATATACGCCTTTTCTACTTACGACGATTTCCAACTACTTACCCGTTTAACTGTCAGCAGATAGCTGTCATCATTCGACAGCTTGTAGTTGCAGAACGTTGGAAATAATGACCAGTGTACATTTCTGCATTCGGAAACTCTGCAATTTTCTTGGGAACTTTATACAGGGTATTTATTGCTGCAGGGTGAACGATACATTTTCTCTCTCGACAATTTATAAAAAAACTTCTTGTGAGGTATATTTCTAGCACGCAAGACGACATATTTTCTTATAAATTCTAGTACACGCACACCATCAGGCTCATCATCAGTTAAGCAGAATGGCCGATCTTTCTCGGTTTTGGTATCGATTAATGAAACTATCATGACACATGTTCGATCATCAACAACAGCAGAAAATTCTGGCTTATACGGTTCATCTGAACTGCACCTTCCCGACAAACCTATTACAGCAACAACTCACAACTTCAAATCCGAATTATACAAATTATTCACTATCAACAATTCTGAAGCTCACCTCACCTTCATAAACAAATAATCACCATATAAAGCTTTTTTAAAGATCTGATAACATCCTTTTCAAAAATTGTCGATTTTTTGGGTTTGTACTCGTCAGTCGTCAACCTATTTAAAAAAATCAGCTTGCCGTATCTACAGGTTATGTAGATTGAAAGTTGGTCGTATGGTCGCACCTGCTTTGATCGGATATAATCTTAACAGTAGAGGAGATATCCTTTCACTACTAAAACATGTGTTAGGCCATAAGATGGAATTTTATCGTCGTGTATAAAAAATACTTTATATCAGTTAAAACCAAGGTTGAAACTTCAAACTTAATAACTAATAAATAGAATGTATTGTTTTATTCTCAATTGCTTGCTCAGTCTTCTATCCACCGTGAACTTAAAAAGAACCACGATAAGGTATTTGAAATCAATAAATATGTTGGTTAAGCACCAAATTAAATACGAGAGATTTCTATTACAGCCACATAAATTGAAAGTAACGAATTAGAAGCATACGGCCGTAACGAATAAACACATACCGCCCACGTTGAAATACAGACGCCAGGCGTATAATCAAATTTGTCTGGAGCGAAATGAAGCACCCCGCCAACTTTAATCTAAACGATAAAACATAATAAAACTCGCATTCCCGAATCCATTCAATACGTACCACAGGGTATAGAGTTTCAAAGCGATCTACAGCCCTCGGTACAACGAACCCGAATCGAATTCATAACTTCGCGAGAATAAAACGCGAACCTACTTACTTGTAAACCCTACATCTGTAAGATGCTTTCGTTCGTTCTAAAGAAAACCAGACTCATGGAAAGTCATGGAGACTCACCCACGTACAAACTGTCCAAATAGCTAGTAAACGAATACAAAAATTTACCCATCAAAGTAGATAGTGTAGAAGTAGAAAATTGACAAGATTTTGTAAAGAATGTAAATATTGAATGGGACGATGGGGACGTTTGATGTTTGTTCACTCTTCCCTAATGTACCGATTCCCGAAACCATAAAGTTTCTAAAACTCAATAAAATCGATGATACCAACATTGCAGAATACAAAAGACTAATTTCACTGTGCATGAATCTAAGTAGTGTGAGCAATTAGAGGGTACGGCAATGGGCAACCCCCTGTCCCGTTTCATAGCCAACTTGTTCATGAGTAAATTTGAAACGAGAATGAGACAGAACGCCGTATATTATCCTAGAATGTGGCTTAGGTAGATAGATGGTATTTTGGGGATCTTTGATACTAAGAAAGGTACTATTCCGGATTTCCTCGCGACTCTTAATTCAAAATTTAGAAATTAAAAAAAAGTAGACATTTGCAAATAATATTTTTCTCGAGAGTAGAGATAGAACAGGCATGTTAGAATCATTACATCATTTAGTCTTCAACGGTTGAAAATAAGGAACAACGTATGCTGGAAACAACCGCCGGATTAATTAATTAAGCTTGTATTGTGCGGAGTGTGTAGATACTTTTGTGTTGTTTGCCATGCAAATTTTTTTATATTGTTTATTGACGCACAATGTAATTTTCGATTGCATCAAAGTGATTTCTGATTCTGATTCTGAGGACATCAGTGTTTCGCAAAAATGCGGAATACAGTATTGACTTGTCAGCTCACGTATAAATATCGAACAAAATGTAAAAACTAAGAGCGATGACTATAATGGATAATGTCCCAAGAATGTAGTTGTTGAGTTAATCTAGGGAATGATAATGATGTTGAAGAGGAAATTTCAATAACTGCTAGTGTTACCGATAGAAACATTGCTCATTCTGAACTGAAGGACCTGGAGGACATTATTTTACGTAATGATTTAATAGAAACTCAAAAAGTGAGCTAAGTGTTGCATTATAATCCGAAATTGAAAATAGAAACCAAACAAGTCCTGACCAATATTTCACATGAAGAAATAAAATAAAATTCGAAGGAAATTTGATATTTAGTAAGTTAGTAAATGAACTTCAATCTGTATTATTTAATCTGCTTTCATTAAACACGTAAAATTCTTTGTAAATTATATTTAGCCTTTGCTTTAGTTGTCCGTTATCGATAGGTTTCACTGTGTAGTGCCGAATCAAACTATTTTCTGTTTATAATAGTTCAAATATATAATTCTTGTTTTGTTGTGTAGGATTGGCATTTTATACCAGAATATTGTCAAACTGTTTTAATTTCACCCATTTAAACCCATTTTAAATAAATTAAATGCTACGCGAAGCTGAATTCTCGCAAGCATATACCAACACCACAGTATCGATATATCGGAAGAAAATAAAAGACACCAATGCCTCGTATAAAAGTCCAATGCATTTAGACTTAACGCGTAACCTTTTCACATGGTATAAGCATACGTATGATCACGTTTTATCGTCGTATATCCAGATATTCCGAATGGATAAGTTCGACGGCACCTACCGCTCCTAAACGGCTATATCCATGAACGTTAACGTCGATGCGCGGTGCAAGCTTTCCCGGTTTCAGCATTTTCACCCGTCATTTTCCGTATCTATTTATGGCGGGAGGATTATGTGAGGTATTATGAGCGTTAATGCGATAAAATCATGGATAGACGTGGCGAAATAATTTTAAGAACGTAGGATTTTTTTAATAGTATCTCCATTTAGATCGATAACACCGTTCTATTTAGACGTATTTTTTCAAATAGAATGTGCAGTAGATTGCAGATTGCAGTCGTTTACAAGGTGAGTCAAAATTAATTTCCTAGCATACCAGGGTCAAAATTTAAAACTAGGGAAAAAAAACAGAACTGAACCTGATCTCGGAAAAACAGCTCTTTGTAATCAGGGATTTTCTGTATTTGAGGAAAATGAAAATAGGATACAGGAGCAATTTTCTCAAGCTACGTAGCATGAAAAAAGATTAAACTAAAATCTTTTTAACTCAGTTCTATTTAAAACAAATACAAATTGTGATTTACCCGTCGCATCGTAATATTTATTTACACATTTCTGGCAGAACGTATAACCTCAAAATATTGTCGTTTAAAGAAAACGACGAAACTCTTAGCACTTTATGAAAAATGAGACACGTAAAAGTTGTTTTAAATGTTATATTATAGCAAGGATTGCGGGGTATGAGGTAAGGTAATATGGCAAACAATACTAAAGTATCGGTACACTCCGCACCGCACAAGTTTAATCGAAGTGTGCCGATACTTTAGTGTTGTTTGTGTTATAGCACACAACTATTTTAGGAAGAATTTATAAGAAAACGAAAGTTATGAGATATAAGAAAAGTTCGCCACTTTCCGCGCGCTTTACGAAGTTAGCAGAGACTAGACAGACTCGTGTTTTGTCGACTCTCGGGGAAACCAGTAGGCAACACGAACCCATTCTTATAAGATGAGTAAACACGAATCTGTCTAATCTCAGTTTATTTCGTGAAGCGGACGGAAAGTGGCGAACTTTAGTTTAGTTTTAGTTTATAAGTTGCATGGTTTCTGAAAGCATAAATATCGATTCCACCAAGTTATACATTCAAGAAATTATAAAAATCGTTTCTGAAACAGTAACGAAATTAATTTGCGCTTTTAAAATTGAGATTGACAATTGTTGTGATTACGTTGCCTAACAAGATAAGGATCTACGATTCTTTTTCCAAAAGCGCCAGCTCTTACCGTTCAACAATTTGTACAATGGAGAAGGTAGCCTTATAATTTAAATAAAAAGAAAAATGTAGGAGTGCATCGCATTAAATACAAAAAGTATAAAACCTGCATAAAAGTACGAAAAAAGGGAGCGTTGAAAAAACTAAATTCAAATCATCTTATTGTATACATGTATTATTGTATACATGTATTATTGTATACATGTGAATCTCCACGCTTTGTGATATTACCTACAAAGCATCGACACAAAGAAAAAGGGGGAAAACGTAACAGGCAATGTGAAAGAAAAGCAAAAATCACCAACAGTAAAACGTTCAGAAAGCGAACATAAAACTCACCATCACAGATCCCCTTCGGGTGCATCGCATTTTAAAACGTATGTGTCCGATGTGTGTTATTTTTCTTTCCCTGGGATGCCGGCGGCAAAGTCAATTACCATATAAATTTAACGCCGTCCGTTTCCACGGTAAATGCATTTCTCTTTTCTTCCGTCCTCCTCAATCGCCTCCAATGGAAATAGGAAAGTCCCGTCAGAAGTCGGGTAAAACAGTTAGAAAAACATCTGTGCGAATCAGTGGTAGCTCGCTAGGTAGGACCGTATCGCCTAAGACGCTTAAAGCAGTGATACATGATGTATTTCTTATAAAACAATATACAACCTTAACTAATAGAACAGAATACTTTAAATTTGCGACACATAACTTTATTGCGGTATATTTACGATGGTTACTATAAGACTACAGGAAATTCCGCGTGTAAATTATCACTTATTTTTGCTTTAAAAAATGCGCAGACATTTTTCTTTGGAAGTGTAGAAAATCTCGCTTTATATTTCAAACTTTTCTACAATGTCAAAAGAGAAAGTTCCTTATTTTCTATTTTCGCACCAATTTTACAAATTTCGTCTTTCTAATCTGGCTTTTCGTTATTTTTATTGTTTATAAATAGATTCATTTTTATAATTGAAATTAAGCCTAATGTGTATAAAATTATTTCTCCAAACGAAAATCAAATGTATTTTGTATTGTTTTACGTAAATAATTTCCACGAAGATTAAAAATAAACTACTCTAACAATAAAACTGCATTGACTTAATGCAATGCTGGTTTAATCTGTACAAACAACCGCAACTTTATTAGGGTTCTTTTATTAAGCAATTATAAAGAAATGTTAACAAACGATAAGTTACAATTACCAAACAAATCAACATATTAAAAAAATTCAACAATCAAAATGCAACAAATGCTACCATTTAACAGGTCTGCCTTTAGATAATCTTCAAATATGGTGGTTCACAGCCATTGCTTAGTTAAGTGGCACAATCAGAAGTTGAGAGATGCATGATAGACTTTCAAAATGTCCAAAATTGAACATTGAGCAATGATCAAAATTAAAGAGCGAATCAACACTGTTTCTAAAGGCTCTGCACCATTGTATGTCGCAATTAACCGTTGGTCAAAACTGTTTCGTTGGGACAGAGAATCCCTTGAAGATGATCTACCCGAAGCAAAACCGTTACTAGCGCAAGGTGGGTCCCAAAATTACCCAACGCGGTTCAGAAGGAACAACGTATCGAAAGTAACCAAACATTTCTTGAGCTGTATAAAGCTGACAACACAACCATTAACCAAATAATGATTGGTGATGATTTCTATACCACGACTGTCCAAAAGAGAAAACCTTACAATCTCTAGGGATAGCGAGGGTGATTTTAAAGAACGCAACTTGTTATGCCAGTTAAGACCAGCCATCATCGCAAAATGGCAGAAGAAAACCGGGGTGATTTGTGCTCTTGCACGAGAATGCTCCTGTCCACACAACTGCAATTTCGTCGAAGGCTACTGTGCATCTTGCGAATTCAAAAAACAATCACCCACGCTACAGCACTGGCCTTGCCGCAATTAACTATTTCTTAGTTTCAAAATTAAAGCCAAAGCCAAGAGAGAGAAAATTACCAATACCAATCCAAGGATTTCTATATTTAAACGTTAGATCATTTAGTCTTAATATGGATGGCGTTATAATTCATTACTTCCCTCAAGTTAATTTTTCTAGAACCTTCCTTTTTTAAGACAATATAAATAAATAAAATAACAGAGGACTGGATATTAATAAAAGGACAGGAGAAGAGAATACACGCCCCAGAGATGAAATATCAGCGATGAGTGCTAGGAGTAAACAGGTTATAAAAGACGCGCAATAAGAACATAAAAAAGAAACTAAGAATTAAGTCGGTAATAGAAACCATCAAAGATAAAGAACTGGGCTGGTTCGGACATTTGGGGAGGATAGAAGGTAAGAGACAAGGGAAGAAAGTATAAAGAACCAAACCAGAAGGCAAAAACTGAGGAGGAAGACCAAAAAAAAATTAGACAATACAGTAGAAGATGTACAACAGATGAATGAAGAAGAGTGGAGCGAAGGAAAAAGGAACGGTTAGGAAAAGATGGAGAAAACTCTCTCTCGACACTCTAAAAGGTAACGAGAGGACCGAATTATGCACGTATATAAAATGACAGAATTCAAATAACAATATTAGATTATTTAAATTCTGAAGATAACAACATTTTAAATTGAAATTGTAATTATATAATGTTAAAAATTAGCAAATTGGAACATTAGAAAATAAATAACATTAGAAACATTTGAAAAACATTTTCTAATTCTTAAAAGAAAATGCCAATTTTGTGATTAAAATACTAACATTGTGTGCATACATTTTGTTTAAAAAATCATTTAGAGAAGACGTCCTTATTAGAACGAAATGCAGTATTTCAGCTCTGCAGCACTTTCTATGATATATATATATAAGATTTGAAAATATCCTTTCGGCAATTCTGTAGATTGCAAGCCGCCGCTGGCGCGAGTAACAAAAGAAAATAGGTAAAGGAGGAAAGACAAGAGATCATAGAAAATGCAATAAAACGTATAGCTATAAAAGTTCACCTATCCTTTTCCCATTCCATCACAGCTCTTTGTGCCTTTCACATTCCGTGCTTTTTTTTGTATTCCAGGCACCGACTAACGTCGTAGGCGACTTCTTCAGCTCCCCACCGGACGAGCAAGGTTTGGCGCATCGTACCGTTTCGCTTCGATTTCAAATAGACCGAAAATACACGCAGGGGAACTTTATTCGGTTGAGATGCGTCTCGACCGTTTCGGGGATTCCCATTGCCCCGCAAACCGTCAGCCAGACCGTCATTGTAAAAGCACAACCAGCCACTCAAGTCAACAACGAAAAATTACATTGGCCAGACGCGTCGTCCAATAAACCGAAACTGCAAATTAACTCTGCCCTCGTGTATTGCTGCTGCAGCGTTGTGATCGCCTTCCTCTTCGTAAGGATAGGGGCGAAATGGTGAAGGAGAACCGGAAACGAGACCATCTTCCATCCAAACGCTGAAAGAATAAGAAGATCCAACAACGGTAATAACATCTCGACAACGTGTGAAAGCGGCGGAGAATTGAGATTCCTTTTTATATGCATTTCTTTTCCTTTGTTTTTATTTCGTTCTTAAAGGATACTCTTAGTAAAGGACGGTTGCTATCACGCCACTAACTATTATTAAAAAAATATGTAATTCTATCATCGCTACAGTTAACGTTGTTACATTATCGTCGCAATTTTCATGAATGTATGATGAAAACTGAATAAAAGATTTACATGGATTTTTCAGGTGAAATGTGAAAACTATATATACATGGAGGATATTATATTGCGACTTTATTACCTAGGAAATTTCGATGTACCATCACTATATTATGTGCAAATGTCATATTTATTTTATGAAATAAATGGTAATTTAAGATAAATACACAGTACTTTATTTCTACATTAAACTATTTGGATGTAATCATTTCTTCTAATAAACCAAATAAAGCGAAAAAGGTATGCAATACCGCTCATCGAGTAACCCAATAATATTAGAATGTCATAGGACAAAACCAAACGATTACCAATATTTTATTTCCAATAGTGTCAAAAATAAAATTCTATTCGCCTTTGGTCTTTACTCGGTCTTACAAATGCGACACATTCTTTCCAACAATTTGTGTACGTAGTCGTTATCTCTAAAAGTAATGAAAATGGTAAAGATGCTATGAACAATGCTTTAAGATTAACACAAAATATATATTCTAACAGAGAAGTGGCTAGAATATACAATGTACATATCTCACAGTGTCATTAACAAAATGGTAGTACGATTCCATACAAGCGGTAGTGTATGAGAGAGATCGTCATTTAATACTCCAACTCAGACGAAACGGCGTTCAGTCGTCTAGGACGTAGAATAACGATCTTGGTGAAACTACAGAAATAGCTGTATGTAATCTAAAAATTGGAAAAAGGCTGCATGAATTTGGTTTCAGAGCTAGAAGAAGGACCATATCGCTGCTACACAATGCAACACAAGATCATCAACAGTGGGCTGCAAATTACTTACCGTGGGTGGCTCGTAGTTGAAAAAGATGCTTGTCCTCTGACGAGTCCATTCTACATCATTCTGATAACAGAGTTTTAGTGTGGAGGCGGCGTAGAGAAACGTATCTTGAAAGAAACACGGCTCCACGTGTGTTATTTTGAGAAATCAATCCATAAAGAGGAGGACTTATGTATTCTGTCGATCGCTGCACCATTTGCACGAAATTTCGAAAGAAGCTTTGATTTTACGGGCGATAGTGCCCGTCTTCACCAAACCTGCATCGTGAACGACGTCATTGCTCCCAATAATATTGAAAGAATTAGCATATTTGGGACAAACTTAATCCACAGTCGAGATCTCGTCCTCGTCCTCCAATAACACTGGATAAGCTTGCAGAATCGGTGTATGCCCAGAAGCTGCTTAGCTGTACAGTAATTAAGCTCCACAGAATATGGAAATTAAAGTTGCTACACCTAAAATTGTTAATTGTGTTAAAAAAATATTGCTTAAACATATTTTTTTTTAATTATCCCAATTGATAGTCCCCGTCTTGATAGAAAAATTACTGCGTACTAATCAATACGTTGATTAATTTTCAATTGGAAGGATCTATTAATCCAATCAATTGTTCACGCTTGGACAAGAAATTTGGTGTACCACAAGGTACTCTGTTGGACGTACATACTTTTAAATAGAAATAATGGCGAGAAAAATATGAGCAGTTCCGAAATTCAACAACAATGATGAGTAATTGACTTCTCTTTTCCCTTCGCAAGGATAGAATCGTCTAAATTGTCACCAAATTATATCGAAAAAAATTATTTAATGGGTTATCTTCAAATAATCTTAATCGCGTGGATTTATATGTATAAGTACGTCATCCAGCGTCTATTTTATTATTACTATTATTATGAAAATCATTATTATTAATGACAGTTACACCACCCAGCTACGAACGCGTTTCGCCGTTTGACGGCTCGTCAGTGCTCATTTGTGGAGGATGGTAGGAAGTAATCGACTAATTTGCCTTATATGTGTAAACTTTTACGCGGAAATGAATAAGAGTATCTAATTAAAGATTCTCTAATCACAAGTTCTTGCAAACACCTCTACGACAGCAACCAGGAATTCCTGGCATCACCATCTGTGAGGACCGCAAGGATCGACAGTTTAATTAGGCAGAGAATTAATGAAATTAACAATGACTTTAAACTTTAAAATAAACCAATAATATATATATGCTTAAATTTAAAATTATTACCTGATAAGCTGAGGAAAAACACTTAAAGAAAAAAGATATTTAATACATCGCCAAATATTTAATTAATTCAATTCAATAAAAAAAAATTATTGCCACCAAGTGATAAATTAAGGTAGGTATAGAAAATACAAAATATAAGAGCAACCTCGTAGAACAGGATATAAGGAAGATAAAGGTAAGACACTAATTCTAATATATGTATATCAAATTGTACATAAATTCTACTAGTTGAAGTTTATGCTCCATTAACTTTCTTCTATATATAACTATTCTCAACAAACTACGGGTTCTAGTCAACTAATTTTTTAATAGTTTCTGGCTAAACACGACACTAAGGAAAATTATTTTGTCCAACAGATAAATAAATATAGGCATTTTCTGCATAGCCTATGCAATGGTTCCATTGTTTTAATATTATGAGTGTTGCAGTTTTACAGTATTTACCAAAAAAAAATGTAATGAACGAACATACGTATGAGGATGCAAGGGCTTAAAGCTTCTTTTCAGCTGTAAATTGTTGACTGAACCATACTTCGTAATTTTTTAAGTAATGCATGGACATTTACGAAAATGACGCGTTACAATTTGTTTAGTTCAAACAGGGCGAAAATTTTAGTTACATAACTATTTTGGCTTAGTTACTGCGAAATTTCGGACAAAACAGTATATATTTCTCACCCAACCAACGGTATCATTTAACAAACATTTTATTTCATGTTTAGTATCATTAACGGCTCTTGTTATTACAAACAAGTAAACTTTTAAATATTAGAGATCAATTATGAGCTGTCTGTTATTCTTGTACTCACAATTTGTAAATTTCGAGATACAATTTTCAGATGATTGGCAACATTCCATGAATCTCAATTAAACTATTCCCATCTTTTCCATGATCTTTAAAATTTTTCTTCTTTTGATATTCTATTGATATTGCTGACGTCATACATCAAAGCTGTCAAAGAATTTTTTTACCTGCATAACCCAAAACGAATTAAGATCCCCCCAAACAGCTTTATATAAAACATATTCTCCAGAGTCATTATCGCACACAATTTAAACACGCTGTGTAGTGGACTTGTTAACCAGCCCATGAACATTAAAACTAAAGCTTTATACTAAACTAATTCTCCATCTTAGAAAAACCACAAAAAACGTTTCTCAAAGACGCAGTGACAACATCAAATACGTTACATTTTGATCTGAACCCAACCCCAAAACATATCCTACATCACTAGCGTAACCGCCCAATCCAAATCCAAAGAGAAAATCGGATTACCACACATAAACATAATTGACTATCGGCAATCCCATCTGACATCGGTGTCTCCGCGTATTATACCCACTAAATTAGATCAGTTTTCGATTACAGTCACACTCAGCCACATCACGACGCGCTTCTACCCGTACGAGCGCCACACTCACGCACAAAGGCGTCGGCAGCGTCGCCATCGCGTGAAGCGCACAAACAGGCCGTGCAAGATCGAATGATAATTTTAGCTTTGAAAGCGTCGAACGCCGTCTAAAACAAAGCACTTGGGACGTGGCTGCAGGATACGCTCATGACCCCAGGACGGACCCTCTACGTATTGAGAGAGTGTCTAACCTTCCTCCATTACATTTCACAGGCTATTACGTTTATCGGGACAAAAGGGAACCATCATCTTCGACGATATTCTACGATAAAAGTGAATAAATGCAACTAATCGTAAAAAAACGAATAGCTTTATTGTGTATGAGCTTTTAGCTGTCGGTGAAGAGGAGCAGAGAAGAGTTAGAATGAGATAAGTAAGGAAAAGTAGATACTGGAAGTGGAAATCGATAACGTGTTTGAATTTCAGATGGTCTATTGTTAGGTTTTGCTGCTAAAATAGCAAAATCGCACCATCGAATGAGGTTTATGAAACGTTCTTTAATATCTGTCAGCGTACCTCTAAGTTTATACGTATTTTTAAACAATTCTTGCAATTCGATGTAAATTGGACGGAAATTGGGCTGATACTTTTTATATTTGTTTTTAAATTTTTGTTCAAAAAGTACAAGATTTAATTGTAAGTCCTCTACAAGAATTGCAGCAAACCAAGCACCAGCTACATCAAGCTTTTGAGGAAGAATAGACTTTTATTAAAAAAGAAAAGAAAAATAATGTTTTTCTTAATAGAAGAATCTATGTGTACTAAATATAGCACGAAATCTAACCTGGTCAATTAGACACCTAGTATGCAAGAATTTTAAATAAATTAAAAAACACATCAATTTAATGCTTTGAAAATGAAAAGATATCGATTAAATAGCCACCGTTGGCCTAGTGGCGAATATGGGTTTTTTTGACGAAATTTAGTAATACGTTTTAGAGTTTAAGAACCTCTGGATTTAACGAATTTGGCGTTAGATATCTTCTTTTCATCTGCCTTACTTTTCAAGAAAACCCAGAGGAAATAATCCATACAAGTCAAATTGCAGCTTTTTAATGGCCAGTTTCGGTCTCCAAAACGAGAAATGACACGACATGGTTTGCAACAAAGCCACTATTTCACGTGCGGCGTGGCAGGTGGCACCATCTTGTTGAAACCACGTCCATTACGTTCATTCCATCCAATTGTTGCAAAAAAGGAGCTTGTCAACATGCCATGGTAAGACCATCAATACGGCACCTTCATCATTTTCAAAAAAGTGCCGTCAGGTTATCCCGCCTGCCCAGATATCACACCAAACGGTCACTTTTTGAGGATGCATCGAAAGTTCTTGAAAGGTATGTGGATTTTCATTTCCCAAAATCCGAAAATTTTGCTTGTCGATGAAGCCGTTGAGATGGAAGTGAGCCTCATCACTATAGATGAATTTGTTATGGAGTGCTACGTCAGATTGCAGTTCTGCACCGTTTATGGTGAGTGGACTGCAGCTGTTAAGTCAACTGGATCTAATGAGTATGAAGGTGCAAACCTTTTGTTAAAATCTGTTGAAGGGCGCTGCGGGAAGGTGCAACTTGCCTTTACATGGAAGAACTTGTCCAATAATAATTGAAGTAAAATGTTGCTGAAGTATATTAACATCTAGTGGCACAATTTTAGCTTGCTACGTTATCTAAAAAACTGTTATCTTCTCTGTGAATATAATATAACTTTTGTACCTTCAATACAAAAATCTTTTCCTTTTGATTAAATTAAAAGGTAACCCAGTTTGAATATCCTTTCTTCTAAATAAGAAAGCTATCCTCTACAACTGCACTCCTATATCTTTCCTTAAATCTATGTTTCCTATAATTAACTTGATAATACTTCCTTACTGTGAACAGGCACAACCTTGTTGTTTCCTTTGGCGCTTCCTAGCTGTTCGTTTAATTTCGTTGAACCCACCTAAATGATTATAATCTTTCTAATTAATTCCATAAAGGCCTCCTCTTGCCGCGAAGGCACGAATTCTCGAATCCAAAAACAAACAAACTCCGATGCGTCTTACCTAGGGGAAAACGCTCCATTTGAGATTATTATTCACTTACATACCCTAGCTTACTTATCTAGTTGACTATGGAAAACAATTATTTATATATCAGAACAACATCCAACCGAATGCAAATAAACTTTGAAATTACGTAAAACTTTATACTTCAGAAGTCACGTAGGAAACTTGACTCAAAATAGTTTGAATTTTGCAAATGCCAATTAAATAAATACATCTGAAAGTTAATTTAAATTACCCAAATCTACCCTAAAAACCATCTCAAAAGGCACCCTCTGAAAATTTTGAAAAACGTTTTCCTTAAGATAAATGGAACGACATGAAACTATTCTAACGTGCAGGATATCCTAACCTTCTATTATGTAAATAGTAAGAAGCTAAAATTTTCTGTTGATATAATGATTCTTATAGGGTGTCTTCTAAAAACGTTTTCGTATACAGAGTGATCGATAAGCAGCGAATTATGTAAGAAGACACGTTACAATGCCTACTCCACTAACTGTTGACTAAAATGTTGACCTCCTACCACTTACAGAATAAGCTCAATTCTAGAATTCCAGAAGACTAGGATACGCGTATGTGTGTTTTTGAGCTTTGACATTGACAAAGCAGGAAATAAAGTGCATCCAGTCGACGTAAATGGTATACACTGCCATACACTGCCGTTCAGAGAAGTTCGGTCGGTTAGTAAAAAACATGAAAAGGTTACAGAAGCAAACGAAACTAAAAACAAAATGCAATTTTATTGTATGTACAGGTAAAAAAGACAAAAATAAATAAATAAGAAGTTATTCTGGCCTAATATAACATACTGAACATTATTATTATTATTTTCGTCGAAAAAACCTCCTTTGCTGTTAATCACCGCTCGAACTATTCTAGGCATTCTTTCGATAAGTTTTGTTAAAATGGATTGTGGAATATTAATCCATTCATGTTGCAGAATATTCCGTAAATGTTCTTGTGAAGTTGGGCATATTTTTCGGATCCTCCTGTCCAGTTCATCCCACAACAACTCTATAGGGTTCAAATCTGGGCTTTGTGGGGGCCATGTCATTACTTTCAGGGTGTGCTGTTCTTCTTGCTCCTTTAGATAGTTCTTACACACTAACGCAGTGTGTTTTGGGTCATTGTCATGCATGAATGTAAAGTTACCACCTATTATACGCAATCCTGATGGCACTGCATGATTCTGGAGTATTGCAAAATAATCTTCCTTCCTCATTACACCCTGCACTCTGCATAAATCTCCCGTCCCGGCAAAGGAGAAACATCCCCACACTAACACAGAAGTACGCCCTTGCTTTACTGTAAGCACAATGCAGTTCGGGATCAGTTTTCGGTTTTAGATCTTCGGACATAAACTCGTCGATTTTGCCCAAAAACCTCAAACTTTGACTCGTCACTCCAAAGCACGTGTTTCCAATCATCTAACGACCAATCTAGATGAGAACGGGTCCACTGTAGCCGTTTTGCTCTGTTACCCCGACGTAATAAGGGTTTTCGAATGGCAATGCGTCCATGAAGGTCCGCTTGTTGAAGTCGACGTTTTACCGTACTCGCCGAAACTTGTTCTTCACGGTCGCGATTGACTTCGGCTGCTATTTGTGGCGCTGTTAATTTTCTATTGCGTTTGCTTAATAATACAATTCTCAAATCATCAGCTTTTGTTGTTTTCCTAGATGCTCCAGGACGAACACGATTTTCTATAGTTCCAGTTGTCCGATATCGTTTTATGATGTCATTTACTGTTGAACTTTTCATATTTATTTTTTCAGCAATTTGTCGCCCCGAATATCCTTCTTCAAACAGCGCAGTAATGCGTGAACGTTTTTCTACACTGGTAGGCTTACCACGTGCCATTTTGAAGTAAATTTTCTTAAAACTTTCGCGCAAAAACGACAGATGCACACCAACACACGTTTAACAGTAAAACGAAGCAAATTTATATCTTCACGCCTGTGATAAATAAACAAGAATGATACTGCGGTATATTTCCTAAATGTATTGTTCGTTAATAATCTCCAAACGACCCGTTTCAAAAGATCGGTACTTCCGAGAAATTCTTGGAATGATAATAAAAGGGACTTTATTGTGGTTGTCGCAATATTTCTACTTTACATAATAATTTATGGCTTTAATCCCTTAGAAAAGAGTGTATGCTTAATATTTTTCTAATTTTATGTATTAATAATTGTATACAGTGTGATATAATAGATTTTTATTGTATGACCGAACTTCACTGAACGGCAGTGTACGTATGAATGTAGCAGAGAGAAAGTAACAAAGAAAAACAAAATTCGAAAGAAATGAGTAAAGGCTTAACCTAGGCTCAGACGACAACGACAATATATCAAATTATTTGTACGAAGCGCTTTAATGTAAAAAATTGCAGTTAAACATGGAATGTTTAGAAATAGCTGCAAGAATTCTGATGGATATTACCAATTAGATATAAGCTACTCAATTCTTGTTGTTGTCATTTTATATTTAACTTCTTATGACTCGAATGCTACCGTACATTTATAATAAAGTTTTCAGAATTTTAAAACCATTCATTCCCGAGATGTATCGTTGTCCCATTCCTCGCTGAATACGCTGTCAATACAAAATTAAAAAGAAAGTATGGGAAGTAGGATACCTCCCCCTATGTTTACTCAAATTTCGTAAATATCTCCATCCACCAAAGTATCTTTGGAAACGTACATAACGAGCCCCAATTTATCGGAAACCCGTGCCAATATTTATGGAGTATACAAGCAATTAGCAATTTAAATTTGTCATCGGTATAATTGAGTAAGGGCTGTGGCAATCTCTTTTACCATTAAATCGTTGCCGGCGAATCTTTCACGTGAGCAGCTTAAAAATGTTTATTTCCTTCCAACCAGGAAAGGGGGTGCCTGAAAAGCAGCCCGGAATACCGAAGAGCAGTACGAGCGGAAAAAGGCATTGGACGAGGCCAGGAGGGGCGGAGAAGCGAACCCGAAGACTGACAATGAATTCACGGTCTCGCCTTTCAGGTAAACTTAACGAGTTCCCCGAGGATATGACACACACACCCAAGCTTGCCATTTTAGTTGTAAAGGAGATTACATGAACCCGAGGGATGAAGGAAAAGATTATGTGATGTGAAGGAGAGAAAAACGAAAGGAAGGAAGCAAAAAAGGAAAGATAAAAAAAAAAGAAGAAGAAGAGGGAAACATCTTGCTCGATGAAGATCTCTTGCCCTCTCAGGGAATCGTTTTCAATTTTACTAACTGATGTAAATTCCTGGAACGCTGTGAAATTCACATGAACATATTTTAAGATTAATTCTTCAATTAAACGGGTCATGTATCTTGCCAATGTTCTAAAGGATGGCCAATTATCGTAACCGGAATAAAGAAAATAACAACTGAGTATTTTCTAGGATGAAATTTTTATTGAAAGTACTACCGCCAAATTGCACCTGGAGCAAGCTTTAATAATGAAGACGGTAAAAGTAAGTATTACTGGAAAGTACTAAACATAAAGTGTACATCAAAATAAATGCAAAAGTTTTACAGACGACTGTTAACCTACGGAATACGGTATTTTCGATTAAAGCATTTACAAAGTTGCGAACTTTTTTAACTACTTAATGGCATCAAGCTAAGATAACTGGAGTACGCTTAATTGACAAAAATGCATAACCCCAAAGTAGGCCGTCCTATATTTCACTTGAACTAATTGTACCAGCTCGAATTAACTTGGAAATCGATTTTAACTAAACTAATATATTAAATTAAGGACTCCACTTCATAACAATACATTTTTTTGTTTCATTTCACTAGTTGTTACTGTTATTTTAGAACCCTTGGTACAAAATAAATGTAAAGTATTATAAATAAAAGATTGAGAAATCGCATACAAGTTTTTTTTTCTTCTTTCTCATTTTCCAAATAAATATATCATATTAATTCATTCAAAAAAAATGACCAATTCTAAAGCATTACTTCAATAAATCCACCAACAAATCATAAATCCACTTACGTAGATTTTTTATTTGGATAGCGAACATAAAACATTTATTTTAATATACCTTTTACCAGCAAACTGAAAAACCTATCTCACTTTTTGGCTATCTCTATGGGTAAATTGAAACCTGGTCTTAAGAATATTTCCGCTTATTTTCCACGGCTTTGGATCGAATACGTTGATAACCAAGTCGAGACCTGATGCACACTTGAATGATTGATACCAGGCACAATCAAGCCCATGACTATGTCTGTGATTAACCGCCGCTACCAGCAAACGGGATAAGCAACAGAGTTAGGCGTAAATATAAAAAGAGAGGCTAAGGAGTCCAATGTCTCGCTTTGTTGATGACGTTTATTGCATCTGTTACTGCATCAAATACTCAAGTAACAACAACATTCAAAATTTTATTCTATTAAGAAGCAGTAAGTTTCTATAACAAATGAATAACATCCATGTTGGGAGCGTGTCTGGCTGCAGACTGTGTGAAAGACCGCCGATCATCACAGATTCAAAGAACTTTTACTAAATGAAAGATATACTTTACAGAATTTTCTGTACGTTCATCTACACAGTATAGATTGATTGCCAAATTTTATTCTATTGATTACTAACCCTGCAGAAACGAATCGCGCTTCACTAAATTAACGGAGACTAGACAGACTCGTATTTATTCGTCTCGTGAGAATGGGTTCATGTTGCCTGCTGGTTTCCCCGAGAGTCGACAAAACACGAGTCTGCCTAGTCTCTGCTAATTTCGTGAAGCGCACCGAAAGTGACTCGTTTCTGCAGACTTATTGATTACCAAGGATCTTTTATGATTTCTGAATTTTGTTTAATTTTATTTCAGGAAGTTCTATTTTTATTTTTTTAATTTGTTTTTTTTTTGTCTAAGATTATGTTTTTTTTTTTTTATTAAAAAGTATTCGTTGCAGCTGTTGGAATTAACGTTGGAACTGCATGTTTATACAATATATACTTTGCGCTTCGAGTCCCGCATAAGATGTCTTCCCTGTTAGTGAGAATTTACCACGGCAACGAACTTGTTCGAGATCTTTGTAGTTGCATAGGCAGGCTGTGCACGTGATTAACGGGCAGAACAGCAGTGCCCCCTGCCGATCTTTGTTTGTTCCTCCACAAATTCTGACTTTATATTCGTTAATTATCTTAGATACTGAATATCGTGCATAAACATAAAAATAGGCATACTTGTCGGTTGGATAATTACAATAACATTAATCTTCCTAAGACAGGCTCCACTCTTTGTAAAAATTCTCTCTATTACACGTGCTTTTCCTTCAACAACAAATTACCTTCCTCCATAGTAGATTCCCCGAATTTAAATTAATTCCGGCGTAAATTGAAGACGACATTAATTGAACAATCATTTTATTAATTTGATGAATTTTCTACTTATAAATGTTGAACGCTTCCCCCGTTGTTTTTATATGTTATATTTGTGTCTATGTGTTCATCTTTATAATAAATTAGGTAAATAATAATAAAATACAATAAAGCTTTAGACGTTTTAAAAAAATATATGTATATTAAAAGCTTAAATTCTCATTTAATTACAGCCCATTCTTTTGATAGCCGAACAAACATTTAAATTCTGTCCTACTTTTGCAAAAACAGGAAACACGTATAATTAAAAGAGGTCCTTTTTCGAGTTTGGTGTCCCAAGAGTGTGTAAAGTCTACCTACATGAGGCACCATAATGCTTGCATGATAACCTCGAGAATTTCGAGACAAATGCTGGTGTATACAAGAAATCCAAACCACACTCGCTGCGATGCGTGAAGATCTAAAGTTTTATAATTACTACATTCGTCTTGAGACAAAGATCTATAATTATTTACCGAAGTTAAGACAGGGCCATTCAGCTACAGTCTTAAAGGTTTCCCAAGAACCGCGTGTTACTGTATTGTCAAGTTTTTTTGTTCTCCTAAACTCCCGCTTGTTTCCCACTTTGAGACCAGGCAACATATTTATCTTGATTGTAGTTGTAATTAATGTATTGTATTGTTGTTGTTTATCTTTCCAATATAGTTGGGATTTCAGACTTTGCACCCTATACAATATTGACGCCGGCGAGATCCTGTAAAAACTGAAAAGGTAACAAGAAGACAATCGGATATCCATTTTCGCATATCTACCTCAAACTAGGTGCAAGTAGAGTTCTCGAATACAGACGCTTCCGAATGAACGAACGTATTTGTACAGCAACTTTTAAAAAGCTTTTAAACTAGGTGAACTGTCGGAAGAGGAGCGCCATTGGAAAAACGAATTTCATTTGCTCAGAAATAACACTTATTGATGGGGACACACATGTGCGAAAAGTAAAGAAAGCTAAAGAGAAAAGAACAATGCGACTCTCTAGCGTCCAAACGAGTGAGGCTCCATTAACTTACTTTAAATTTCACATACGCTCCGTACGAATAGCTGGTTTAATTCGTCGCTGAAGCGGTTCTTTTTCCGAATAAAATTCTGTAAATTCCTGATTTATCCATGTTATCTTTGGGTCTGGGTCTCTCCTGGTCGGTCGATTTAACGAACGTCGATAGATCGAGGTTGTTGTCGTTCAGTCAGATTAAATATACCTAAACGCATTAATTTCACGTTTAAATATAACATTAGCCAAAGTTTTGTCACGTTTGTAACCCTGCTTACTATCACTCTTCTCAATACAACCATTTAAAACAAAAAATTGTAAGCTACGATTTGGTTCTAACATTTTATTAACAACTTCTTCCGGTACACACAAGGGCGTTGACAACAACAATTGACAAAGAATGAGTACCATTGCCCAGGTTTTGGTTTATCACGAATATCCTACTAAAATTCATTGATTAAATTTATTAACTTATACAGAAGTACTTAATTCTGCGTTTTGTGCTAGAACGAAGTTCAAACCATTCAATTTAGCAGCCGTTAGCTCAGAAATTGAGCAGGTTTATTGCAATTAAGGGCAGCTTACGATTTTAATGTGTTTATGTTTTTATCAATTTTTTGTATTAATTTTGTAAAATGTAATAATAATTCTGGAATTCCGAGGTTTCTTTATATATTATCAGCATTTTAGTGTTTATTGCAAATTAAAATATGAGTTCTCTGAGCGATGGGTGTAGTATCTGCAGTTGTTGAATTTATGGATGTAGACCTCCAAATGATTCTTGATAAAAATTTCACCTATACAATACTCTCGTCTAAAAGTAGCCATTTTCATAATTTCTTACAATCCATCCATATCCTTGCTTTCATAAATTAATTCCTGCTTATGAATACCCCCTTTCAAATAAATCCAGAATAAAATTCCTTGATTCTTTCTACAATAATGTACGCTTAACTCGAACTGTGAAAAACGCAGGCTACCATAATTCTATTGAATACTGTGTGTGTACATATTGTGGATGAAAGGGTTGCTTATTATATAGTATTTATTTGCGAGTCTAAAAGTAGAACATTAGCCTCTAGACTTTTCCCTGATTGATGCATCGTTTTAAGATTTGTACAAATAAATCTAATATTATTCACGATAAATATCCTGTTTACATATTCCTGATATACAAAAAGCCGAAAAAAATACTTCCGAAATATCTCGCCAAGAAAGTTTTTTTTCGAGCAACGAAAACTTTCTAAAACGATATAAATCACACTCGATCTGAATATAAGTACACTCAGATATGCGATTTGAAGCGCTAGAGAGAGGAAAAGTTAGGGAAAGGAATCTGGAGGAGGCTGCCAAATAAACAAAAAGATATAAGGGCAACCGACGTGCCGATGGCTGCGGCTGGAAACGAGATGTAAAAGGGGAGATATTGAACATTCTAATGCGCCAACAAATTAGCTTTTGCCGATTTCGCTGCTAGAAAAATGATATCTTCGCCGACAGGTTTGTAAGTCGGTTTTTATTGTTCAAGGTTTGAAAGTTTTTAATAGTTGTAACTTTCTCGTTCAATTGGTGATATTAGTATGTTATGGATATTCTTAAAGTTAGGATAAAAAAAAAACTCAATCGAAATGGAAACCATCAGTTTTAGCAATGGAATTGAATACTTGGTAGTTAAGCTCGACAGAAAACTAAAATGAAACTCCCACATGCCCAACTTACAGACATAAGCCATTACCGCGTCACTAGTATACAGTAGGCAGCTTAGTCAGGTCCGGAGTCTTAAACCTCAAATGACCCCCATTAGTCATATACAACAATAATCAGGTCCCGTCTCTTTGTTTTGGTGCTCAAAAACAACTCAGAAGACTGTGCAATAGCAACTTTAACAAATTCAAAGACTTGCATGTCTCAACATCGCGTATCCGTTCGGAGCAGCGCTGAAGATTGACGCTGCTTCACACCCACATAAAAAAGCATGCTATATTGAGTACCTTCACTCTTTGTAGAATGAAAGAACCACAGCCTGGAGATCTTACAGGGCATCCCGGCATCCTAGAAGATCCCAACACAAATTATCTGATGCAAAGCGACACTGAGTGGTCATCCGGTAAACCTCAAAGCAAAAGAAATACCCTGGCATGATACACGGGCCGCTCGAGAATAAAAGGTATTGGAACAGATACAGGCATTGGTGGGTCTAACTAGCACCTAAAAATTCCTACAAGACACCACACCAATGTATTTCAAGCAGAGATCTCTGCGTTAAACCTGTGCGAATCTCGGGATAGGAGATAGGGAAATATATTCAGCAACAATTGGGCAGTTCTAAAGGCTGTTAAGCCTTACACATATGAATCTGGTCTGTATAGAATTTAATTACTATTAATTGATAATTAACTGGAAAGGCATGCAAGAAAATCACCCAAATGTGTTGCCATCGATCGCACACGACACTAAATTTCTGTAGACCATTTCTTGCATCTACTGAACTGAAGGAAGAAGTTCTTAGAGTAGTACTTAACTTTATTAAAAACCTTCAACTATTCCAACCCATACAAAGGCATTTCGTTACTTACGTTAATAGATCTACTAAAGTCGCAGTGATAATAGTAATAATAATAACAGCATGGTCTAAAATACAAATAAATTCACGCTACAACAAAATACAAAATGAATTTAATCACAACTTTCTTCCTCTCATCATAGCTTTAGTTGTATAATTATCTAAGAACATATGTCTAATAAAGCTGGTATTATTTTTGTCATACTCGGAAGTTCGTAGTACTATTGTTCAAAGTTGCAGCTGTACTTGCTATACACATTACCTAGAAAGCCTTCTAAGATGGCTTCAGAAGTTACACCCTCAAGATTTAGTTTCGAGCTAAGATATGGCTTATTCACTAAACACTGTGAGATAGCCAATGCTAACTTTGCACATAGCGCAGCTCCTGCTACAGGTACCAGAGTTGCAACGTTAGAATCGATTTACCGTACTGGAGGTTGTTACTCGAGATTGTTGATGTATTTGCTTCCGCAAGTATCTCGTTTATGTCAAATTTTGTAAAAAAAGAAAAACAAACGTATCATGCTTAATTAGTAAAAAGAATAGCTAGCGTGTATTAACTTGTATAGTTGCAAGTTTTGTTAAGTTTCTAACAATGATGCTGTATGTTTCACTACAGTATTGCTTAAGAACAACATATTAGACTTTAACTGTACCAGACGGCGATTAGTTGAAATAGTATTGACATTTATTAATTTTGTCTGCGTCTCGTACTCGTACGACGCACCCGGAAAAAAAAAGGCAAACAGAACTGTGGATATAAATTGTAATCACATCAATTTCGCAAAGGCGAATTAAAGTAATTGCAAGAGCAGTTAAGGTAAATGGAAAATCTATTCTTTACCTCGTCCGCTTCTATTGCTTGTTATTCCTTGCTCTATATATGTATTTTTTATCCGACCGCCGGCTATTATATGAATATTTTAGTAAATTTTAATTTGCTCAAAAACTTCACTAACACCGAAAAGGTAAGTTAGAACTGCAATTGAATTTAAACTTTCGAGACGGCCAAAAATGGCAACCGCTACCGATAACAACGGAAAAATTCACCAAATGATGTTAGGCGACAGTTGAATGAAGATTAGGAAAGTAACAGAGGCTGTGAGCATCTCCAAAAAACGTGTTTGTCAGAAATTGATTCAAGATTTAGACAAGAAAAGCTAACTATATGTTAGCTGCCGCGCTTGTTCACTCAGGGCCAAACAAGCATTCCAATGAACATTTCCAAAATTCTGTTAAAGCAGTTTAAATGAAATGATTAATAACTGCATATGAAACATGGATATACCAGTACACTCCTGAAACCAAGGCACAGTCGAAACAATGGACTGCCTGAATGGAATTTTGATAATAACGAGGGGATACTACGCATCATTGCTTCATAAGCTGAAGAGAGAAGTTCCAAGAAAGCGGCCGCATTTGAAAGGAAAAGGAGTTTTTTTTTTGTACCAAAACAAAAAAATTGATGATTCATGAATTCAGGCCGGTAGACCACCCGCCCTGTTCAACAAATCTTGCCCCCAACGACTGTTTTTCCTGTTTTAAAGTTTCGGCCGAAGGACAAAGATTTTCATCAAATGAGGAGATCATCACATTAGTAAACGCCTGTTGTGCAGAATAAATTGCTAACAATTTTTTAGAAGGACTAACGTAAACGCTGAGAAAACTGTATAGACTTACAGGGGACTATGCTAAGTAATGGAACCGAAATTCACAATAAAAATATTTGCTTCTGTTTTAGGATGGAAATGATGGAACTACTTTCGTAGACTGACCGCCGTAAAGTTTAATTTAACAAACAGAAGAAGCTGGGATTTATGGATTCTAAGGCCGGGCAGATGTTCTTTGTACCCAACTTTAATTGATCATTTGTTTGCCGACTATACACCACGTAGACGATAAATTCAGTAACGTTCTAGCGACTTCAAGTTAGTAAAAATGCTCTGTCACATCAATTTCGCTTTGCTATTTTTTATTCTACATTACAAACTGGTATCACTTCCAGTTTGATCGAAAACGGCAACAATTCTGTTATTTTAAGTAAGATAGTCTGTATATATTTTTTTTAATTTGAATAAAAGGTCAAGGGCGTTTAATCTTTGGTAGAGATAACGTAAATCCGTTGGATGTCGCTATTGTAAGAAATTCGCTTTGCTTAGATCTAACCTCGACCCCTTGAACTTAGCCAAAACCCCAATATCTACCTGCTTTTACAAATGTTACATCTCAGCAAGATTGGAAATGAAAACAATTTATTTGATAATAATACATTACAGGGTGAAGTAGTATAAATGTAGTATGATGCAAATTATTTTAGGAAAAAATATATAAACAGGGTACCGGGTGCTCCGTACCCCATTTTTATTATTATTTCTTTTTTTCTTTTTTTCTTAATGAAGTCGTTTTTACGTTTTTTTATTATATGTCGTAGTTCATAAAAATACAGAAAAAGTTCTAATTACAATTTTTCAAAGTCTAAAACCAAATGATTATCATTGTTAATGTTCCTTTGAGTACATTTAAAATGATTACGAAATTTTTACGAATTTGTAGCTTCTGATAGAATAGAGATATTGATCTTTTATTCAAAATATTCAAAATACAATTTTTAATAAAAAAAAAACTATTGGAAAAGATATTAATTCTCTCACTTTTAGCTTCGATTTTCATTATTGAAAATTAAGCAAACCAATTTAGGAGCGCAGTTCTTGTTTATGGCTTCGTAGAAAGCCAATATCGAATAAAAAGCCGACGCAATAAATGAAACCGTACAATGCAATAAGTCAAACTTTCCGGAGGTCCTGCACTAAACGGTCACGGGGAATTTCATTTACTCGGACCATGATCCGGAAAAATCGAAAACGAAATTGAAATTTAATATCAACCTAACAGATACCTAAAAACTCGGCTCGCACAGATACATACATATATCAACATTACAGCTTATGAGATTTCCCTGCCTCTAATAGAAAAAGTTGAGCGTCTCGTACTCGTACGACGCACCCGGAAAAAAAAGGCAAGCAGAACTGTGGATATAAATTGTAATCACATCAATTTTTCGCAGAGGCGAATTAAAGTAATGGCAAGAGCAGTTAAGGAAAATGGAAAATCTATTCTTTGCCTCGTCCGCTTCTATTGCTTGTTCCTCCTCTCTCTATATATGTATTTTTTATCCGACCGCCGGCTATTATACACCTATTTACCTCTCTTATAGATATAGAATGGATCATTTGGTTTGTATGGGTAATATTTATGTAGCTAATCAGCTTTTAATATCTAGCGCAACAATATGGACAATCATTTCTATGTGTCCCTCCGTATTTATTTTTGTTTACTTGATATTCAGTATTTCATTCATAATCTTACTAGTATCTTCACGTTCTTAACCAAATTTTAATCTATTGAATTTTTCTCTCAAATGAAAGTCCCGTCAATATTTTTTTAATTTTCGCCCTTGGGATGTTATGGAATTAAGGAGAAGACCTTGCTGTTTCTGAATTTGGTTTGTGCAGATTATAAAATCAGAATTAGTTTCTTATGGGCAGATCAAGAAACGAAAATCACACCAATGCACATGGCGGGCGCAATTATAGATAATTTGCTTTTTGTACAAATATATTCAGTTTCAGTTAAATAATGCGTGTAACCGTGTAACAGGTTTCTTTTTCTAAAAGATGGGATTTTAGAATAATCAATTAAACTAGTATCACTGTTCAACTGGCGTCAGCAGTGCCAAAATAGATATGCCTATATACCGATGATATTTTCTTAGTTGTTCGGAAGAATTTTACACAGCGAGTGGTCGGTGAACCTATAATTGGCTTGCGGGTAACAAATCAAAAATGAATATAGAAAATACGCAGCATTTCACACTCACCACTAGAAACATCACTGTGGACTTCAACATTAATTTGTTGGGGCTAACAATTGACACAAGCTGGAATATTGTTAAACTAGCATCCAAAATCAGCCTTACAATTACATCTGGTAATTGGGGGATCTAATTAAAAATCATAATTATTATCTGTGCAGGGGAAGGCATACAAATACCTTGACATGCTACGAATATATAAATTCAACATGCTGATCTAAAGGAACGGTTGGTATAACCGTACCAGATTAAGTAGTAACAGTTTAATTACAGTTGTTAGTGCGTATGCAATTCCATCGTTGAGTTATAAGCTTCGACTAGTGAAATGAAGGCCTACTGATCTTCTTCTTCATGTGCCGTCTCCTTTGAGAAGGTTCGCTATCATCATCGCAATTTTCACATTCGATGTTGCACCTCTAAACAATTCAACTGAACTGCTCTTGTACCACTGTCTCAGTTTATTCAGCCCCTACGTACGCCTTCTTCTGCCCCATATTTTCCCTTATCTTTCATTAGTCTCTGCAGCCCTGCTATGTATAAGGGATGCTTCAGATCAAAGTTTAGTAGCAATTCTTGTCCTTTATTTTTTCACCGTAGATCATACCACACCTTTAAATATCTTAAGAGCAAAACGGTTTTGGGAGTGACGCACTATGCGTAATTGCTAGTTTTCCGTTTGATAGATCGCAGTATCCTTAACGAATTAAAAGATTTGCAAGTAACGTGATTATTTTGACCAGTCTTCCATTTAAATAAACTAAAAAATTTCCGTTTCTTCCTAAAAAAACATCCAGTTTCCGATTCCTTTTTTGCAATTTCAACAAAACTTAAATAGCGAGCGTACCTATCTCGGCCCCTCCACCCAAATATGCAAAACCGCAAGATAAGATAAAATACCCGCTCAACCGGTCCTTTTCCGCTCTATTCGAAGATTGCACGTAGTGTTCCGTCGAGCGAAATTTTTCCTACGAATTTAAATAAGAGTAGTTCGCATGTCCCCGTGCGCCAGCGATGGCGCTGTCCGTATTGGTACATGTGTATGTGTATTTGCTCTCCTTCCACGATTCGCCTATAACAATGCAAACCCGCATGCAGCGGCCTCTCGAACATAATTTTAAATTGATCTAGATACCCAGTTTACATGAGATTACGCTGAAGACAAACATTCCCCGTATCTTTCAATTTTGCATCGAGGTAGAATTCGTGCACATCCGTGAGACCCCTCCGTATTTACATACGAACGAGGGAAAAATCGAGATCACACGTTCGGCTAACGAACGGGATGGGAAAGATTGCCTGGCCCGCTCGGATCCGGGATCTTTCGCCTCACGCGATCTCCCACGGGCGAATTCTATTGGGTCGGTTCCTATGCAAATGCCGACGACGCTTGTGTTCGTTTACGCGTTCTATTTGCATACATATGGTGGAAATTTTATTGCCGTAAACTTAGCGAAATGCAACTTACTGTTTGTCGCGATCATATTTATTTATCGCGTGTAACGTAGGCGACGCTTTGGACATAGTTTCGTTATAGAAAATTAAATGTTTACACGAGAAAATGTCCTGGGAATCTAAGCAAAATCGATCAACAAGAATTTCCTCATAAAATACTGATGTAGTTGGAAAACGAAGCTAGAGACTATAGGCTGATTTATCTTCACCTCACCAGAAAGTTACTTATTATTAAAATACGTTACACTTAAAACGATGCTTATCTGGGTAGAAATTAAGTTTAATTTTAAAGATAGTAAAATAAAAAAACATCATTTTTTTCCGAAAGAAAAAACCGTAACTATCTGCTCGTTTAATTTTAAGTTTAAAGTTTTTCTAAGGCACCCATTGCCGTCAAATCTGAAGCAATGATCAGCCTCGATACCTTTGATCGGGAGAAGGTTTTTCCACCGCCGATCGAGCAAGACATATTCCGCTCTATCTCCTTCTTCTTGACAAATTGCGCGATTTAACTTCTGTGACACCTTGCGCTTAATAGTGCCCTCGATACCGCCGACTGCCCCTTTGCCTTGGCAAAGAGCAATGAAGTTCCATAACGCAATTACGTGATAACCTTCTTTAGAAAAACATAAATGTGACAAATTGACTTGCTCATAAGTGGACAGCACAATTATCACTGAAGATATGAATTTTCTCAAGTCCCAGATGTTCTTTTTTTAGCTCTAATATAGATTGCAGAAAAGTAAATACTTATCGTGCTGTAAATGGCTACTAATAATAGCATAGGGTTTCGTTGTGGGGTTATTTAATCAAATGCAGCATGTAAATATCGTTACTTTGATATGGCTTCAGTGAACACATTGTATCTAATCTTGCGCTACTAATGCGTAACTGTACAAAGTCAATTTACTTGAGAGTTCAGATTTGAAAGTATCTGACGCACTAATATTTTTACTAATATCTTCAAAATAATCCGATTAAATTTTTTAACGTATACACGTCTCCATAAATTTTTCCAAAAGTTTTACTCCGTGTAAGCAGTTATCGTCTTTTTGAAGTAGATAAGATCGATTTTCCGCATCTTCCCATCATCTCGGGAAGTGCATTCAGTATTGTCGATTTCCGTTAAATATAAATTTAGTTGGTTGATAATATGACCCAATTATTTAAATCCACTTCTAACTAAATCTCCTTTTTATTAAGTCTTCTTTTAAACTGGATTGATAATACCGCGCGTTAGATACAGGTTTCCATGCTCATTCCTTATGACATATTTCCTACCTCATACTTTTCATCTTCTCGTCTTATCAATTTCCGACTCCTGCTTTTTAGGGAAAAATTTTCGTAGAACAACTATGTAGTAAGGTGTGTCCTTCGCCTATGTAGTTCTAGTTCGAAGAAATAATGAAAGCTATTGATTTGGCTATCTAACGAAGTAGTAACAGTAAGTAGAAGTGATGCATACCACAACATCGTTTGTCGATTGAACCGTTCCCGAAAGTGTTTCATGACTCAGTACTGGTAATTCCTTTTATTGACTTTACTTCTTTTTTAATCTGTTTTCATCTATTCTTAGGATGTACCCCAACTATCTAAGATGTCCTTGTTGAATCTTGTTCGGTTTCTCTATTATTTCCAGTTGTTCCCTTACTTTGTCTTTTTTGTTTTATTTTCTATTTTTCGTTGAAGTCTCGTTTCCGTAAAAATTTATTTTTTTCTTTTGTCTTCTAATGGTGGTCCATGCCTTGCAGAGGGTTTGAATATCTTCTTTACAGTTTGTATCTTAGCTATTTTTGGGGCTTCTTTCTTTCCGAGTAAGTTTGTCTTTCAGTTTTTGATATTCGTCAGATTCTTTTCTCATGTATTTCATAAATTCGGCTATAATCTCATGTTCTCCTATTTCCTACTTTAGTTTTTTCACTGCGTCGTTTAGCTCTTCTTGTGTTACATATGTCTCATTCTTTTGATGTGCGGTGCCAGCTCCTTCTTTGGCGTGTTCGCTAACTTAAAGTCACGCAGTGTAATATACACATAATGCTGAATCGAGTGATAGTGGATTTAGAGGGATGTTCTCCATTTGAGAAATTCACCTTCAAGATTTTTAGATGATTCAATACTGCAGATTCGCAAACTAAAGAGCATTTATTGAAGACGTAAATGTTATACTCGCTCCATTAAATACATACTTATGATTTGTTTATACAATTTGTCTATTTTATTGCTTAAAATTCCAATCAAAATAATAGATACCAAGTAATTTTAGTAATTGTGCCTGCATCTATGATATGCACCTAACCATTTGACGGAGAAGGTGATTTTTTATTTCTAAAAAAAAATAAAAAGGAAAATCCGAACGAATGAATAAAACGAATAAAAAAACACTGAGCTGGCAACCATTACCGAAGCGCCATCACGAAGAAGATACTACTGGCGCCCGAATTGAAGCCCGTGATTAAATGAAGATTATGCAGAAGTATGCGTTAGAGCAATGTCGCGTATTTTAATTTTGTCATCTGAAACGGCACGTTTTCGTACTAATGTAACTTATCCTCGGGTCGTTACGGTTTCTTTGAAGCGGCATCGGCTATATATATATATTCTACCAGAAAGACCTTTCTCCATTCGTTACCGCGTTCTGCCGCTCCTTTTCATTTTATCTTTTGAATTTGTATTCGCGTCGACGTCTACTCATCGCCATTTTTCGTATTTTGAATATTTCGTTCGTGGTGGTGTAGGTGTGCGGCCGATATGGCCTTTCACGACGACCCGGATTCCTCTTTATTAGATTCTCGGATTCGAAATGATTTTTGCAAACGAGCTAAAAGGTCCAGATATATTGCAAAATAAATCCTAACGGTTTGGAAAGTATAATAATTTATTCTACGGAGAAATATGGTCCGTAGAGATATTATTGGGGCCGTATTGGAGATGTAATTGAGTACTCGCACTCTAAAAGAAGAAGTCAAATATAGAACTACAGAGGCGGAGGACACAACAAGACTAGTAATTGTTCTTTAAGCGGAGTGGGAAATTGACAAGGAAAAACGAAGAATAGGAAGCAAGAAATATATTATTGTAGTTCCTGTCGACGTTTCGTACTCACTCTTATGGGCATCTTCAGTGTTGTTGCTTCAACTATTCGTTCCGCAGAGGTTTATATAGGGCTTGGATCGGAAAAGTTATCATCAATCAATCATCAATGAACCATATGATTGCTATCCTTGAATGGAAACGGGGACCAATCCAACCTGAATAAATTTGGAGAACTTTTTTAAAAGCGATATTGCCCCCTCAAAGGTGTTTGACCACTGTACACGGGGTATGACGTTTAAACCGTTGGCTGAATAATGGAAAATCATTACCAGCTGAATACTGAAAATTTGTCTGTGAGGACTTTTGATATCGATCTTACAAATTAGAAAATATTGGTAGCACTGAATGTCAATTCATTTATTTGAAGCATAACACCCTGTATTCTATATGAGCAGTAGGAGCTTCTTCAACCTTTTCCGCATCTCAGTGTGAAGAGAGTGCGTAGATCCTCAGTGATCAGTTCTTCTTTATGTCTCTCTGCTAATTCTTCCACATCACTGCCTAAACCCATGGACTTACCCTGAGAGAAAATATCGTCTACTATAGACGCAGCCCCGAAGTCCAGGAAACTTCCTACCATAACAGTTATGCAATGGAAGATAATAAAGTAATCTTTCTAAAAACTCTCTTAGCGTTAAACATGTAACAGAGGTCACTTTAAAGCACTTCTGAAATAGTTCCAAAGAACTATTTCAGAAGTGCAAGGCAGTCTACACTAAAGTGTAGACTGCCTTGAAATTACCGATAACCTGCTGGTCTATAGGTTGAAGCACATAATCCTGCAAGCTTGGAAGATAACCTACAGCATGTCCATTATGACGAAGGCCTTCACATACTGGTTTTCCTCCTCTAAATAATTTTTTATACTTGTCCCAAACACAATACAAAAACCATGGTGTTGGACCTCCGTATCACAGATAACTGAGTTTTCTGGAATGGTAATTGTGGACCCTGCTTACATTCTTGACTATAGAAGAAGAAAATGAAAACTCTCATGAAGCCAAAGTAAGTGATAGTAAAGGACTTGATGACAGTGAATTAGATCATTCGCTTTGATCAGAAAGGATTTCAGTTTAACCTAAAACCTAGAGATATTTACAATTTATTCTTAGATAAGAAACAATCGCTTTGCTGGTATTTCAAGCTAAAATATACGCAAAAGAAATTCAGGAAATCGTAATGTGATTAACGATGCCTGATTTGTTCCCTTTTAACTTACATACAGGTGCAATATGTCTAATATCTTCAACTACTCTGGGAATATTTTTACATCAAAACAGCACTTTATAACATTGAAAATATTGGTTTTAAGCACGTCAATACAAATTTAACAATTTTGAAATATTATCAGGTTCCACTGTTGAAGCGCACATCTAAAATTTATATTATGGATTTCATTAGGTATTGTGTACATAGATCTGGAATTTTCATGTACGCACTTCACATCTATTAGTTTTGGTCCTATTGACTCAGCTGAAATAGTTAATAATAGTATTTAGAATATCTCGTCCGTTCCCAAACGTTCAGAAAGTTCAGTAGAAAATTATTATCGTACCACTTAACTCATGAGTAGCTGGCCATCGTCAAGTATGTTTTTAATTCTTTTTTAAAGTTTTTGTATGATGGAAGTTTATGTAACCATCTTTACATTCCTCATACAGTTGCCTTCAAGGTTCAGTTTGTTTCGGTATGGAATGGCCATCGGCGATGACTTTCTCTTTAGAGAACCAATTACTGGATCGCGTACGTAAGTTTCTCTATCATTAAGGTAGCATTCTGCATATTAGACATTTCATGCCGGTCAGCATCTTGCAACGCACAGTAAATCGATTGGAAATCTTGCTGAGTAAAAGACCTGATTCTTTTCTTTTGCGTCTTATTATTGACCTCAAATTAATCTAGAAATTTTATCTCTTGACCGTAATGATCTGACAAAGCAATGCATATGTTTCCCCCTCAATAGTTACTGAAATTAACTATTACATTGTCAATTAAAGAAGCGATAATTTGCGTGACTCTTGTAGGTTCCATTATAGAAGGGGGTCGTAGGACTGTGAACGTGCAAGCGTATTTGGCTAATGTGGCAAGGCAAAGTTTTTCTCCACCGTGTATGTACCATCAGGTTCCGTTTTTTGTTATTGTTATTAATTGATTTTCTCTTCTTTTATATTATTATGCTATAACACATCCGTATGTTTCGAAGTCTTTAATGACTTTAAGAGTGGTTTCCTTACCGGGAACTGAACGATTTGGAAACAAAAAGCATCATTGTAAAGTAAATGTGAAAGTTATAAGCAAATTCTAACCGTAAAAGCAAATTCTCTATCGCCGATATAAGAATGAACGCTCTTCTTCCTCTGGCGTAGCTGCAATTTCCGATCCGGCGTCGCCTTAGCAATATTTCAATTAAAATACATTAAAGTGAACAAAAAACTCTAACCAACAGTCGGGAGCGGTAATGGCTTGTAAATATAGCGACGGGCGCAACATTAAGAGATAATCTCATCCCCTACGCTACCACCGTCGCTGTTCCTTCGTCATATTTTCGCATTATCGACGTCGGGCGGCAATCGGAATCTCCTCCAGTCGTCGACGTCCGAAGTGAAAGGCCGTGAAGTGAATCCAACGAAGTTAAGCGAACTCGCTCAGCGTTAGACTTCCACCTCTACGAGTATATCCATTAAACAATTACTGGATGTCCCATAGTACACAGCCCATTAGCTAAGTTAATTAAAATATAGTGACCTGGGAGAGTGACGCCGTTCCCTCTTAGATGTAATTAAAGAGGGTGTACTGCTGCTGTGTTACACTTGCCACGTATACATGTATACTGTTGTTGGAAGCTGTTGTTTGGCAAGTATTGGTAGTCAACCAGCGAACGAATCCGACAATCCCTTGCTTTCTTTAATCTTTATAAATAAGAATTAACCTTACTTCTTGATAATTTAATGCTGGCCTGTTAGTTACTAATTAAGATTGTGCTAATAAGCACAGTTCCTCGCGTGTTTTAATAGAAACTTTTTGAATATAGATAACAATTTAATAATTGATAAAAAAATCCGTCTTATCCATAAAAAAGAACACAGCAAGAATAAAATTCGTAAACGTGTTGCCATATACATATCGTACAATTCAAAACCACAGATAATCATAATTCGAAAGGGCAATTAGGAGGATATCATAAAATATTCTAAACCACGCCTATTATGTTTTCGATATGTATAAAGTTTGCTTACGAAACGTCTCCGGTTAAACCGGAAGTCCATCAAACTTTATACAAACAAAAATTATTGAAGAGGGCGCCAGGAGTTTTATTTTTTTCTTTTAACTGCCAGAAAACTTTGTTGCGCCTTCTTTTAATTTGTGGAAATGTCTAAAAAGTTTAATAACAATTTTATTATTATTTTTAAACCAATGATGATAATAATAATAACAATGATAACAATGCCAAATAAATTTGTATAGAAAACCTTTCGATACCAGGTAAAACGCGATGCCTTTGGTCGTCAGTATGGTACCTCAAATGATCCTTCAAATTCCTCTCCGATACCTATTTTACTTCACCTGTCGTCTTTTCAAAATACCTGAAATACTGACTTGGAAAAAACAACAACGTCCAATAGTTTATGGAACAAGATTTCCAAAAAATATGGAATTTTCCAAACCATGATGCTCCAGTAGTGGTTCACCATATTTTAACTATAAGAAGACAGTATTAGCATTGCTTTTACTTACCAATTTCTATCTTTCTGAAAATTTTGTCCATATTCCTAATATTAAAGCAAGATTTGATTTGAGTTATAAAGAATTAAGAGATTAAATCGATTATTAAATGGAGCACTGCTACGGACTTTGCGTGCGGTTTCCCAAACGAAGCAATTTCGTTGTTAGAAAACCCTCAGACCCTCAAATGTACTAATATTCTTAGAACTTAATATAAGATTAGACTTCTTTAGATGTAGATGTTCTTAGTGCTATTTGTCTCAAGATGATTCCAAATCTAGCATTCGGTCGCTATTCAGTCATATATATTTTTTACTCTCCAGCAAAAGAGTCAGCTCCAACTTATATTTTTCAAATGGAATTTTTATATTACGCCATAAACATATATCTAAAACATAACGTTAACAGCACTCAAATTACCAACACCCAATTCATTAAACGAAAATGCGAAAATAATGTTGAAGCACCAGAGATGTTAATAAAGATAGTCAAAACTACAACATACTAGGTCTTGTTAATATTCTCCGGGACAATTTAATCTGATTTATCACCTTGTTTTCGTCATGTATATGCAAATAGCTTCCTCTATACGCCTGTACGTCTTTTTCCCCCCTATTCGAGTCTCTTCTTTTGTTTTATGACATCGTTCACAACAATAATTATCGAATAAATAAAGTAACTAAGGTTCCTCGACTGAAAAATGTAAATTCTTCCTCGGTGCTTTATGATTGTCGCCGAGCTTAAAGCGAGTTCAAGCGAGAGTGGGCAGCTGCGGAATACATAGGTTTTTGGCGATTCAACCTTGGCAAGACACCGAATTTGTTGATGCCGCGTAAATCGTCGGGGACGATCCTTCCAACTCTTGGGTTGTTTTTATCATTTATGTGGCTCATTCACTAGCGTAATGGGCTCCGCCGGTGATATATGAACTTGGGGAAGCAGTCGGACACAGTTCTGCACTCGACTCGGCCATTAGCGGCCCGCTTTAATAATAGATGAGACACCGTGGACTTTATATCTATTGTGGTCATTGAGAAAAATTTACTCTTTCATTCGCTCTATCTATGATATTCTTTACTTAGATGTCGGACAATTGCCGAAAAATCGAGGAATCAACGCATTTCGATTGACTTTATATTTCGGAAGTAGTACTAAAGTACGGAAAAGGGGATAATCAAATAGTAGACTATCACCCGTTTTATATTGCTTAAGTGTCGCAGTAAATTAAAATTTCTTATTCCACCAGAGAAAGGCGATTCTGACCAAGGATGTGTTGAATTTTGAGGATTGATAATGGGCAAATTTAGCAACATAAATTTAATTAGCACTATTACTTTTTCCGACGATGCATCATTTTCTCTTAATGGCACTGTTAAGAGGCACAATTACCGATCGGGTTCCAGAGAAATCCTCATTGGATAATGAAGCAGATACCTACAGAATGTAAACACGAAAAACAAGAATTTGTGATGAGTGTATAATCGGTCCTTTCTTTATCAAGGGAAATCTTTCTAGGGAAAGGTATTTAGACTTGCGGAATCAACTTACCCCGACCCTATTTCCTAATGATGATTTTACCCACCAATTATTAGTAATACACCCATTTCCACGCTTCCTTTTTTCTTGGTTTTCAAAAATGTTCGTGATCTTTTAATTGAGTTTGTATCACAACTGCTCAGTTGGATTTAAGTTTGGAGATTGAGCAGACCAATCCAGAAGAAGAAATTAATTTATCTGTATCCAATCTTCCGCATTATCGTGTTAGAAAAGAATGTTTTCTAAAAGCTTAGTTGGAAAAAGTTTTGCATATGATTATCTAACCTCACATGTAGAACTTCCCTGAACGTTATGCATGCGGCCGTGAGATGTGAATATTTTCCCAACTCCCCATGATGACATCACCTCCATATCATAACGTTGCCGCCTTCATCTTTGAGTGTTCGAACGACGCAATCCTGATGAAAGTCAAAGCAACACCTTTTTTAATATACGACGCACTCCAAAACCCTATTCCAGCTTTCAATTGCCCAATCTATGCGGTTTTTCTGTTGATTTTGGAAAATAACGGCATTTATTTTTGTCTTCTAGCCTTTTAATCCGACACTATTTAAACACCTTCTAACTGCTCCTGGTGACATTTTTAGACCATCTGCTGCACTAATTTCTGCAACCAATCCAGTTGCAAAAAAGTATTCTTCCTACACCAAAGGGAAAGTCGCGCTAAGAGACGATTCTCTTTAACTGTGATTACTTTGAGACTTCCCCCCCCCCCCCCCCCCCCCCCCCCGCATTATTTTTACAAAATCCAATGATCTATACCTATATTCCTATATTTAGCTAATAGGACAGCGCAACTTGAATATTTTATCTATTTTAGCTCGCAAGATTCCTCTAAAGCTCAAAATCACAATTTGTGCCTTAAAATTTAAAATCTCCAACAATACATATTCGAATTATATCATTTGACTAGGATACATGATATTAACATTCAATACGAGCCGTAAACGGTCTTTGACCTACGAAGACCTTATTGACTTGGCTGGAAATTTATCTGATTCAGAAAGCGCAAGTAATAAGGAAGGCGATTTACCAGAGGAAGGATTCCTATAGTTAGTGATAAATGCTTCGGTGTATACGGCACCGCTTTGTTCGAACGCGTATATTCCTTCCAGGTGGCGAAGGTCTATAATGCTGTCCCCAAGGAATTTAAATCACTGCCTGAAAAGAATTGCATTGAAGAAGAGACTGCTCTCATAGCATGCGCTCTTTCATGATACTCTTTTCTCTGCTGGCACTTTAATTTTGTTGATGTAAATTCATCACAGAACATTAGCGTAAGTTTAGTTTTAGGCATGTTTTCGTTTCATTATGCACTTCATTAACACAACTGATACACATCCTGTGTTTTCCAACATTTATTAATGTTGTTGAAAATAAACAATTATTATTATTATATTTATTAAATGTGTAATCTTTGATGTAATGCTACTCTTTGTGATGTTCACTGCAAAAGAGGAACCGGACGACAATTATGAGGGTACTGAAAATAATAGAAGTGGGAGCATCGTCCTTGGCAGATCTCTAATCCGGCACTAGAAGTACTAGGTTTTAACAAGATTTCAAGAAGCAACCTACACGACAAACAACACACTTACTCTGTAATTTTCTGTAACATTTCTGTAGAAATAATTGTAAATAAATAGGGAGACTTTTGATCATCGTTCAATGTTATTATTCTTTTGTTAGAACATATTTAACAATTGGAGAAGCAAGTCTTTGCAAATGATGGGATAAAGCTAAAAAGGAATATAGAGCTTGTGGTTCGACCTGAAGTAATACAAGCCGATAATGATTACATCAGTGGTATAGATAAGTTAGACTATATGGTCCTAATTTACAAAACATTCATACAAACAAAAAGTGAACTACACGGATGTTTACGTAGGCCTTACGTGTATGAATGCGCGGTTCACATATCATAATGTTTTAGATTCGCTGCATTGTAGGGCTTACATTACGGAAGCCATAATGAAGTTTTTTCCAAGAGGTAGACCGTCCAAGGAGGCATAGCTTTCAATATCAAAACAGTCAAGAAATTTGCAGGAAGTGTAAAATGTAAGCAACGTAATATGGTCGCCTGATTCTTCAGACTGCACCAACATCGAGCATCTTTGAGATAAACTTGATCGATAGTTGCGATCTTGCCCTCGTCCTCCAATAACGCTGGATGAGCTTGTGGTATGTCTATAATGGGAAAAAATTCCGCAAGGAATTATCAATACGCAATAGACTATAACGTGTCCAGAAGATGTTTAGCTGTGACACAATTACGAGGACGCTCCATAAAATACTAAAATTAAATTTGGCATATTTAAAGGTGTTAACTATGTTTTTTTTTAATTATCACTTAGTGTTATTTTTTAACAATTTGCAAATCATTATCATTCAGTGACTATTTAACAATTGAAAATAAATTTCGAAAATAGAACGTTTATTGTTGTAAATTTCAGATTTTTTTACTTGAAGAAAAAGAAGCGCTGACTGAAAGAACGAATACATTTGCAGAAATCTACAGGTTTTATTGACCAACGGTGTAGATCTTTTACCAAGAGGTTTAGTTTTCATTAGCCTTTTACGGAGTCCTCACATGCTTCATAACCTACTTTTTGCCAATTCAAGTTTTTAACTAATTAAATTTTCAATTTAGAAAACTCTATACCGTGAAGACAGAAGGGAAGCAGATCCTCTGCGAATACGAGCGCTATAAACTGAGTTCAAGCAATTCAGCTGCTGTCCGTGCTCATCCTTTGTAATTTGCGTATGAGTCGAAATTAGAATTTGTCGTCTGCGAAAAAGAAAATAACAAGAAGAAACGGGAGAGAAATTAAGGCCGAAAAAAGGAGAACCATGATTATTTTCGCCTTGCGTTCGTTCCGAAGAGATGATCCGCTATTCTTTCGTTTCACTCTATTTTATTTTTCCGTCGCTTTCGTTTTTTTCCCCTTTTTTTGATTAATTCAGCATTTAAAATTCAGGCCGTTCCAGGCGGAAACGGCCGTCCGTATTCTCTCAAAATCGCACGGCGCGAAGGCGGTAATAATAAATTTATAATGTTGTAATTGTGAATTTTAATTTAAAAATTAAGATGTACGAGGTGGATAGCGCCATAATAAAGATGTCGTCTGTTGATCGTCTTCCAAAATTTATGTCGTTCCTGGGGCGGAGAAGTTCGCAATAGGGGAATAATTCTGAGGCGCACTGTTTTAAATTTACGCGATTTAAATTTAAAATAAAGAGCAAGTGTTATGTGCCTAGAAATTAGAAAATTGGAACTTTACATATAATTATATTAGAATTAAAAAATATGGTAAGTAGATAAATTTATTTTTTGGGACATCATCATACACTGTAAGAAAATTTTACAACGGTGTTGGTTGCACGTTAGTTGCTAAACTACAACGGGGCTTACTAACCCAGCGTCGTCGTGTGGTTCTAGAGTAATGCATCAAGAAATAAGAGAATTAAGAAAAAATATGGATAATGTTACAGTTAACAAGACAACGTATATATACGAAAATAAGATTTATTACTGAAAATGGGGCCCCCGAGAATATAATAAAATGAATATTAATTTTATTGGTGTATTAACACGAAGAAAAGAAACAAATCAATATAAATATAAAAACAAACAAAAGAAAATATGTGACTTAGCGTGATGATGGGTGTGGTCTCTTGGCAGGAAATCAACCGCGCCTCGCTGGCTGGAAATGGGCAGCATCTTCTCGCTTTTCAGGTGGCGGTGAAGGCTTCAGCTCGCGGCTCTCCTGACAATGGTGGCCAGCACCATTCCAAACACTTATTTAACTTACTAAAACAACTACTTCGGCTGTGGTAAACGCCCCCGTGCTCTGATGTAATAATATATCCAGAAAATATGTAAATGAAACCAATAATAAATATTCATTAAAATAATATTTTAAAATAGGCATCCCGTTATTTATAAAACAGGTACATAGTGCTTATACATTGTCTCATTTTGAATCTATTTTTTATATTTTCATTTATCTTCTGAGGAAAGCAACTTTCTGTTCAATTGACTTTCTCTCACAACTTCTTCCAAGACTAAGTTGAAGAGTAGTATCGACAGAGGGTCACCCTGTTGGGCCCGTTCTTAACTTCAAATGCTTCAGTGAGTTCATCTTAACTACTTGCTGTTTGCTCCAGCATCATTCTAATTAGCCTAACTAACTGAGGAATAGCTTTGCTTATATCGATAAATTAATTCAAATTCTACCATCAAAATATTCTTCCCTCTACAAGGCGACCCAGACGAAGAAATACAACGGGGAATTAAGAATGAACAAATGAATAAACCCGTTCTTTAGAATTTCTTCTTTCTCCTACAATTTATCAATGAATTATTAGAGCTGAAACCAAAGAACCTCACCTCCTGCATGAAGATACTCTTCCATAACTTGGGAGCACATTAAAATTTCGTAAAGGCTAGTCGCTGCTAACTTTACTAAATAGGTTTAGTTCGGTGAACATTCGCAAGTCGCCGGGCGTGGGCTTCGATATTCGAATCTATGCCTAAAACTATATAATTTAATCATCCAATTTATGTTCGTGCACCCGCAGAAACGGGTATTGGAAAGATCCTAATAAATGAAACACGCCAGCCAAACCTAACCGGGTCAACTAAGTTCGGATCGTAAAACTTTTAATGCGAACAGTTAAGATGATATACGCATCCTACGACCTCAAAGCATTAGAATAGAACAAATCACGGGAAAAGAGGCGCAATATCTGTTGATCGATGCGAAAGCTTCCTCAAAAGCTAAGCAGAAATGGAAAACAGATGTAACGGATCACGTAATTTAAGCTTTGTTTTAATTAATATTTATTTGTTTGTACATAATAGAATTGATTTTATTTATTTAATTTCCTGAATATATTTATTTTATGTACCCTACTTTTCATTTCACTCTTGTGCGTTGAGTGCATTTTTTTAATACTTTATAAATTAGGCAAGTGCGTGACTCAGAGAAATGTATTGATTTTTTTAGTTATGATATTTTGTGCACGATGTGATGATTAGTGCATCTTATTTAGGGATAAAGCGCGAAAAAAATTAAGATGATGTCATACCAAGCATTGTAAGATAAAAAAAAGTTTTCTTCCAGCGACCAACGCGATAAATCGTGTGACCAACGTCTAGATGTCGGTTTTAGCTGTATAGAACCCCGACTGTCCAAGAAGTAGAGTAAAGCATAACCGGAAGAACCGTGAGTGAATACGTGGTATTGCATGCATACATCACAATGCCACAATGCCAAGTTTATATTTTTCCTTCTTCTCACACATGAACAAGTACAAAAAGACAAAAATTGAAACGCACGCGTGAGCGCACATTTCCGAACTCTGGTAACAAATCCTTGCAAGCTGGTAGACAAACACACAGTCATTTTCAAAGACTGGAAAAGCAATATTTAAAACAATCAACTGCATTATTCCTTTTTGCGTCGTCTTCTAAACAAAATGAAGATGCACTACGAGCCTCATATAACGTTTCATTGTTAATTGCAAAAGCGGGAAAAGCTCACACAGTTGGCGAGGAATTAATTTTGCCGGCACTCAAAGAGATAATAAAAATTGTTTTTCATCATAAGACATCGTCAGCTATCATCCTCTCAATAAGAATAGATGAAATGTCAAAAGACGTTGAAATGTCATTATGTGATTACTTAAAGACTTGTAATTTTTCCATTCAACTCGATGAATCTGCTCTTATCATACGTACGATTTAAAAAAGAAGAAAAATTCATGAATAGTTATTATTTGATAAAAATTTGGAAACTAATGCAAAAGGAGAACCTATGTTTAGTACCAAATGTAAAAGTTTTTTCAAGAGAAAGAAATTCCTATTTGCAATATTTTGTCAGTGCTCCAGCAACGACAAGGCATCAGAGCAAGCAGTACCAAATGTACTGTATTATTTATCGTCAGTATTCGGTTGTCAGAAAAATGACATCGCTTATTTGACAGACCTACTTATTTAATTTACAATTGCTGGTGATGGTGGTGGTGGTGGTGGTGGTGACTGGTGATGAGTTGATTTAATTAAAACAAAGAACGTCATAGCTGCTTTTGCGGGAAAACCTCTTCTATTCAAACGAAATCTAGGTAGAGGTAAATACAAAATTATCAGCGGTTTCTACAAAACAGGAAGATTTACTTACTTACTGCCAACACTTGGACGTTCTTCATGTTGATTTTACGGAGCGTTTCCAAGATATTTTTAACATGAATATACCGGGTTAGGTCTTGTATCCTTTCGCAAAAAAAAAAACTTACAACTATCAAAGAACTCAAAGTAAAATTCAAACACGGATACCAAGAGTTTTTGCTTGAGAAATCAAAACCAGTTCTCTGTCCTGTTGTGGGTAACAGTGCGGATGTTTTTAATCGCATTTCCTTCGTCCTTTATGGCTGAGCGTGAATTCAGTGCAGTAGCTAGTTTACTGTCAAAGAATCAATATACGTGGCGATCTGCGATTGATGTTAACAAGCTTGGAACCTGACGTTAATAAATTATTAGAACTCCACCAGCTTCAACTATCTCATAATTTTTTTTAATTCTTATTGTAGATTTGGCTGTCGCTTTAATAATTTCTACTTTATGATTTTTAATAGATAATTAATCAAATAAAGTAGGTACAGATAATATGCAACAATATTTTAATATTTCATATAAAATTAACTATTATGGACAACAAGGCGTTGGAATTATTATTAAATGAAGTGTTGCTTGTGAATTGCGGTACAGATCTACACAAAAATAACACTAATATTCAATTAAAATCTTTGACTTGTAATTAATTGTAATTGCCAAGGTTCTTCGATTTATTTAAGTACGTATGGTGGATACATAGCTACCACATTTTGAGAGCCTTGTGAGTTTGTGGTTTATTAACTAATCACAAACTACTCAATGCGATAATTGTGGTCAACATGCATTTATTCAATGTGCGTGATGTTCTATTTGTTTTAAATATTTTTGCGAAAATTATCATTATTGTACTAATGATGTAACGTAAATTAACTGTACATACCGCCAATTTATGTAATATATGTATAATTACCATAATAAACAATCTGTGTACAGTATGTTAACGATTAAATGCGAATCGATTAGCTCCAAACGTGCATAACAGGTTTCCGACAGTATTCAAGGTACCAAATTAGAGGTTAGCTGACTAGCATAAGATTTCATATGTATTTACATAATATACAGTATTGTGCATTATAAAGCTAATTTTTTTTTTTCATTTATAATTATATTAATGCGAAATTCGATCAGAAAGCTGATAACATACTGTCTATAATTCTCTTTACAAATGAAATAAAATAGGACCGAGAATTATTTTGTACGCATGTTATAATACATGTAATAAACACAAGACACATATAGTAATATATAATGCCATAAATTTGAAAACTTATGCTAGTTAGCTGACCTCCAACTTCCTCGAATTAATGTAACATTCTCCCTCAAAAAAAGACATTATTTCCTTTTACGTATTTTCGTAATAAAATGGACTACTCAGTTTGACTAAATACTACATGCTTACATATATAGTATGAGAATCGTAAAATAAAATAAATAATCGATAAATAAAATAAACTAAAAGAAAAATGTTTCATTCCCATCGATATCCCTACCTACATATATATATATACAGCGCTTGATTTCCCATCAGACTCGCCACTCTAGTGTAATGCGCCGCTCTCCGTGGAGCCAAAGAATTATTGCTCCATAAAAAAGGCCTTTAAATTTGCGGATAGTATATAAAAAATGTCGAAAAGTCTATTACACGGAAACGGCATCTATTTCCCTCCTATCGGTCTCGACGCCTCACAATTCTCCCCCGGTTGCGAGGGGCAAAAGAGGGAACGAACAGACACTACATTATGCTTTCATCCCGCGCTTCGAATTTAATTACATTAAAGTGATAGCGTATTTACATTTCGGTGTCTTCCGCGTAATTAGTTTAGGCAGAAACGGCTCTAAATTCGGCTCCTTATCACTGCTGCTGCATTTGCGAAGTAATGCGGCGTCTAGTGCATGAATTTGTACATATGTACATGCATATGTATATTTCGTGAGATATGCTTGCAGATATGGACAAATTCACATGTTTGCTCGTAGTTGTCAACAATCAAGATTGGGTCTCTGTAATATCCCTAGTAGCACAGTCGGTTAACTAACGGTTGGTCTTTAGTTGGTACAACGTCGTATGGTCGACGCAATATCCGTGACGGTTAGCCACGATCAGTAGAGTATTAGCAAGGTATACTTTTACAATGGTACTCTTCTAACGTTGGGTATCGATTGACTTCAGATCAGCAAAGTCAATTAAACGTTGGTCAACAATCGCGAAATGATAATCAAACTACGCTTGGCAGTGACATAAGCAAATAAATGTTGAACCAATTCAGTCGATACAGAGTCGGTTGAAGATTAATCGCTAAGAAAATCGATAGTGTCAATAATACAATACAAAACTTCATACAATCTGTAAAAAAATAGTGGAGGGAACAACAATCTGCGAAAAGAAGGGTGGTGACAAACTTTCTCATAAATATAGTGAAAAGTTGAATGCTATTAAAATGTTTAGCAGCTTTCTGAATATTAAGTTGCTTTTTGAAATCTACAACAAAAAGACAACAAAGAACTTAAATATTTCAGTAGAATATTCAGCGGTCCGTTTCACATTGGTTTTGGTAGTCCGGCAACTAACGTGTGTGGATTTTATGTTGGAACATCAACGCAAATAGCCAATTCTGCAAACCAAGCGAGCAAAGCGAAGCTTAAAACGGAAGTTAGAGTGCATAAAGTAAAAACCTAATAATAGCAGAGAAACACCCCCATACAATTGCGACTTCTAGCAGGTCCAATCCCTACCAATACAAGACGCTTTCTATGCACGACAACTTTCCCTGTATTTTTCCGTGTAACACCAATAAGTTGTAAAAATCCGCGAGGAGTGGAAATATCTGCTGTGTTAATTTTGTTGAAAACTACTGAGCTCCCCGCAAACACAGCCTTTATACGACTTTTTGCAGATGGTTGTGTTGATCTAAATAAGAACAGGTATGTTGTGCGTATGTTGACGTATTGGTTGTATAACTTTGCGCTTCCTAATGTGAAATTTATTAGGTAGAGAAAACTATAAAACATCACAGCACCATTAGAACGCCGGAAAAGTACCGGGCTTTATATTCTAAAATTGGAGATGTAAAAATACTAGCTAGTGATTGGTTTTTGTTCAATTTTAAATCTGCAACAGCTTATTTAAAATGGGTTGTTGGAATAAGTTGCTAAAGGATTCGTATCGGTAAAACTTGCATTTGGATGGAAACTGAACTTCTACACAGGACTGATGACGACTGCAGAAGGTATAAATCGTTCCTACAGCCTCGTAAGCGTTTAGAAGCATTTGCTCCACGAGAACTACTACGATATCGCACAAATTAAAAACAAAGAAGATAGCATTAGAAGCAAGCTATTAATTAATTAATAAGCATAAGATATTTTTTTCTGTAGCTACTTCTGTTTTTTGCATTTTCTCAGCATATTTTAATTGAAATAATTATCACAAAGACCAATAAAAAGAAGTTTGTCTGTAGCAAACATGCAAAACACATTTTGTTCCATAAGTTATATATAAAAATTGCAGTGTTATACATGGAGGTTTGACTTAACATTTTGCAGACGCATCTTTTGGTAAAAAGCCCAGTCATTTTTAAACAGCAGTTTTTACCAACTCCCGAAAATTTGCAGTTTTGGACAAAATGCATTGTGCTAGTCTGCTCCTTACTTCTGATTCGCGTGGACCAATATGTTCCAATTAACTGTAAACTGCATTAAAACGTAGCAAAAACATCGCAAAAGTCAATGTCGAAACGATTTCAGAATCAATAAAGAAGCTTGCGCTTTGGCAAATCATGCTAAAAAAATTATTAAGTTGTTTAATGTTAGTAGGCAATTTTTACAACTTGCATCCCGTGAAGTTCAAATATCTTTGAAAAGTTGCTTTGTGTTTTGATGGCAGTACATAATTCACATTTCTTGTATTGAGTAAATGCGATATTTATAAGCAAAACATAGCACTTCATAAATATATGAATCATACAAGGCTAAGTATTCTTTAAAGACATCTTTACAGGAACTTCTATAGCTGAGTCCTGCTAGCAATGAATAACTGCATAAGTCATTCTACAAAAAGAAGAGTAAAAGTAAAAGAAAGAAGTAAAAAAAAAAGTAAAAGAATAGTAGAAACTTTCTAAAATTCGTGACAACTCGTCGCACAAAGCGTCTGCATGGTTTGTCCAAATAATACGTTCGACCAATACCAATATTTAAGGAAAAACAGGATTTATTTTCTCTCCTTCCGTTAAATAAAATCATTTCTGTTTTATCAGAATTTAGTTTCAGTTAATTTTTGTACATCCAATTTAGAACAGTGTTAAAAATGCCATTTACTTATTGCAACAGCTCATTGAGATTACTAGAAGTTACAAGATGCTAATATCGTCTCCAAAAAGAGTTAAATTTAAATCAAGGCTTAATAAAGTTGGTAAATCATTCCTATAGATTACAAATAAAGTTGGTCCGAGAATAGATCGTTGAGGCACCTCTTTTCTTTTTTCTTTCCTCCACCTAGACCTACTCTCTTTCGTTAGTTCTTCCCTGATATACTCGGGCAAGAAACGGTTCGCATATATCCTCTTTCTTTTCTATTTATTAACATTTTTGCATCATTTTCCAATTACTTTATTAGGATTCACTTGGCTAATATTGCTGTTACTTTTTCTTGGAGCAGAACTGCTGAGAATCTATAGAGTGGGTTTCCTAGGCATCTTATAACTCCCTTAAAGCACTTACTTTCCTAATCAACTTGTTTATTTCTTCTTTTCTCTAACGATTGTTAATTTACGATTATGTCTTTGCAACAACAAACTATAAAATCGCTGTTGACAAAACTGCCAGAAATTTTCAATATGCAACTTGAATAGCAAGCATTTTTACATTCTGAACAAATTATAGGAGCTTACATAGTAGTAGAACACTTTTGACATACGAACTTTTAGTTGTTTTGTGGAATAGTCACTTTACTGTCCAGTATGTTGCCAGGACTTCCAATGCTGATTAAGGTCGTTAGTTACTAAACTAATCCGTATAGGAGGAGTGAACAACGATAGTAGATTAACTAGTAACAACCACGGTAATAACTACCGCGTACATTGTATTTTAAACAAAATTTATAATTAACAAGATTCATAACTAAAATAATTATCTCTCGATGTAAACAAACTCACCAACGTCTATCAAATGTATTTGAATAAGTACGCAAGTTGTTAGCAAATGCATCGCTACAATATTTGCTACCAAATTTGTTCGTATAACTCCGCTGTTACGCTATATTTCCCCCGTAACGGCAGCGACGTATTCCCAAACGTATATACGAGTACGACATTGTTGTTTCATGACGAACAAAAGAACCAAACATCTCCGAAGTACATTACCAACTCGAGGAATATCCTTTAATAACGCCCGGCTGCAAATGGATGCCTTAAATCATTTTTATATCAATACCGACGCCGGAGGATCGAAGATACCTAACATGCAACCCGGCGGACTATAAAACTGTAATTTATGCGGAGATGGGACAAGGATTTGCACTTCCCACTTCGGTAACCGTTCCCGCCACACTCACAATGGATGATGATACAAAGATGTCAAGCGCTCTTTCACCTTTTTAAATCTCTTTTCGCTTGATTCCAAGCTAATAATGCGAAGCGAGAATATACAGAGTGTCTACCTAGTGCGTTCGTAGTAGAAAAATCCTTTTTTGAATAATTTAGAGAAAAAGGTTTTCAATTTAAAATCTTGGTAAACTGTAACGTTTCAATTCTTAGTTATGATGTATTCATATATTTTTGTCAAATAGATTACATAATATTTCTTCAGTAACTTTTTTGTACTTTGTACATTGTACAATAGTTTATTTTCATACGTTGATACCTATGCAAGCAACATAACTGCAGTTGTTACGATAAGAAGTATTTAATCAAGTACATACTATATTTTACTGGGTCATGACTGACCTGCAGAAATGAATTGCGCTTCACTAAATTAACGGAGACTAGACAAACTCGTATTTATTCGTCTCGTGAAAATGGGTTCGTGTTGCCTACTAGTTTCCCCGGTGAATCGACAAAACACGAGTCTGTCTAGTCTGGTTTAGTCATGACTAAAGTTCTCCACTTTCCATGCACTTCACGAAATTAGCAGAGACTAGACAGACCCGTGTCTTGTCGACCCTCGGGGAAACTAGTAGGCAACACGAACCCATTCTCATGAGACGAATAAACACGAGTCTGTCTAGTCTCTGCTAATTTACAAGGGAAGATTCCAAGGTGACGCTCACCGGTAATTTTTCTAACAAAATGCGTGAACTGCAGGGTTGCCATCCATGTTTGACATACACTTATGATTAATTTGCAGCAAACTTTACTTAAACCGAAATAAAACAAAGTAAGTCAATTTTTCAGTGTCGCAAAAAAGAACCAGGAAGCGAGGTTAACACACATTAACGACTGTAAAATTGAAGAAGACTTCATTTAAATACTTAGACCCTACAATTCTAGAAAACTTGAAATCTTGTAAAGCTAAAAGCCCAAGTTATCTGGAAATTAACATTTACAAGATCTATCAGAAATATTTCTATAACCTAAACCAGTCTCTTACTAAAAATTTGATTAGTAAATATTGTTTACGCTGCTTTAGTACTAACATGGTACTTCTCTTTATAAAGTTTTTTCCAACAAAAGAAAAAACGAAAAATTGGTGACCCTCAAACTTGGTGAACACGCTATATATGTCGGAGAAAGAAGAGCGGCGAGGAAGAGAAAATATGAGAGGAGAAACAAACTGCAAAGGGCAATGGGGAGATAGTGAAGTAAACAGGGTCGGAGATAGTTTAAAATTTATGAGCTGATTTAAATTCGCGCGAATATACTCGCACTTTGTACCGCCCCATATTTCACGAGCGCGATCGTCGACCGTTCATGCTGCTTTTTTGTTCCTTTGGGTGCGTGTGTGTGAGCGCAGCTTGCCATAATTATATCTAAAATAATTTGAAGGGTGATTTGCAAAATTTTTGAATGTATCCTTAGGGTTTGCTCGCCACGTATCCATATATATTGGAATCTTTTATTTTGGGCAATGAAGATTTTATTTAAAAAATAATAAATAGCATTTGTAAAAAGTAACTCTATTGTCAGGGACTTTTTAAGCATCTACCAAATAGAATTCTTTTTTAACTGCAAATGTCTTCAAATTAATTGAGGTGTAATGTGGCTCTGATGAAAAATATTTGGAGTATGGTAATTGTACAAAAATGATAGCCTAACATAGAATCAAGTATCTTCTTCGTCAAATTCGTTCATTTATCAACGTTGTCCCGTTGTAAGTCTATGCACTTTTCCCAACGATGCCCCCATCTCTTTGCTCGGTCCAAATACTTATCTTATCTTGTCCTGCAAAATGGGCGTTTCCTCATTCGATATGGCTTTGGAAATATTCATTCGAATATGTTTTTGATCCTTAGTAAACAAGCGCAACGTCCAATAAGCGGTTAGTTTTTTCATGCAGAAATTTTCAATCAATAAAAACACGTTCTTTCGAGATACCCATAGCGTCTACTATCTCCGTCACCCTAATTGGACAGACGTCTAGTACAATTTAATGATTTTTTCCAATGCTATCAATAGTGTGCATGTCGAAATTAAAGGAATTTTTATTTGAACAGTTCACTCAAAACTCAACCGAGGGAACTATGCTGTACGAAGTAGCTGAACTGCTTTATTTGACTCCGCCTATTTCTCAGAAGTGAATCGGTTTATCCGTGATAAATGAGCTGAAGCTAATTTACAGTAACTGAGCTCCAGTTCATTTACTGTGAATGAACTGTAGCTCATCTATAGTAAATGAAACCTAGTCCAATTATATTGGATGAACCTCAGGGAATGAACTAAGTTCATTCGGTATGAATAAGCCAAACTATTTACTAGAACTGAACCTATTTACTTACTTGTAGTGACGGTAGTTCTACAGAAGCCGCGCCCTGAACAACCATCTTTATGATCTATTTAAAATAAACATGATACTTAATAAATTTCCCAGGACATGCTAGTTTCTTACCCTCCCTTCCGTTCGACATAATTAATTATACATTTATTACACCGTCAAGTACACAACGCAAAACTAAATAAAAGTAACTACAGACCAGTATTGCCAGGTCCGGATAAATGAAAATCAAGTTTGGAGGGTTTACCATTGTTACGTCCTCCTAGTTTGAAGAACAATGCCGCTAGTCGTCTGCTTCGGTGTATCTTTCTTGTGAGGCGAAAAGACCAATTGCTTATATATAATTCTTATGTGTTTATTCGCTTAATCAGTTGATCTCAAATTAAACACAGTACGTAGATATACAAAATATATTTATTAAATAATTCCCTTATATATATATTCAAATACATAAATAATATATACTATATGGATTTCATAATTCGGTTCCTTCTTTGTGTACGCATTCAAACGTATCGGGACATTCAATGTCTAACGCTAGGGCCACCACAAAACCCTACCGGGGCATGGGCGTCTGGTTGGGCCACAGCAGCAAATAGCCGATCACTACCGCAAAAAGATGCTATACAACTCACTGCTACCTAGACGCTCGCGTTATTTCGTGTACTTATTTGATACACCATCTCTAGTATCTTGCTCCGAGCTGCTGTCCCCATGTATAAGCGGAAAAATCAGAAACCAACGATAGTGCGTAAGTGTACGTTACCGGCGGTAATTGGCGGACACTCCTTACCTAGCGCTCGATCTAATACATGAAGTAGCAGGAGCTTCATCAAACATTTATAATAAATGACTATTAAAGATATTTTTAATTAGAACATTGACGAATTTTAAATATTTGCGAACTTTATAAGAAATTATACGTATTTTTACATTGAATGCGCACACGTTAAAGTTTAAATTATGCTAAATATGGAATATATACATTTATACAACGCAAAACAAAAGAAACATTCAATTTATCATAAAATAGACACAAACAAAATATTACTTTCAAATAAATAAAAATGGTTACATTTATAAAATAAAATAAAACAAAAAAAAAATGTTAAGTAATTAACAACCATTCATTGTTTATAGAAATTTTTGCTTAAATTTTTCTTACAAACTAAATAAACATTTAAAAAATCTGCATTCGACAAAACTACAATATACGGGCCATCGGCATTGACAAAACAAATAATAATGAACGTAGGCAACTGCTGTCTAATAACTGTAAACACAGTAATAGTTCAGTTGGTGGTTCCGTATTCTACTAATTAGTGAAGATATTTGTATATTACGACGGTTGGTACATATCTGGTATTTTATAATTCCTGCAAGTAAATACATAATCATGGAATATATGCAAAAGGTGAAACCGTGAATGCTTGTCGAGCAACTAGGCAACACTCAAGTGATAGTGATGTAATAAGAGTATTTTAATATTTTTTTTATTTTAGTGATAGAATAAGAGTACTTCCTATTTTGAGAAACGTTGGCCGTTAGTTTTTTACGCAATATGAGCAAATTAAAATTTTACGTGTATTATATGGTACTATTTCCGTACGCTTGTACACAAGTAAACACATAATGTAAATAAGATAAACAATGCAAGTTACATACTTTCAAGTTATGACAAGGCGTAGAAAATATCACTTTCGCATCTAAGTTGAGAAAAAATGTATTTCTTTTGGGGGGAATTCTTTTATGGAAAAGTCAAGCAGTAGTATGTAATTTTAAATCAAATTTCCCTAACTCGCATAATTTTAAAGATGTCTCATGACTTATTGGGAACAAACGCCCTTCCTGGCAACGATTATTGACATTAAACATTGTTTTATAAAAAGTATAACAGACGGGCATAACATAACACATAATGCAACCATATTCTAAAAGAGAATATTCTAGACTTCAGACCTTTGCATTATTCTAATCAGCACTCTCAAATTTCTACTTTAAGCTCATCGCTGAAGCTCGCGTTGATGAATTCCGTTGTGCTATTTATAATTTATTCGGTCTTAACGACAACAACAACAACAACAGAGAGTTCCACCCACGGCAAAACTAATCGTATTCAGAAACTGCAGCTCGCATTATGGGGAAGCACCTGGCATAGTTGCTATCACGTCAAATTTGACAGAGTCGCTGATATATCATGTGCAGCAGGGTAATGCAGCAAGCATTCGCGTGACGGCAGTGTAGAGTCGAGTTCACCCCGTTGTTGCTCATTATGCATCAGCAATGACTAATTACGTCATCAGTAATCCATGAGATATGCAAGCGCGTTGAATATACTTACGTAAGGAGAAAACCCTGGTACCTACGATAATGAAGTCTATTTGTTAAATTGCTCCAAGGAAGACAATGTTATTGTATGTAAATGTATACAAAACAGAGAAAAAATTCCATAATGATAATGTTAACAATGTTTTTAAAAATATGTTCGTAATAGACAATACATTGATAAGTATTACTTTGATTTCGCTTAGCCTAAGTACCCATGTTAGAACCGGCGATCTTAGTGGCCATGAATTGAAAGTGTTTGCTTATAACTAGAGATGACAAAGGCAGGTGAAATTATTACTTTTTTACAGCGACTAGACAGACTCAGAGTCTGAGTGTTTTGTTAACTCTCGGGGGAACCAGTAGGTACAAGGAACCCTTTCTTATGAGACGAATAGACACGAGTCTGTCTAGTCGCTGCAAAAAAGTAATAATTTCACCTGCCTTGGTCATCTCTACTTATAACGCGATCTTGGAAACCAGCAGCTAGCAAGTCCTTAATTAGTCGGTAAATGTGCGAGGATACTACACCCTGCATAAAAATTGTATTTTCAATTATATCCTCGTTTCGCAGCTGTGTAATTGGATAATCTCTTAACATTTCCAGGTATCATTTATTAATAACAGTTACAGTTATGCGGTATTTCCCCGAAAAGGTACCGACCAATGATTAAATTAGCTGCGAACTCGCGCCAAACAATGACTTTCTTATCATAAAGACCTTTCTGAATGATTGTCTGTTGCCCATATTCAACATCTTTGACTATTGGCTCCACCATTAAGAAAAAAATAGTTTCAATTCCAATATGAGCCACTATTCGTAAACAAAAATCATACCTGATTGCCAAATCTACTTCCTTCAAATCAAATATCAAGGATACATTTTCAGAATTTTGCGTCAAATTTTCGATGCCCCGGTAATCTGTATTTGCAATGGTTTTAATATTGCGTTAACACCACCGAGATCTAACGGTGTAATAGAGAACGTAAGCGCGAACCATAAAATTACCAACCCGATATAAAAGCAAGGCAAGCGGACATGGTCTGAAAGATGATAGGAGGTTCTATGTAGTGAGGTTACGTGTAGGGAGAGTTAGCGTGTGCACCGGATATTAAATGCTTCGCTTGGAAATGGGAAAGCCCGAGTGTGGAACTAAAAACAAAATCTTAAATGAAAGATTACTAACCGCCCGGGTCGTATAGTCCGTCCTGTCGGTTGGCCGGCTGCCGAGGCTTTGTTCTTCCTGCGAGTGAATCACGAGAGACGCTTGTAATGGATGTGTATCATGAAAATTAGGAAAAATATCGTAGACGTCTCGGGACACCGAAACTATTACAGGTTAAGGAAGGAAACGAAGATAAAGGGGCTACAGGAAAAAAAGAATTAACTTTAATGGTTGGAATTTAAAATTAAATAGAGCGTACAATTTGAAAAGAATCCTTCTGGAATTACAGAATACTATACTTCCTCATTTAAATATATCGGCTTTAGCACAATTTTAAAGATCGAGCAAATAATAAAAAAAATCTATATTCAACAGAAAAAGAGTCACCCCCTTGCATAATGCGCATGTTTTCTTCTGGAGATAGGGAGCGAGATTGCTGCAAATTAAATAACCGGCTAGCCCAAATCGTTCAAAATTGCCAATTATCTCCTGCGGAGGTTTTTCACTCGCCACTGAATTAAATAAACCACGGGTGCCGACATTATAAAATCGTCCAGCGATATTGGAAATTTTCCGCTAGCGTCAAATATTTGCCGATATAACGATGAGGAAGCGACATTACATACGCCTAATCTCATGACGGGATCAAGGATTGGCAGTTTTAAAATTGGGAAAACGCTAAATCGAAATTCTGCAATTTGTTAGCTCTACGAGCAAAAAAGAAATACGTGTGAGAGAAATAGGGTCGTGTTTGGCGAAAATTACGTCAAATATTGCATTTCATCGGGATGTGGCAGTAAAAAATATACCGTTTAAGTAGCTGTATAGTTTCTAGTTTGCCACAAATAATAGTAATAACAATCTTGAACTAGAAAAATAAGCAGCGCTAAAAATAAATAAAAACAAGAACAAGAGAAATGACAAATTCGAGATTTGTTTGTGCAGGCAATGTTCTCCTATGCTTTCTAAACAAAACCATTCTTTTTCCATGCTTAGATTTCATTCAAGCAGAAAAATAATGAAATTAATTATTTCATTTAAATATCGCTATCTACAGTTCCTCTACAGAATATTGAAGATATATTTAACAAGCTCGTATAAGAAAACCACCATCCAACACCATCTACCAATTACCGCATTAAATTTCCTTTCAAAATTCCGAGGAGAAAATATATGCCAATATCTCCAATATACGTGTCCAGGAGCTCAATTAAGGGCAGCCATGTAAATCCTAAAAGAGAAGTTACTGAAACGCATTATCGCGAGAATCCGATAATGGCCAGGATAATGGTTTAAGCGCGAAATCCATACCCAGGCTTTTTTCGGGAATCTGATCCAGGCGACGTACATATGCATTAGGGCGAGGGGAGCAACCGAATCCAGACGGATTTTCGTGCGTATTCTGTATAGAAAACGTCAAATTTAATCATTCGCTAAAATCGAACTTAAACCTAAATACCATTCCGCTAAAATTTTAGTAGGAGGTTAAGTTCGGCATTTTCCTAAGGAAGTAGCTGCTATTATTGGTGAACCTTGCAACGATACTGATTGCAAACTAAATGAGATTGTAATGAAAATTACTTATTTTTGAAACTCTTATTTTAAGTTGTTAACTGAGACTTTAATATTTCGTAGCACGCGATCGTGTGGTTTTCGAGTAATGAATAGTTATGCACCAGAATGTTAAAGAGTTGATTTCAAAAAATGTTTTGTTGTTATAAAAGAAAGGAGTGGTGTTACAATTAATAACAACAAATGTAAAATACACAAAAATATAATTTATTACTGAGAGTGGAGGAAATGTATGAAAGTTCCTATTTACTATTACTATTGGCATTGATGCCTTTAGCTACTTCGGCGAGAATGGATCAATTACTTCTTCATCTACTTTAGACACTGATTTGGAACACCAACATAAGACGGCGGAATTGGCGGCTGTAGTACCGTCTCCTACACTGAAAGTTATGAAATAATAGGCAAACATAATGAGAAAATAGGAAAGAAACGAAAACAAGACGAATGGGTTGTGGTGATTTCACAGCGCAAAGGTTAGAACCTAAACCGCTTTGTGTAATTTATAATGAAATCCTGGTCAACAGCAGTTTAAAACCATCACTTCTTCGTAGACATCTTGAAACAAAACATCCGACTCACAAGAATATGCCATATGTCTTCCTTGAGAGTGACTGCTATCTTTGCTGATCCTGTTCTGGGATGGTCGTTAAAACTGAAGCTTTCAGCAGTACCAACGGGAAATTGTCGACTGATGTGGTGCTTCATCATCAAAACTTAAAACCAAATCGAGGAGATATTCTTGTTCAGATAATCCTCTCCAAAAAGTTATTGGGCCAAAATTTTCTTGGCTAAATTCCATTTTTCGAGTGACTTACACTAACTTGAGAAACCTTGCAATTAACGTCAATAAACATTTGATTTAATTTTGGTATGTGACATTTCATTGATGGTGTGTCGTAATTTTAAGAATCGTGAAAATTCTCCAAAAACCCCGCGTAATTGCAGCATTGCTTTCATCGGTAACAAACTACGAGAACGCAAATTCAACTTTAGCGCGGATCATACCTTATTCATACTCCCTACTTAAAATTTTTGGTTGTACCTGTCATTTGCTTTTTCTTGGCGCAACGCTCAGATTAAACGACATGTTTTTTGTTCCTCCTCGCCTCCTTTACTTTTGGAACGTCATTTCCTCCGCTACGGCTCGTATTAGCTGAGCGTGCAGCCGCCCCAGCCGTCGTGTTTATTTTTGCCATCCGTATCTTTCACCGTCGGTTACACCTTACGCATCCAAAATTCATACACTAAACTCGACCGTAATTTATTCATCGGGGTGTATTTCCTCCATCACAACAACTTTATATTAATATCAACTTCATCTGTATTCATAGGCTGGTACTCCACTTACGTAACTAGACGCCGCGCCGCCGTACGGTCGGTTATGCAACTTACGCGCGTTTAAAACCCAATTTCATTTTGCTCTTTTTTCCTGAGCCGTTACTCTTGCTCGTCCTTTGTTTTCGCGGCTGACGAATGAAATATTGTCCCGCGTAGGGGCCAAAATAAACAGACAGCATGTGTAAATTAAATCGGGTATAAATCGTGTACGACTAAAATACTTGCGAGGAGAATTTGGTAAAATAAATGTAACAATCTTGAGCTAGAAGCTATTTATTTTACCTTATTCTATAACTGACGTTTCGATGAGTCGCCTTATCTTCCTCAAGATTTAATACAAAAATTAATAGTAAAACTTTGTGATTGAAATTTCCTAGTCAACTTACATCAATTTACAGGAGATATGGTGACACTGAAATGTTAAATAGTAAATAGAAATGAAGATTTTGATGTTCTTTATTTGGAAAAACTGCAGTGAGAGAAGTTATCAACGGTGCGATTATTATTTTAACTTCGAGACATAACACTTTTGCTTCAAATGAAGTCCTTAGTGCCGTAAATTAAATAACAGAAGAAACAGAAAATTCGATATCGCGGTAGCGATTGTTCAAGAAGAGTTTACGTTTACACAACACAATATTGCAGAATGTTGTAATACTATAAATATGAAGAGTAGAATAAAGGATCGGGGTCACTGAGACCATCGGAAGAGGAATCATAAAAACAGTAGCATTACATTAAAAGGTAACGTTTTAGATAGAACTACCATTCGTGAAGATCTTAATTGTTGCCTTTCACCGCAAAAGCATACATTTCAATTGAGAAGCTTTACACTTGCAAAAAATACACAAAAGACTGACCAACAAAAGGTTTCGCCGCTATGTTTTCCGACAACCGGAAGCAATAATACGTTCTGCAACGACAACGATCTTCTTAAATGCACCCACAGGCTTCCGTCGTTTACAATCGCCGTCGATTCGCCACCGAACCGAATACAGAATCACCAACAATAACAATAGCAGCAATAACAACAACGACAACAATACCAAGAATAGGAGCACAACAGACCATCGCTGATCGGCGGGAATAAATTTTAAATCGAAGCAATACCACACCTAGTAGTCTGCGAACACAAATCAGACGTTCAGCGCGATTCCCTTATCTTTTCTCGCTTCGCGGAATTATTGTGCTCTTTCGAATAATCGCCTTTGTCGAGCGGGAAGTTTTCCGACCTTCCGTCGTCCTATTCCAAGGAGTAAAGCACGAAAGACAAATATCCTTTCGCTTCCCCTACTTTCAGACGGTGTTCCGTTCAAGATTTCGCGATCCGATACCGAGTAAAATATGAATTTCGCAAATCGCTCGCATTGTATTACATCAGGTCGCGTTCTGTTTGCTTGGATTATCATGCAAGCAACTCAATTAGATATGATCAATTATTTACAACTTAAATTAGTGGATGGATATTAAGTGCGTGAGTTTTGCAAAGCATCTGGTACTCATTTGGATTTAAAGAAATATGTCAACATTTTATGTTCTCTCCCTTTAGAGTGGATATCCAAAAGCCAATAACAAAATATGTCGATAGTCAAATGTTATCGACGATTATAAACAGCCTGTACAGTAGGATATAATAAAGACTAAAACTCCAATAATGGAAATTAATCGATTGCAAAAAATAATTAGTACCCGCCACCAATTCGTACTCGAATAGTACTACAGCACCAATAAAAAGCCATAATTTCATTTTCCAATAAATTAAAATCATAACCGTTCCTTCGTGAAGCATCTACTCCGATTGAAAAATACTCGGGTGTGTCGGGAAAAACCATCGACGATGCTTTCGCAAACAACACCGTTCGCCGACAGATAGCGCTCGACGTGCTAATTTCAGTTTTTCGGACCGCCCGCAATGATTGCGATGCATTTCGAGTGGCGAAGAACAAATTCCGACATGAAACAAGGCGTCGACGACACAACAATGAGATCGACGCCCAACTGGCGATATAACCAGAAACGCGGCTGTTCTATTTGAATATTTACATACCGTAGAACCATTGTACGTCCCTAGTATACATTAGGCATGACACGATGAATATTTAGTTAGCATTAAATATAAAGCAAGGATTTCTGTATTGTTCGTAAGAAGTACTTACAGTAGTTCTGGGTATTTGCTGGAATTTGCCGCGTTAATGGAATTGTTTATTGCCTTTTGCGCATATAATTGCAAACTTCACGCAAATAGCTCGTATTTACGTGTGATGACGTCTAATATTTTTACAGCAGCGGCGTCTCCGGTTACGAATATTGGCACGACATAACTTAGTTTCCAATTAGCAGGAAATATTCCTTGAAAAATAGGTACGTTAGAGATAACGGTGAAGGGAGTAAGCGGAATACCATTAGGGCTCGATCCCTTATTAATTTCTAAGTTGTGAAGAACTGCATCTTGCTTAAAAAATTGAAAACAATTCACCAGTCACATGTTGCTACAAGCACTTTTAGAGTAAGTGACAGCGTAACTGCTGTATAGAAATACAAGGGTAAAGTATCGGGAAAATAACTAAAACATCGGAGCCGTTGGATGCGGGAATATTAGACGTTTTTAGTTTATTTGCTACAAGAGACCATAGTCTGGAATTCAAATTGATTGCGCCTTGTACGATATTTAAATATTTATTGTAATCCTGATCTACCAAAAGCTTGCATATTCTGCGCAACAATTTCAAAGTAATATTATCTAAATCTGCACAATATCTTTTCAGGCGAGAGTTTTATTAAAGTTTTAATAGTAGTTTAAGAACAAATTTATCAAGCTTTAAACCCATGTCAAAAGTGGGGTAAGCTTATAGCTTAGGAGTACTTATTTTTTTTTAATTAAATTGACCTCTCCGAGCTTTTCATTGAAAAACAAATTGCTTCAAATTCAATGAATTTGTTCCATAACTTTTCATAGATAGTATATTAATATTGCCAAGGCATTTCATCGCATCAAGCAGTTACTATATATATTTATCTATTTATCTAATGTCTCGCTATATACACAGTTGTAACTGACATTGTTGAAATTTCGTACAAAAATACCATTTAGTACGTTTCTTCCTTTAACCTCACGTCTTAGCACAGATAATAGTCTCCACTTCAAAGGGCAGCGATTTATTGGGAAGCGTATTATTGCTTCCTCTTTTCTCCGCCCTTTCCGTTTCCAATGGAGGAGATAACGTCTGGCTTTTGTTGGTCACTCTTCGACGGTAATATAGTAGTGGTAGATAGTAGCTGTAAGTTGCGGTAAAGTTACAGTAATTAACCGATTTCTTGATTGGCCCGAAAGTAGCAGGAGCAGCATTCGCTTGCGTTTATCGCGTGAGCGGACAGCGGCAGCGTTCGATCTTTGGAAGCCCGTAATTCCGCTGGAAACGACTTTAAACTGGATGACTCCGGGGTTTTCGGGAAAAACGCCGGAAACAGGAAATGGAGCGAGGCTGATAAAATTGCGCAAACCGCCTTCGCCGTTCGTTCTAACTTTCTAAGTGAAACGTTTAAAAGAAGAAGACGCAGTGGTAGTGGTAGTGGTAGGTTGCCGTAGTCGTTTATACAGACTATTTCAAAGAAAACTATCCGCCTTAAAATAGCTTTTGTGCCAGTATTCTCCACGAAAAGCTTAGAAAAGCTTAGTTTTTTTTTTAAGATCTTATATTGTCACGTATCTGCTTTAACGTCAAGAAAACTAATTTGTCGGTGTTTTAAGGATTAATTTAAAGATGTTGCCAAATACTGGTGCTGAAAGTGTCTTGTTACTGGATTTGTGGGGTGGGCATTGTCCATGTAATATTCAGAATTTGACACCATCGAATAAAAACGTCAATTTCTTCAAAATTCCAAAAAAAACAACATAAATGGTGGCCTTGATGTTCATGGATTTCAAAAAATTTTATAAGAATATTCTCAAGCGAAGTGCTACTTATGAATTACGGTATTGACCGGTGGTACCGGCGATATCGCCCTCCAGTGGGCACTGAATCGATCTAGGGGGCCGAAAGTCGTTTGGGGGTGATAAGTTGGCAGTAGAAGTATGTATTAAGAACAAAATTAAAATAACGATGTTTATGGCGAAAAAGTAAACCCTTTTTGTAGCACATACTGACTTTCTTTTGCCTTTTGCAAATGTTGTTCCTACTGACGCTGTTGTCTTTGTTTTCTTGTAGCAAGTGTTGGAGAAAAGTATTTCAGTTTTTAACAAATTTGTTGTTTACTTATTTTGCGACACCGCTTTGTCTATTGCCTTCTCTGCACTTTAAGTCACTGCACTGCACTGTCAGTTCCACCACGTGTAACACACGCGCTTTTTGAATGGTGTCCTCCCTCCCCATTGACCTTTATGTTCCTCCATGTTGACTTATCTTCCGACCTATCTTCTTTAACTTTCTACTTGTTTTCATTCTTTTGCAGGTATAATTTTGTTTTTAATTATTTTTAATAATGTATTGTGTATTTTGCACCATTATATAGTTTTTGTTGTCTTTTATGCGGTCTCTCTGTTCGACAACAAATATTATTGTTATTATTGTTGTATACTGTGTGTATTGTGTTTTTCCAGTCTTAGCATTTTAGAAGATACATTTCTGAATGTGAGAAGCTTTAGAACGCTTAAGTTGCTTCTTGTAAATATTGCCCCCTAAGGGTAAAGGTAGGTCATTGCCCATACAATTCTTCTGAAGATAGGTATATATTGTATAGTACTATAATATATATTGTTTTTAGGTAGCACCATGCCTAAGACTAAGAAAAAGTGTTGAATACTATAAATGTGAACCGGGAAATTCCCTTCAATAATAAATTGTCAGTAACTATTGACAGTGCTCTCGGTGGTAGGACGCTGCAAGGGTTGCTTTGCACATTTAACCCAATATATTCCTTACACACTGCGTCATTCACCGTCAACATTTACATAGGTCACTACATTTTGTCATTAGAACGCTCAGCAAGATTAAAAGCAACCCTCTGATGATAAGGTACTTGGACAGCTTTGTATAGAAAATGATGTACAACTAAATCGTTTACTGTTTTATATGGAAATTCGTTGGCTTTTGAAGGGAGCCTGTTTGCATCGATTTTCTAAATCCTTTCACTCCGTGTTAGAGTTTTTAAAAACAGGAGATGATACTTTACGAACTTATTTGATTAGCTCTAAAGCAGATACAGCTTATGTGACAGATTTATCTAGCAAATTTAATTAAGTAAATCTGCAACTCATCTGCAACTAAAAGCTCTTCACGTGGACTTTGAAAATCAATCTGAAAATATTTTAGAAATGGATGTACCTGGACCCTTCTTTACGTGCAATCCCAGGAAGATCTCCGAGATTTAAGGAGGAATTAATAGAATTAAGTACAAACGATGAATTAAACATTAAATTCAAATTTGGTTATCAACAATTTTGGATGCAAAGCCCGAGAGCCTTGATCTCGATCGCGGCTTCAGTGCTGTTATGACTTTGCTAACTAAAAAAACATAAATGAGTTGCAAATAACCAATCGCGTTAACTTAAGAATGTTGGCAAAGATTGCGCGTTATATTAATAAATTGGTAGCCCCTCAAGTTAGGGGACTAAATGTTTACTAAAAATGTTCCTATTAATTTGAATAAAATATAACCTTCTTCGAACATGAAAAACTCTTATTTTCCACACATTCTCGTTATGTGCATATATTTGGATGAATAAAAAATATAAGATACGCATTTTTTCCCATATTTTTCTGTTTTTTCCCTTATTAAGAACAATTCCTCTGGGGAGCCCTGTTAGTTTTACTTTTTCAAAAGTAGACGCTAATTCAATAAAGCTTGGGAACCACTGTTACCAACTTCAGATACAATCTTTAACTCAGAATCAAATTGCCATCGCCAAGATTCTTTAGTTTTTGTATGCTCTGTGAGCTCTTGCTTCATTGAGGAATCACGGTCTACTCATCAATACGATATTTGCGATCAACCTGCAATTATTCGATATGCATGATGCACACAGAGAAGGTCGCTTGTTACACAACAAAAAGCTTCTTATTAAGACCGTTTGCTTGGATGAAGAACGATATTAGTAATTTTAACAATTTCAATTCAGTTACGACAACAAAAAATTCATTTTGACCTTTTTGTTAACGCAACTATGTTTTCTGAAGAATATCTAGTGTTACATGTTTCCATTGTTGATGTTTTATCAGAGCATATACACTAAATCAATAAAAACTGCTTCAACCATTGCGTTTTGTTAAAAGAATAAAAAAAAAATTGTTTCGCCGTATACAAGCGGTTGTTAATGTTACAAAAACTCTGTTGAATCGACTTCAGTGTACAAAAGGGTTTTAAAAATTTTTTGAAAAATTATCATTACTGTAGTGACCATGTAGCGTAACGTATTTTTTATATTTTGTACCAAACATTTAAGAAAAATTTCAGAGGTGGAAGGTGGTCTGCGCAAAATAGTAGTGGCTAAGGGAAAACTACTGACACCATCATTTAAATCCAGTAAAACGTTTAAGAGTTGTCCAAGGTATCTTTTTGCTGCTTCCCATAGTTTCAAACATATAAACGAAAATCACAAGCGATCGCGTTCCGTTTAGGATGCCCTACACCCCGAAAATGGGATTGGGAGCCTGAAAAAAGTTTCATTATTATTGCACTAAATTGGTCCATAAATCCATAAAGTTTCATCTATGTCGGCAAAATATATCAATTACTGATATTCCCTTTAAGCAAAACCTTATTCGAAACGAATAAATATCATTGAAATCCCCTGTATTTGTGTACAGAAAGAACGGTGGAAATGAAAAAAAAAAAGAGCAAAAAAGACCCTCTCGCTCTAGAGTCGGAGAATTTCCTCCTTCGGACAAAAAGGAATTGGAAATTTTCGATTTTATTGCGTTTGCGCGAGAATTAGTTGGTGTTCATCGTGGTCGGCTCTCTACCGTGCGCTGAAGTAAAGTGAAGACGTAATGAAAATGTGTTTCTCATTTGAAAGGGTGAGCGAATCTCTAAAGTTAAACTTTTAGAGATTTCGATTTCCTTTCGTTTATGATTTTAAACCTCAATCGCACTTTTGTAAGACGCAAAATGCAACGGAAAGAAGTAAAGTTGCTTTAGAAAAAGGAGGAATATGGACACGAGAAAGTTTTCACAGCATAAGGTCAAATGTTATTAAGTTGCTATTTGTTGAGTAGTTCAAGTAACTTCTATAAAGCTTGAACATTTCAGGTTAAAACAAAACAACAAAGGAGTGAAAACTTTATTACGAGTTACTTAATAAATGCAAGGTTTTAAATAGTGAAGCATTAGTTTAGCGAGAATATTCACATTTTCTTATTTCAGCGACAGAATTATGAACACTGATTTATTAAACTTTCAACTCTTTTCGAATCTGCAATCAAATATAGGGATTGCTATTTAAGATTTGAAAGTATCTCTTAATCCCACTTACAAGCATGAAGAAAGGTGGATCAATTTTAGAACTAATATGCTCCCGCCACAGAATGATTAAATTTTAGTTATGAAAATTTTTCGAGATATTTGAAGGTTTCAAGTTAAAAAAATCACCCGGTATATTGTTTATTGCAATATTTACGTATTTCTGCTATCTAAAATTATTATATCTTTGTTGAGTTGAGAAAGGCAGTAACGATCACATATTTCATTGTTAAAGCTGTACTTAAGGGTAGTCTGCAAAAAATACTTAATTTAATATTTATACCACTTATATATAAAAATAACGTAAACTCGAGTGTGGTTCAAGCTGAACTTCGAGAGCTGAAGTAAATGAAAATATTAACAAAAAACAAGTCGATTTTAGAGAACAGTATATGATTTTCATTTACTTAGACAAGCTAAAGTGTTTCAGCGTGTAGGATCTGCTTTAATATATCAAAGTTAATTAAATCTTAGCTTGCATGAACTGGCTTTCCCTCATTCGTAGCGCATAAACTTTGCTGCAACATAATATTAGACTCCCTACTGTTTGCAACTATTCAAGAATATTTCTCTTCAGTAAAGCATTTTTACACCGATTACAATTAAAAAAAGTTTGACCTATTCTTAAGAACGGCCCTCAACACATTAACGCCCTTCTTCCGCCTCTCCACATGCGTCCGTCCAAAGGAAGCTGTTCTTAACGCGAAGAATTTGACCCAGTTTTTAGCGTTGGAAGCTTTTCATTTTCTTCTTATACCCTACTTGAAGAGAGTTGTACTTTTCATTAGCTCAATACCTACTCGCTGTATAAGATGAAGTTTTTCGAATAATATTCGCCGCTTTACGCTGCCGCGATAAATCCGGTGTGTAACACAAAAGCGCCAAAAAGGAAACGTGAGGTCAGGATGAAGGATGATGCCGAGCCCGGAGTAAAACGAGCGTAGATTTCTTTTTGCCTCCGCATCATGGTCCGTCTATTTATGATTCACGGCTTGTTTGCGAACCAAGACGAACAAGAAAACTTGTAAATAGCATTGTATTTTCATACACTTTTTTCCTGGGGAAAAGTTAATAACCCGAGAGCACCAGACGTCGACATATGTTATGTTGTGTGCGCATACACAACACACACAGACTCACACATACGCGCGCCCGTGACATTGATATATTACCGTCGACGTGTGCTGTATTAAAACCCTCATTATTTCGCGTTAAAATAACATGGGTAGTTGTGATAAGGGTGTTTTTTTTTTCGTTCATCTCGCCTTACGAAGTCTCCTCGTCTCCTACGCTCAATCCGACCGACATCGCGCCGAATTTCGTATAAATGATGAGGTATGGATCACGAACGGCCATCTCTCTATCTCGCTATTATTTATATAATATTTATATAAAATGCGAATGCGACTCATGGTGTGTGTATGCATTGCAATTTCTCTTGTTTAAACCTGTAATTTTATATGGTTATATTAGTTAATCAATTTCAAAATTATATATGAACGATTGTGCTTAGTTCCGTAGTTACATTTACAGAGTGATTATTAAATTTGATATCCCGGTAAGAAGATACTTTTAAGTTAATTTCGATACATCCACGTGGTCTACTCGTTTTTATAGACCGTTTACATCTGTTTTTGCAATCTTTTTTTTTTTGGTTTGTTTATATGCTTGCGTTAGGATCTATATTTTTCTTGTTTAACCCTTTATTGACATCCAATAATCTACATATATATTGTTTACGTATTGATATATCCTACTGTTCATTGTTCCTTAATCCTTTCCGCGGCCGTCTTGTTTGTCTGAAAGTCAACGGCTATCGGCCCGGCCGTTGTGAAAAGTGTCCTCGTTTTATACGTAGATTTCTTTATTCTCAAGATGTCATGCATTAAATGCAATATATTAATTAATGAAAAATTAGATAAATTTATAAAATGCGATGGGTGTAATCGATCGATCCATGTTGCCTGTTCTGAACTGACGGATGCTGAAATTAAATGTTTTACCTTACGCCCGAGCTCCAGGCGCAGAATAAAGTACATTTGCATTGAGTGTGAGCAGGGGGTTCACCAAATTCCCAAGCTAATCACTCTAATTAATGACCTCAAGGAAGAGATTAGAAACATGAAAGACAAGTATGCGCAATTATCCAGTAGTAGTGGATCAACAACGTCTTCTGGCTCATTAGTAACAGAAGAAATTATTAGTGAGGCTCATGAAAGAAATAAGCGTTCGCAGAATATTATTGTATACGGTAGTCTTGAGGGTGCTAAATCCAAACATGAACAAACTCAGGGGGATACTGCTACAATTCAAGCTTTGCTTAAGGAAGTCGGTGTGGATTGTGATGGGATTAAACCTAACCGCGTCGGAAGATTCGACGCTAGTAAGCTATGCAAGCGTCCCATTCGTGTACGTCTGGCTTCGACTGAAGATGTATTTACTGTTCTACGTAAATTTAAGAAAATTAAAAGTAATCCACAATTCTCTCACCTATCTGTATCAACAGATCGTACGCCGAAACAAATAGCCTTCTTTAAAGCAGTAAAATCCGAATTAAATAATCGTGTTGCTAATGGTGAAACTAACTTGAGAATTAGGTACAGAAATGGTATTCCCACTATTGTTACAACGAATTCGGAAAACTAATATGTCCCAACAGTCACTGTGCCCCTTGTAAAATTTACTACCAGAACGTAAGAGGTTTGAACACAAAAACCCATATATTCTTTAACAATTTATTAAATATTTCTGCTGATATTATATTTATTACAGAAACCTGGCTAAATGGTTCAGTATATGATAATGAACTTTTTACTGGAAATTATAATGTTATCCGTAAGGACAGAGATTTTAATATTGTTCGTCGTACCAGAGGCGGCGGTGTCTTAATAGCACTACAACATAACATTTCTTTTGATGTGGTTGATACAGTTCATATAAATGCTTCGGTGCCTATTATAGACTTGGTAGTTTGCAGGTGTTTACTTAATAATATGTATCTTCACATTGCGCTTGTTTACGTTCCTCCTGATACGCCCACTGATGATTTGGATATATTTACATCTGCTTTAGAAGTTATTTTGGTGAATACCACATTTATCTTAGTTGGCGATTTTAATCTGCCAGATTTATCTTGTTCTGTGGATCGATACTGCAGTAAAACTAAAATTATTCAACATTTTCTACAATTGACAAATGCTAAACAATATAACACGATTAAAAATAGTGATGGGAAAATATTAGATTTGATTATTTCTAACAGTGATCTTAACTTTGAAATTGAACAGTCTGAGAGTTCTCTTGTACCTGACGATCCTTACCATCCTAGTCTCGAAGCTACGCTATACATCTTACACTCTGACTCGCAACATCGTTTTCCATCCTCAAGTAATCCGCGATACAATTTCTTTAAAGCAGATTATGTGTCATTATACAATCACCTTTTGGAACGTGATTGGTTCTTTTTGCTAAATTACACTGAGGTGGATGATGCCGTAGATGCCTTCTACGCTGCATTATATTCCATTATCGATATCTACGTTCCGCGAAAGGGAAAATCAAATTCTATCTACCCACCATGGTTTTCATCTGAAATTATAAGAAACCTCAAAAATAAGAATTACTATCATAACAAATGGATGAAAACAAAGAACGTGGTTTTTTATCGTGAATTCAAACGGCTCAGAACTCTAGTTAAATGGCAAATAGATCAAAGTTATATTTCTTACCTTAATAATATGGAAGAATCCATTAAAACTGATTCATCTAACTTATGGACCTTTCTTCGCTCAAAGAGGCGTTCTACTAGGATACCGGGTAACATGAAAGATAATGTTGATAATAATTACGTTGATCCCCTTGACATTGTCAATGCTTTCGCGAATTGTTTTTCCTCTGCGTATACAACTTCTCCTTCAATCGCCACTGGTCTTGTAACTATGCAAAATCCTTTACCATACTCTTTTTCAAGCGTAACTGAGGATGAGTTAATTAAACATATGGCGACACTGCCCAACAAATTCACAACAGGACATGACCTTATACCCAGCTTCTTAGTTCGAGATTGTAGATATGTGTTTGCGTATCCTCTGAAAATAATTATTAATTTAGCCATATCCACTTGTGTGTTTCCCAATAAATGGAAAATTACTAGAATTGTGCCGGTGCATAAGAAGGGTGACCGTACACTTCTTTCCAACTACAGACCCATCTCAATAATATCAAACTTTGCTAAACTATTTGAAAAAGTTCTGTATCTTAGTATATATACGAGTACACGCTCTTTTATTTCGAATGACCAGCATGGCTTTGTGACGGGTAGGTCAACTGTTACCAATTTAGCTTCGGTGACTCAATATATATGCGAGGTGTTGGACAGACGTGGACAGGTCGACGTGATTTACACAGACCTTTCAAAAGCATTTGATTTAATGGATCATGAGGTTCTTCTCTCTAAGTTGGGTTCGTTCGGCTTTGTCCCTGCTGTTTTTAATTTAATGCAATCATACCTGAAAGGAAGGAAATGTTACGTAAGTTACAATGGCTTCTCTTCCAATGAATTCACACTGTCTTCCGGCGTCCCTCAAGGATCAAACCTAGGCCCTTTGCTTTTCATTTTATTCATAAATGATTTGCTACTCCAACTTGACTGTCCTGTTCTTGGATATGCCGATGATATAAAAATATACTTGGAAATCACTTCGGCATTGGATGTAGATAGGCTTCAGCATAATCTAGATATGATGACTGCATGGTGTCAAAACTTTAAGCTTAAGCTAAATACTGAAAAGTGTTGTGTGGTTAGTTATACTCGCTCGATTTCTTCAGTTACCTCATCTTACATTATTATCGGAAATCCACTTTCTGCTAAAACAGAATATAAAGATCTAGGAGTTATTTATGATGCTGGCCTTACTTTCAAATTTCATATTGAAAATATTTGTGCAGAGGTATTTAAGTCGCTGGGGTTTATTATGCGAGTCTCAAAATACTTCAGGGACATGTCTTTGTTAAAGTCACTGTACTACTCTTTTGTATTGAGTAAGCTGGAATATGCATCCTTAATTTGGTACACGATCTATGCATGTGATTCATTAATGTTGGACCGCATTCATCGGAAATTTTTTAAATTCCTTTCATATAAAGCTGATGGTGTTTATCCTGAAAGAGGTATTGCTCAGGAAGAATTGTTGGAGCGTCACCAAATGTCGTCCTTGGCTGAAAGAAGAGATACCATCTGCACACGATTTTTGCGCAAACTTGTGAACAACAGTATCGACTGCCCTTACCTACTTGCACGGATGACTTTTTTGGTTCCACGGATCAACTCCAGGCACAATAGCACATTTCTTACCCCTTTCGGAAGAACAAATATTATGAAGAGAGCGCCTACGTATACCCTATCACGTCTGGCTAGTAATCTAGAGGATATATTTGTAATGAAGAAGTGAGGTCCAACGATGTGGATGCATAATGGTTTACGTTTATGTGTATTTTTTTTTTTTCTCTTCTTTTTTTTTTTTTCCTTGCTTATTTTTTAGTTATTTATATTTTGTTGTACATACACCTACATTTACTTTTATTGTAATTATCCTGTAATTGGGCTTTGCCTGTTGGGTAATATATGACTATTATTATAATAGTCTCCTTTTTTATGATACTTTCATTTTACGATACGACGAATTGTGTAAGAGACGCGGTAACGCGAAATAGCGAGCGACGCACGTTTTACGTTCTATCGAAAGAGTTTACTGTCTGTTGACAGTTTAGTGGTAATAATTTTGCGTTTAAGTTATTTTTTCTTTTCATAACATGCTGATACGTATCAGAGAATAAAGCACTCATTCATTATAAGAAATACGAATATTCTTTTAAGCATCACACACGTTAGTAAAGTTTTCTAGTTCTTCGATTGTCCGCTTTATTCCTCTGTCAACTTGTACATATTGTTGCTCTTTTCTTTGGAGACAAATTCAACTCTATCCTGCCATGAAACGTTGGGAACGTTTTGCCTGTATTTATGTTAAGTTGACTGTATCACGATTCACAGGTATTTGTAGTGTGATGTTCTACGTAGCTATTTCACATAGTTCCAATTAATTCATTTTTCATCAGCTGATCCACAAAATATAAATACATACTCCAGCTATAGTGGCTGACAATCCCGATTACTGAATTTTACGCCAAAAACACTGTTTAAAATGAAAATTGCATCCTTTTAAATAAATAAAACTAAAATAAAATAAAAATAGTGGATTGTTCAAAATTAATTTTCAAACATTTTGGATCAAAAATTGAAACTTTATTCTTTACCAAGACAAAGAATCACTTGCACGTACCTCTTTTTTCAATTTGAATGCAGATTCGGAGTTTTCTGTACTTTTTATCTCTACGGAAAATATATGAGATTGATCGAAAAATTCGGAACAACTTTTGAATGTTCCATTTCCAAATACTATATCTGCTACTATTAAGCTCACCTGTCCTATCCAATGTTCCGTTATCGCCGGAAGTGCAACTGAATTGCTGTTAACGCCAAAAGTTAATTTACGAAGAATAGGAAACGATGTTTTTTTTTTCTGAAAACCCTAAATTCATTTGTTCAAAAGTTAGAATGGGAGAGGGGGAGGAGCATTATTGTATACCAATTGATCATTTTTCTAAGTAAAACTTGCATCAGAAAAAAATAAAACAATCTGACAACATCTTTCCATGGTTTTATCATCTTTTTTCCTTTGAATAAGCGCAAATATTCATAAATTTGTCATCTTAGCGTCTCCTTCGCGAGAAAACGACTACAACAAAAAAGCAAATTTCGTTTGCAACCTTCTTTACCTTAATTCGCCGAAGCGATTCGCTGTGGCGGTGAGCAAAAGAGATTAAGGTCTTATTAAGTTCGGGCCGCGGCTTCAATTATTCATTCATCTCTGGATGTCAGCCGAAATACTAAAAACCTTTATCGTAAATCCTGTCGGCTTCGAACGAACTCAGCGAAAGGGAAACGCGCAAGAGATTCGTTATTGTTCGTCTTTGCCTCTGTACGATGCTTGGTAAGCGTGAAAGAATCGGCCGTTTTGACGTTTGGCCCGGGGAAGAGGAAATTATGCCAGCGTGTGATGAGCCCGACGTAGTTGTTCCGCACCTTTGAAAGTCGCTCAGTCATTCGGTGATTTTCCGTAATTTTCTCCTGTTATAAGGGTTAGTGTTCCAAATGAGGAAAAAAACAGTTCCAAGAATACGGAAATTAATCAACTCATGTGAATATGACCTCTTGTTGTTGATTATTTTATATACTTATATACGAGGGTAGTTTCAAGCTGCAAAATTTCAACAATCCTGGACGCTCAGTTGTTGTGTAACAGCCGAGCCACCATTGTATTCTTGCAATACGCCCACGTAAATTGAAGCTGTTTTCGGGGAATCTACATCATTGTTTAATTAAGACATTATCGCACTAGCTTGATTAACGATGAATCTTCGGTATAGCCAAAAACTGCCAGTATTACCAACAATATTGGAAAAATTCACCAAATGGCACTGACATATGTGGCATATGACCGTCGAATAAGGTTAGAGAGTTTATCGTAAGTTGGCTGGAGATTTCAGTGTGAAAAAGCTAACCGCACGTTGTGTGCCGCGCTTACTCAGACTGGGCCAAAAACGCATTCGAGTTAACGTTTTCAAAGCCCTGTTGGTGCAGTTTAAAGGAGTGAGTCGGAATTTTGGCGTCGATTAATAGGTATAGATGAAGCTTGGATACATCAATACACCCCCGAAATCAAAGCACATTCGAAATAGTGGACTACGAAGGCCTCCGAAAATGGAGAAGACTGTTCCGTCGGGCAGGAAAGTAATGCCGACGGTTTCTTGGATAAAGGTGCTCGATCGTACGTTTATTGCGAAGTGAAATAGCAAACTGAAAAATCCGGATATGCTGTTTGTTTGTAGATAGTTAGTTAAAACGGAGCGCTTTACGCACACCAGGTACACATTGAAGACTCTTCAGGTTATCAGGTTATACACTGTGTTGAGCTGTCACTACATGTAAAAGAAATGGTTTCCAGGGTTACCCTTTAATAGAACAACATTTGTTTTGTTGAAGAATTTTATGGTACTTCTAAAGTTCTTGAAGTATTTTGAAGACTTGACGAAAGGCATTAAAGACCAAAGAAAAGAATTTGCCTGAAGCTTGTTATTTGTCAATTTTGCGTTTTCCTTCTGCTTATTTCTATTTGGGAACTTAAATATGTATCTAGAATAGTAATAAGTACCGTAAACATATATTCAATTTCTTTGCATCACCAAAAATTGTCATAACAGTCATTGGAATGTTGGCTTTTCTATTAGAGCTGCTCACATGTGCATTACGCAACCAATCTCAAATTATTGCAAAAGCTAAGCAAGAGATGCATATATTCTTCTAATTCCGCGAGTTTAATCATCCGAAAACGTTGAAATTTTTAAAATGAATTTCATCCTGCGCAAACAATTACCGTTTGCAAAAAAATTGACCCAGTTTTGCGGATCTTTTATCGCCCGGTTTTAAGTTTCTCATTTTCCTCCCGAGACGTGACGCATTTAATAAAGCTTAATGAGTTTTTTAAATTATAAATAAAGTTAATTTCGGCGTCGCGCTACTTTAGAATTCTCTTAGGCTGTATTATTTATATCAATTTGGCAAGTTTTTTACGAAGTTGTTACTGTTGCAATTAACGTCTTCCGGAAGAGTTAAACAAGAGTTGGCGGTGACTTACCTCTTGTGAGTAGTATAATTACAGAGAGTGATATACTGCAGTTGGTACCAACAAATCGTTCTTGTATATGAAATCCCCCAATTTCAAGAGAATTGCATATTACGTTTTATTAGCTACAGTTAGATCAAAGTTACAAAATATATTATACAATGTTTTTTTTTTATTTTTATAAGGATACCAGCAAGCTATAGATTACTGCTTTTAATATTACTGTGTGAATATATTTAACTTTATTCGTAAAAACAGACCAATCAGAACTCGTATGTAAAAGATCAAGTTTTCATAGGATTAGGAAAACATTTTGTTTGTTTCTACGGACTTATCTGGAAAGGAAATGTGTGAACATAGCATTTGTGAAACACCAGTAATTCTCACACACAACCTATCCATTCAACCAAAGAATACGAGAGAGAATGAGATCATTAGTTGCAAAAATATACAGAGTACTCCATTTAAAAAAATCGCGTGAATCAAACACGGCAACGGCATATTGCCCAAAGAAATGTTCTAAGCCCCTTTCTAGCGAGTAAAGCGTTTAAGATATTGGCTGTTAAAAGACGGTGGGGTTTCGCAAAATTAAAATTACCTCTAAAAGTAAGGAAGACAGGTATAAGGATATTGAAGGAAGTTGAAATGAATAGAAGAGTGGCATCCAAAAACGTAATAATATGGTATCGTGCTGAACACTCTGTATACTTCAACATAAGTTTAGGATGTGCCACACTTATTTTCGAATATATTTTATTCGAAAAGTTTTTTTCTAAATTACTCAGAGGAGGAATTATCTTCCACCCTCACCCTAGGTGGACACGCTGTATAACGTTACTTTGCCAACACGGTAACGAAGGTAAACAATTAATTCCACCAATAAATTTTACAATACAAGACTATGACAAGCTTACACGCGAGCTCCACAGTAAATCCATTACGCTAAGTTACAAATACTTCTAGGTTATTCACTGATAATTGCTCTACAACGGATTTTTATTATTTATATGAAAAAACGATCCACTAAGAAATCGAACCTGACAGGAGCCTTACCTTGAGGTAAAGGTTTTTGTAGCACATCTTCCAGACGACGTGTTCCAACGTGCCCAGTACACCACTTCTAGTGTCCCAGATGTTGGAGGTGACCTCTTACAAAGGGTTTGTTGAATTTTTCGTTCCTTCTCAGGTTCCCGTTGACTATTCATGTAAGTCCTATTACTATTTGGAAGTCTTTACGTAGCTGATTGTCATGGCAGAGACTATCTTGTTCTGTATGATCTCCAGTTCTTTCAGATGTATTTTAGCGACTGTCAACAATGTTAGTGCTCTATATACACAAGTCTTATACACAAGCAGCTTAATCTATGGGCCCTGGACTCTATCTCTAGCAAATCCTTGTCGTTTGCTTTTCTTGCTGGCCTGTTCAATGTGTGCAGGGCCCAGGTCACGCGCTTGTCAAGAACAAGTCCCAGATATTTCGCCGACGCACTCCATATTTTTCCTTATTCTTGATGGGAAAAGTACCAAATTGTCTGCTGTGGCACTCGTTAGGCAACGTGATCGCAGCGTGATTACCTTTCCGTCAAGTTTTAATTCTGAAAGCGCTAAGTGTTCTGGCTTATTCTGGTTTATTGCCATTTATGCTGTGCTTTTTGTCTTTCTTCTTTGTTCTCTTTACTCGGTGCAAATGCCAAAATTTTCACAAAAATCATAATAGTAAAAGATAAGTATAGGTACTAGTACATAGACTGCTCCATTTAAAATAACAAAGTTCAGCGTGACTTCCGATTAACCGAAAGTACAAGGAACTTGAAAATATTTTAGAAAGAAAGTAAGTACCAAATTAGTACAAACTCCAAATTTTTAAAGTTAAAGAATTCGTTAAGTTACATTTTAATTTTATCTTTATTTGGACTGCAAATCATTGCATCACGCTATATAGACCATAGTAAATACAAAAATGAAATATTTATAGGACCACGCTTCAAAGCGTTAGATTACTTTGTCCAATGCAGAAGCACTGCTGTATGTGATGGAGTCAATAGTTACGCAGCAGCAACACAATAATCATGCCGCTCAGATCCTTTGTATGGATAATACTATGAATTTCACATCCCAACTAGCTCACTATTCTCTGATACCTATGGAACGTTATTAATAAGACATACCTCCGCTGACCGAGATATACCTACACTGTTTTATTAACTCAAGTACCGAGGGTACAATTCATCCGCAGAGATTAAACCGGTATCATTGTTTGGTGTATCCCATGGCTTTTAACTTGTATCGCCGTTTACCTCGCGCATCGTCCAATCAAGCGAAGAAAGAGAGAAATGATCAGCTGGATTTATTACCCCTATTATTCATACATTAAGCTCCGTGCTGGTTCACCCCTCATCCCTAGCCTTCTAGCCTAACTACCGCCGCAATGAACGCGACGCCGTTGCTCTTTACCGTAGGCATCCCCTACAGCGGTGTTCAGCGCGAGCTCCTGGAAGTTAAGCGGCTTACCGGATTTGACAAATTGAATTTCGGATTTTACCTACGGTTGTATCAACGGGAAAATGAAAATATTTATTGTTTAATCTCGTGGCAATGCCGACGTTGACGATACTTTTTTCTGTCATGTTGGTCGGATTTTAAGCTCCCTTCGAACCACCGAAACTTTGTTTTCAATATTTTCGCTGGGTAACTGAAGGCGATATAAGCGTAGATTGAGAAGAGTTGAACTTGAGGTTCTTTAATGATAAAAATGACGTCGTGTGCTAACTCAAAGGAGAAAGAGATAAACTGAAGATGCAAAGCCGATTAGTGGATTTCGTATGGAACAAGAATAATGAAAGAATTGAAGAATTTCGTATTGCTGTTTATTTGGAAAAAAGTACATGGTCCTTGAATCTTCGTATAGGCTTATGCCACTGTAACCTTTTCAGATCTATTTTGGTAGCTTTGTCGTTTCACCATTAAACCTAACAGCTTTGTTGTTTTTTATTTTTGGATATTCCAATCCCATTTTTAACAGCCGCATTCCCGCTAATCTTGTACACAACATTTGGACGGCGGCTCCTTCTTCAGCTTAACAGAACCTACATGTTGTTACTTCTGACAGGTCCAAGTTCTCCTGCTAGCAAGGTCTGCTATAAATTTCGGCCTATATCCAAGTAGACAATCTTCAGCCTGTCTCTGACTAGGAACATTTTTCCACCAGCCTTGAAAGTTGCTTTCTTGCTTAGCAACTTCTTTAGCTACTGTATACACCTACAAATTGCCTCAGATTGTTGCCAAGAATTGTCGAAATTATTGAAGTTAATCAGTCTACTTTGGCGTTCTTTCTGTAGCACTCATGACGTGCTACCTACAGCAGGGTTACCGTAGTTCGCTTACCCAATCTCTTAAACGCGTGCAAGCAGTCGCACACCAGTTTCGTCTTTGCTTATGTAGAATCGAGTACCTTCAGCACGGGTTGACCAAGTGAATAGATAGCAGTACTATCTGCTATTGGCGTTTCATAGTTTGTACCAAACCTGTATTTAGGGCTGATGGCATCACTGGGCCTGCCTGTAATCAGCCACAACTTGGTTGGTGGTTTTAAATTAAGTGTGACTTCCATAACAGCTGTCGACGTGGTTTTCATGGCTACCTTATTGTCATTTTTGAATTTAGGCCCCAAGTTTTAGTCCACGACCTTCTATATCTGCCTATGGCAATTTGCACTCTGTTGATGATTTTATTGACGTAAGGTTCCATGTAAAACTTTAATCAAACTATACTTCAGGTACTTCGTTTCTTTCACAAACAGGATCCTCCTAACATAGCAACTCTTTTGGCCATTGAGAAATCATAGTTCTATGTGGAACTTTAACCGCAAAAGGAAAAAAATGTTGCTATTCAACAGTCTCAATTTCTGTTTGTAAACCTGCCACATCAGTAGAGACTAAGTATCCTCTTAATTTTAGGATGTTTATGTTTTGTTGAACAAGAGCTGTCCAAAGATTATAATTACCAACCGCTGCTATTATATATCCATTTACTTTTATTTAGATATCCTTAATTCCATTATACAGCTTATATATCGTTATAGCGGCCTTGATTTACAACTATTTGTTAAAGTAGGAACTACATACGTATGCTCCAGACCTACGGAGGTTCTCTAGCGATAAGCAGGTATTTTTAACATAAAAACCAAGAATTTAAGACATGTGATTTCAGGCGCAAATGTTACAATCGAGCAAATACGACATATAAAAATAAGTGTTATTTGCATTTCATGGAAAGGGAAATAATAGAAAATATTTGCCAAACTTATGTTAGGAAATTTCCCAAATTCGTCTGCCGAAAAGTAAGAATCGGCGCGATATTTCTGGAGGAGGTCTAAGAAATATGTTTGTAGTTATGAGTTAACGTGCATTGCTACGTTCAAAATTATTTAAATTTAGTCTAATTTAAATTACGTAAACACTGAATATAAAATTTTATTCAAACATTGATGCCAGTAGTGACATTAGAGGCCCATCACCTCTATTTCGTCTCACATCCACATCCTCGGTTAGAATATTTTCAATAATCACGGACTTATTTGGTACACAACTACTACTCAGCAGAAAAATCTAGTTGCTGAAAGATGTATTCTGTACACGAAACCGGAAGCTCTGGACCAACTTGATTTTTTTCACTTTCACTTACATCTAGTCGCTGTTACAACCCATCTTTAAAATTAAACGTGGAAGGTTAACTTTTGGATTTTAGAAGATAATTCCTTCCTTAAGCGATTTAGGGAAAAAGTAAGCGCTTCGCCGCCTGTTTCCGGCCAATGTAAGTTACTCCTCATAAGGAGGTATGGTGCGTTCATTTTATGTAGGCGTACTCTCCTTTACTTTTCATATCAACTGCAACCATAAAGGGATCAACGCATGTCAATAATGCATTTATAATAATTGATTCTAATACTTTAAGACAAAAGAATAATGTCGAAAGCAACTGGCGTATGGATAAGAAATATTGAACGAATACTACTGACGGTTGTTAAGTAAAATTCAGGGCATTACAAGCAATATTGCGTTCTGAAATGCAATGAAGTTGGAAAAAAACTTCCTTGTATCACGTGAAAGATTTAGGTTACCGCCTTCGGCATACAAGGAAATAATCGTCAGTTATTAATCCAAAAAAATTATATTAAAGAATTGCGAATTTAATATTTACAAAAAAATTATTTTTTTCCGTGAAGAAAATGACCCCGGAAGGCAGAAACATGTCCATGGTTAATATGTTTTTTCTCTCCGTGCATTGCTTTTGCCGTGAATGATACCATCAATATCACCAGGAAGCTATTTTAGCATTATTTTATCACTGTTCGAATTTATTTTTGCTGCATGTTCCTGTTCATTTTGTATTTGTCGTTCGCATGACCGAGGCAGACATCGGCATGTTACTGTATTCGCCTAAATAAAACGAACGGATTGTATGCGTTCGGTAAAGGCAGTCAGTTCATTATAGAATTCTATAATTAAAAACTTTGTTTGGTCATACAACGGGCATGGCCTCATTACGGACGTGACGTTATTTTGTACAAGTACCTTATTCATATTTATTATTGCACAATTGCGCAAAATAATCACGAGCGAACAAAAGACGCGAAAATAACACCGATTTTTAAATCAGGAGCCAGAAGTGCAATTGAAAGTTACCATCCAGTATCATCAACATGTCGTTTTACAAAGATATTCAAATTAATCGTTTACAGTAACGTTTATAGGCATGATACAAAGAAACCAACGTGGATTTACGGTAAGTAAGTCAACTACTACAAGCTTAATAAGAAATAATAATAAAAAAAAACAACGACAAATAGATGTGATTTACACTGACCAGAAAAAGTTCGAATTTCATTACAATGCTGCCAACGCATAGACCATCATTAAATGTAAAACTACGGTATATTCACAGAAAAATTCATCGAGCATGATTAACTCATCCATAGCATCAAAATAAAGCAATATGGTACATCCATTGCAGATTTGGGAATACTTTTTGACTTAAAATGTTTATAACATTATTTTCTACTCGCGCGCTAGATGGACGGCGCTGTATATTAAATAGAATCCGCAAGCACTAATTAAGAAGCAAATTCCACATAAAGTAATAGCCTCGTAATATAATGCTAGGTCAGACGAAACCAATTTTACATTCTATTCATTTCTGCCACGACTCTAAAAGAAAATCCGACTGCGCACTAGGATATCGTAAATGGAAAATATCGGTCAAAAGGGATAGAGACGAAGAAAAATTTATCTTATTTACATAGATCGCAGACAAGGAATTACGTCATAAAATCGAATTGAAATTATCCAGAGTCCACGCAAGAGAAATCGTCCGGAATACGGAACGACCGACAGAGGGCGCTACCGCTTTCCTTCCAAAGCGCTAGCGGAGGGATAGTGATCTTAAGAGTTATCCCTTATATATATCGTTGGCGATTTGATGGATGGCATCCTCCCCGAAAGGAAAAGTTGTAGGGGATGCAAATTAGGTGTCAATTGGTAGGGAAACCTTTAATATCTTTCATCTCGAGAATTGGCGTCATTCCGACTTCGAAAAAAGTTTTCGTGAAAGATAAGCAATGGAAGCGAAGACGAATATAGTCGTTTTCATAATTATAAATCAAATTGCTTTTTAAATCGAAATAAATAAATCGAATAATAATAACACCCTAAGATAGAAGTCTGCAGTACTTGGATAAGAAGCTGTACAACAAGCTACGTGATTGCCTAAAAACCACAGCAACTTCCAAGCAGAATGTAAGTAACTTCTTTGTTAATAAATTCTACTTGATGTGTTGATTTTTACGATGGTTGCGTGTTCTTCTTTTTTTCCTTTTCTAAACGTTTTTTATTGTTGTTTATAAGTTTAATGGAGGTGGTGGACCTTTGTCTGTTTATTATTCCTTTCTTTGACCAATTGCGTTATCCACATGGATACTTGAAATAAATAAAGTTTATGATTATGATTATAATTAAGAAGATATATTTTGCTAACAGTTACACGCACGGAATTAAATGGCTTAAATAAATAATGTTCAGAGAGACCTCGTTTAGCCAGTTTTACTTGTCTGGATTAAATACCACTACATACAAACACAATATGACACTCTATAACACATTGATTCAATTAGGAAGCGTATGTTGAGAAGAGCAATTCCAATGGAAGAATGTAATAAACGCACATGTTGCTCCAGAAAAGCGACATAACAATGGAACCAGCCGTGTCTCGAAATGTCTTGACTCGACTGGATTGTTACAGTTTACAGTATAACATCTTAAATTAAAACGTAAACCAAACATCTGCTTTATATATTTGTGCGGGTTCTGTAAGCTCATTGTGATCATACCGACGACATATTTTGAAATGTTGTTTCTGTAATATTACACGTACATTTAGGTGAAATAACTTTCAGGTATTTTTAGTATTTAACTTCATATTTAACTCTATAACTCCGCTAAAACTTAAGTCTCTTTTACTTTATTGCAAAAAACACTTCCTTCCATAATATTTTATAGTAAATGTCCAGTTAAGTTTACGTGAAAGATACGCGGAGAAATTTATTTTAGATTTTGGGTAAATAATTTTTCAAATTGTGGATATTCAATAATGATAGCAAGGACTGTGGAGTAGCATGGTAAACAACGCATAAGTATTGGCACCCTCCGCACCACACAAGTTTAATTTATTATATAGTAATATAATAAATAGTCCGAGACGGCCGTTTCGAGGACACGAATGGTCCTCATCATCAACCGGTGACCGAATGAAATGAGAAAAAACTTTTTCTAAAACTAAACATGCATGTACTATCCCTACTTCTTAGAACAGATATTCTTTACAAGTGCCTATTTCTACCTCCTGCACGCCTTGAAGCTACGACGTGCGAAAAATAACATGCATGAACTATCCCTTCTTCCGAGAAGAAATATTGTTTTACAAGTGCCTATTCTACCCTCTACGCGTCTTAAACTTCGACATGCGAAAAACACGGCCAGATGAACGGGAAGATCTCTTTTATGGCCCAAAAATATAAACGAGTGCCAGCCTACTGCAAAAGGTCAAAAAGGACAGAGTACGACAACGGTCCGTTTTCTCGGTTCATCAGATTTTTATTACTTTTTATGTAAACTGTCTCGTACGCATCTAATTCTCGCGGCGACGTTACGTTTTTAATCAATTTTAAGTCTTCTAATTTAATACTATGCCCGGTTTCATTTATATGTTGTGCCACACTCGACACGTGCAATCTGCCGTAGCGATAATTTCTTATATGTTCTTTGAATCTAGTTTCTATCGCTCTTTTTGTTTGACCAATATAGGCTTTATTACAGTGACTCCATTCAATTTTATAAATACCCGACCTTTCTCCCATTTTCGGTTTATCTTTAGGATTACCGAGAAGATTTTTAAGTGTGTTGCGCCAACCGAAGCATACGTTCATATCTTGACTCTTCAAAACCTTACTCACGCCCTTCGATATGCCGTGAAAGAAGAGTTTCACGAATTTCTTACTATTGGTTTCTACCGGGGTTAAGGTCGTGGAATTTCTTACGGAAAGCCTATGTTGGACTTTCTTAAGCATGCGATCGACTTCTATAGAAGAGTAACCGTTATAAATAGCTACGTTTTTTATGAATTTAAGTTCTCTGTTAAATCTACTTCTACTTAGAGGGAATTTAACCAATCTATTAATTAAGAAGCTAATCGCGACCATTTTGTGTTGTCCACAGTGGTTAGAATCGCTCATAATGTACCTATTCGTGTTGGTTTCCTTTCTGTAGATGTCAATTTCTAGTTTCTTATTATTATTATTTTTAATCACTAAACTATCTAGGAACGGAAGTTGATTGTTCACTTTTTCTTCTACTGTGAATTTAATGGTTTCAAATTTTGAGTTGAGGGTCGCGAGAAAATCCGGGATATTACTTTTCTTAGTATCTTAGTATGTGCATATTTTAAATATTTCTCAGTCAAGGTACATTATGCTTTACTGAAATAATTTTCAAGCATTTCTTTTTAGATGCTGTCGTGCGGGTGCTTTCATATTCCTTATATTTCACGACAGGGTCTATCAAAGAGTCTTGTGCTAAATAGTCAGTGTACAGGATGTCACAGGATGAGCTTACGTTAGCCGTATATCAGAAAGTAAGCAGATCCAAAATTTGTAAATTTGACTTAATTTATTCAAGGAACTTTTGGAAAATATCGACATATCCATTCAACTTCTGGTTTCACGGGAAGTAACGTACGTTTCATTGTAGATGATGGAATATTAAATTCTTCATCACATAATATCACATTTTCCTATACCTAAAAGTTCGAAAGTTAGCCACGAGCGTTCATCACCGATTTAGCATATATGGGAACATGGGACTACAGTTTGACTAATATTAAAAATAAAACAAATGCAATTTAATTAAGGGTTATTACTAAGTTCTTTTAGTAGCAGCTCCTCAAAAACGTAAAATTAATCTTGAAAGCTCATATGTAGCCCTGTGTTGTCTTGTGGGTGAGGCAAAATGAGGCACACACCAGAGAAACTACAGTATTCCCCAAACAAAAGAAAAAAAAAGCTGTTTCTTCAATTCAAAAAGTTTTAACCAATTACTTACACTGATTAAAAACGCCACTCACACGTGGGCAGCTTCTTCGTTCTCTTCTTCGACCCCTGCGCAAGAGTTATGAACCCATTTGGTCCATGAAGAACACCCAGTCCATCCTTTCTCTAAATAATCGTGGTAGTACAAACATTCATATCCCTCTATAGACTTATCACTTTCACGCGGCGATGGAGTTGGTGAGCTAACTTTCCTGGCCCGTTTAGCACGAGGTGTTGATGGCAGTATTTTGGTGTAGTTTTCTTGAAAAGCAGCCCGCTCCTTTTACAGGTTGTTTAATCTTGTTACTGTTAGTAGCTGCTAGCTCTTGTTAACCTCTCTTTCGTGAAGCTGGCATTACATCTAGACTGAAAGTTTTAAATATACTACAGCTTGACATTCCAAGCCCGTCAATGACAGCTGCTGCTGCTGAAATAAATGGGAGGGTTGATGGAGCATTAAGAACTCAATGAATATCAGAGTTTTTCATTTCAGATTTAGAGGAGGTTTCTGGTATATAGACCACATCTTTTTCTGATGGGGGAGGAAGGACGATATCAGTAGTAACAGAGGGTACAAAAATCTGCCTCTGTAAAAACGTTTTTATCAAGAGCCCATATTCCAGTTTTCCGAAAACCATTAACAGCCGTCAGCATTGTGCTCCATAATGCTGTAAACATGTAAGCATTGACGAATCGGGATCTGGAAAATAGACACAACCTTTCCAGGATTATTTCTCAGCCACTTGCAGAGTTCGTCTTCGTAACCTTGCTCAGGAGCTTCATAAAGCTCACATTCAAAGGTTGGAGTTTGTGTAAACAATGGCGTAAGAAACACAATAGAATGACTCCATTGTTACGAGCCATGTCCAATAAAGGTAAATTCTTCGTATAAATTGTGTGATCGAGCAACAACTTACTGTTGCTCGATGAACCTCAAATTAGTTCGTACAGAACGGAAGCGAGCAAAACCGTGATGTAAAATTATAGCACTTCATCATAAACATTTCGGGGACTTTGCGCCATCATTTGCCATAGTGAAATTTCGGCCAGCTGAATTTAAACGTAGCCCTCTCAGCTGGATTGACAATGAACGTTCGGGATGGCTAAAATATGCAACGACCACCGATATCATCGGAAACGTTCACTAAATTCACAAATTACAATTCAAATTGCTAGACCATCCAACCTATTCACCAGGGTCACAGCGAAGTTTTCCTGTTTCCTATACTGAAAGTTTCGCTCGGAGGACAGAGATTTTCATCGAATGAGGAGGCCATCACATTTAGAAACCCCTGTTTTGCAGACCAAGATGACAATTTCTATTTGAGCGGATTAAAGTGATGGGAGCGTCGCTAGGAGAGGTAGACTTACAATGCGACTATTTTGAGAAAGAAAAGGAAACTCGTTTCTATGTTAGGCTGAAAACTTTTCAGGCTACCCTCATACATCTGGCATACGTTCTTCAAATTCTTCACTGTACTAAATTATTTGCAAGAAAGACTTTGAAATTTATTACATTACAAACGTAAAATTCTTCATGTCGATAATTACAATATGATCTACGGATACGTCTTTGATATTATGGGATTCTATAGTTTCTGTCGTAAAACTGATGATTTTCAAGTATTTTTTTCAGAAAAAGAATATTTGTGAGATTCCTTTTGTAAGTTTGATTAAATTGTTTAAAAGAATAATGGTCCTTTTGTTTACAAATCCAAAATAGCACAACGTTATTCTATTTCCATGCCAACATAAGATATTTTTATCCTCATTCATTATCATTGTTTATTTTAAGGAAAGCAGTTAATAATTAACTCGCATGAAGGTTAAAAATAACACGGCAGACAGTAAACATTATGCTGTATTCAAATTAGTATCAAAGAACTTTGTAATATAACGTTATTCAAAAATAAGTTTCCAGTGTTTGAAATAGCAAACTTTAGAATCTGCAAAAATAAAAGCACCAAATTATTAGTAACTAGTTGTTAAACATTTTAACAGACTTTATTATTTTAAATGGAATGCCCTATTTATTATCACATTTTTGAATTCAGCATAAAATTCGAACTAGAGCCCCCGACAACTGTTTCTAAGATATTACGATTTTCATGAAAATATTAATTAATTTTCCATTTGTCTTAAGTGCCAAAGGTCTCGCATTTTAAAACCACCAATTACTAACATTGTTTCGCCAAACCACAGTAAAACGTTCTGGTCACATCATAGAGGGTGTCTAAAAATTATTGATACATTTTTAGTTGTTGTAAAGGTCGATTTATTCAAACGGAACCTCCTGTATGTTTTGACAATGTTCAGCGTAGAATTCTGCATAGATTTGCTGTAACATTTTCTATGTCCATCTTGAATAGTTTTCTTTTAAATGCTCATTGTTTAAATCTGAAGAGTTTCGTTAAGCTCGAAAACTTCTAGCTAACCAGTGTCGTGGAAAACCCTGTATAATTTGATAAAAAGTATTTTGCTTCCTTCAACATACTTTATCAACATTTTTTCACTAAGTTTATTCTGCTATCTCGCATTAAAGGTTATCTTCCTTTTTTCCGTTGTTATACGCGAAATGCACATAGGCAAACATCAGACTTATATTGCCCTAACTTCCTAACTTAAGACATAAAAAATATCAGGTTTACGCATTCTCGTTTATACAATCTGGCGCATGCAATACGTATTTAAATATTTGAATATTTGAATATATATAAATCTACGAAAATTCCTTTTATCAAAATTCAAACATTCTCACCGAACTACATGATGATATTAAACGCGCTAAAATTCAACAAACACCTAACGATTTACGCATTTGATTATCTAGATAACACATAGGAACTGAAAATAAATACCTGAGGCGGACATTTTTCCAAATAGTTACGATTTTAACTCTGATACGAGATGTATTTCTTCCTGTGCTTCGAGGAATCCAATATCCATTTATATTCATCGTGTTTAATCGGTAAAATTATTGCAGATTATCGATTTTGTTCTCTGTTAACCATATTGTATATATTTTCAGCAAATTTAATTTCATTTCTAATTGGATATTGCATCGCGTGGACCACATTCGCAATACCTCGTTTGGATGGAACTATAGATCCACTTTATAGTCCACTGAAGACAGAAATACTCTTACATCATAAAATATGGCTCATTTCAGTGATACCCATAGGAATGTCCATGGGTGCCTTTCCTTCTGCGTATCTAATGAACAAACGAGGTAGGAAGGAAATTCTTGTACTAGTCAGCTTATTTCTAACCTTTGGATTGGCGCTTGTATACTTTTCTGAATACATCACCTACTTACTAATTGGACGGACCATTTGTGGCGTGGGAATAGGAGGCGCCTTAACAGTAGCACCATTGTACATAGCTGAAATCGCAAAGGATGAAAATAGAGGATTTTTGGGAATGTACAATGGAATTTTTATTACTTTCGGAATGCTAGTGACTTACGCCCTTGGATTCGTGATGACCTTAAATGAAGTAAATTTGATTTTCTTCGTCGCAGCCTTCATCTTTCTGCTCATAGTAGATTGGTGGCTACCTGAAAGTTACCATTGGTTACTGTTGAAGGATCGATCAAAAGATGCTGAAATTTCTTTAAAGCAAATCAGAAAATACTCAAACGATGAGCTCATCAACGAGCTTACATTTATGCAGAAGAGCATTGCTGATTCTAGCATGAAAGATATGAACTTACTGAATATTTTCAAGAAGAGATATATTTTTAAATCATTTTGTATGATATGCGGATTAATACTGTTCCAACAAATTATATCCGTCAGCATAGTTGTATATTATATCCAACCATTATTTACAGAAGCTGTTGTACCGCAACAGCTACATCTTGGCCTTTTAATAATGTGTTTGGTCCAATTGTTGTCTTCCGCAACATTCTCATTATTCGTAGATAGAATTGGTAGAAGGATTTTATTGATTGCTTCAGCAATAGGTTCTGGCTTATCCCTAGTAACCTTAGGAGCTTCCTTCCAAACTCGAATTGATGGAAACATTATAGAATGGTTAGAAATAACCAGCGTAGTATGCTTCGTTGTCACACATGCTGCAGGCTTAGGACCCATCCCATTTACAATTTTAGGAGAGATCTTCTCCCCACAAATTAAAGCGGTTGGATCCGCTGGAATAATTTGCGTTACTGCGGCTTCCACTATTGTCGCAGCTGCCATCTTCTCACCTTTGGTAAATTTGATTGGAGAAGCTGCCATATTCTGGATTTTAGCTGCGGTTTGCTTCACCTGCGGATTATTTGTTTACTTCTGCGTCCCTGAAACGAAGAATAAAAGCCTGCAAAGCATTCAAGATGCGTTAAGGAATTAACAAGTTCAACGTTAGCTCCCGGTCGAATTCTATCCTGTGGCTGAAAAACAGTATCAAACTGTTAGGCTTTTAATGAACTGAAATGTCCGGAAAACGTGATCCATGTCGTTGGTTCTTATCACGCAGCTATCAATTTTCATGGTAAGAAACGATAATGGACTATTGTAGGACGGCAGACTTTTCTATATTTCGAAATATAATTTAAATTATTTAATAAGGTAAGCGCAAATGTTTGGTATAAGAGAACGAGAGAATCATTTCATGTCAATTATCAGTAACAATTAATCGTGATAAATTTAGTGTCAACTACTAATAAGCGAAATCTATCAAATAGTCTTGGTTTGCCTGTTGCTTAATTATTATTATTTCTTGCTAAAGGTATATTTAAACAATAAGAAACTAATCACGTGGTGCTTATTTGATTTTGATATAACCTGATGTTTTATTTTATATTAAAATTATTCACTTCAACTTCAATGAATGTTAATTAAAATAATTATAATTTGTAATCTTATGTAATGTGAATGCTCTACAACTTTAAAAGTTATACTGTAGCTTCTAAGATTCCTTCGTCATTTTTTATGATTGTACTTCAATTTCTAAGATTAAAATAGGAGGAGTAGAAATCAAAAAAAAATTCTTTTTTACAAAATTTTATTTCTTTAAATAGTTTAGGCAACTTCAGTCTCTTTGACCTTTATTTAAATTTTTGCCTGAAGATGTGTCTTATATAACACGAAACCGGTCGCCTAAATTATTAAAAAAAAAATAGAGTTTTGTAACAAATTATTGACTTAATATTTAAGTCAAATATTGTAAATAAAATTAGATAAGTTGCGGATCACCTGAATATCTCAAAATCTGCATTGGTTAAAATTAGTCAATCAAAATAAGTAGTTATTAACTAAATCAGATATACAATCCATTGAACATTGTTACCCATTGTTTGACGATGTTTATGCTCTTGGAATTAATGACAAATAAACATTACATTATATTTCAAATTAAATGGGTGTTCAAATGAAGAAAATTTAATTACAACGAAATAATTTTAATGCAGAATTAAAAAAACATACGAAAATAGTAATGTGTTTGTTTTTTTTTTAATACTTCATCCCAATTAAAACGCGACATACTCGTTTAAAAAGTTGTAGAAACTTGAAAACATGAAATCAAATAAAAATAATTTAAATCAATCATCAATCAAAATTTAAAATTTGCTGTTTCTTTTACTTTTCGTGTTTGGTACGTGGCTTTTTATCACACCTTTTATCAAAAAAAGTCGCGCCTCTCTCAATCAATGTAAATCCGGAGATATTCAGCTGTTCGGAAACTTACGTTACGCAGTGTACATACATATTTATATTCTACTTATGAGCATACCAATGCAGCAGTTATGTATATATTATCCGGCGGGTAATTATACTAAAATACGGTAATAAATGCCTGAATTAAGCTGTTGTTTTATTTCTAAAAATCAGTACCGGGGTTGATTTTATTATAGTCTAAATAAGCAATAATCGTGATAAATACTTAAAAACCGATTCGCTCTTTAAATTACCGGAAACAGTTAAATTCGTCTTCCCCGTTTTAAAATAAATCTATGGGCTCCTTTACAGTGATTTTACGAGGATAAAGTTCAAGCAATAATCTCCATAACTGCCTTTTTATAACGCCGTAAAAACTAAAGGCAATATCTCCGAGACTCCCAAGGCAGAGAGTGCTGGTGGAGATCTGATTCTTCGCCGTGACTCGCGTACTAGGTCATTCCTGTGTTTTGGACAATAAAATCGACAATTTACGAGCGTAGGCAGTATGATTTAGATCGTTCAGTTAAAAAGGCTCGCCGGAATAGAGTATAATAAGTCGCGAACGCCAGCTTGGATTTCCTAGAGGATACATATCGTGCGATATTATCTTTTCTCTACATTCTCCAACATATACAAAGGATCTTTTACGCTGACCATCAAGTTTCTATTACATCCGAAATTCTAAGAGCCTGAATATATGTTAATAAAGTCTCTATAGTCTGTGCAAATTAGAGCACTTCTGTTAATCATCTTTAATCAAGGAATTACAATTATAGGCGTTTTGCCAATATTTGTTGTAGGTAAAGTTATATTTTATTGAAGATTTTTTCAAAAAATTGTTGGAATAACTTGGAAGATGAACGTTTTCTTCCATATTTGTATATTAATTTTTTAAATTGATGATCCTACTCTTGTAAACTTGATTATTTTTAATTTTTTTTATTAATCATTCTTGTTCAATAGTTTTGCTTACTTTGAAATGTTGAATATTGTCCGCCTGGAAAGTATCCGGAATTTATTATTTTTCTTATTATTTTAATATATTTCTTTTTTGTTACATCCTAAGACCAAAGTAATGCATCAAGTAGGTTGTGCCGACTGTAGGCCATGGCAAAAATCATATAACAACATCAGCTGTCAAATATTGTTGATTATCAACAGGCTTAATATTTGTGAAATAATGTCGCAAGTAGAAAGAAGTTGGTGGAATATTTGTATAAAAAAGGTGTTCAAAACGTTAAAAAATTAGTGCAATTGACTGAACTCGGAAAAAGTGTAATATATGAGACAATAAAGAGGATAAAAAGTAGGAGAGATATGAGCCATGAACCAGTTTCTGGAAGAGCGCGTAAGATTAGCGGGAACAATCTAAACGCTTTAGTAACTTTAGGACGATAAAACCCGCGCCTAGGGCTAACAGATTTGGAAATCAACGTCAAATAAGAGTATGTCCAGAAACTGTCCGCATTTCACTGAGAATACAAGGTTACTTATCATGGAAATCAAAAAAAAATCCCTGCAATGAAACCTCTACAAAGGCAACGAAGAATAGATTTTTGCCAACGATTTCGAGACGATAATCTTAGTGATGTTTTTATATCTGACGAAAGTTGTTTTCAGCTTGATGCAAATCATTTAAAAATCCTATCAAGAGAAAATGTTACCGTTCAAATTTCCAAATTTTCCACAAAAATAATGGTTTGGGGAACAATTTCTCAGCGTGGTGCTACACCTCTCTGTATAATTGATGGCACCATTAATAGTGCAAAGTATTGTGAAATTCTTAATGGCTTTCTTGTTGAAACGGCTCGTGCTTTATATCTCGAAGGGTGGCGTTTTCAATAGGATAATGTAAGATGCCATACTTCTGCCTACACTAAAGCTTGGACGCTAGAACAAAACTTGGCAACAATTCCATGGCCAGCAGCTTCCCCAGATCTTAGTCTCATCGAAAACATATGGAGACTAATGATAATTGAAGTAGAACGAGCAGCACCACGAAATAAAGAAGATTTGATTCGGTCAGTTTTACAAGCCTGGACCACTATCACCGAAAAGTATAGCGTTGACCTTGTTTCGGGATTACCTGAACGTTTAGTTAAGTGTTTACAGTTAAATGGAAATTCTATTAGTAAATGAGATGAATTATTTGTTGTGATTTTATTATTCAAGTAATAAAAATATATACCGTAAAATTATAGCTGTGCTTTCTGTTTTCCGGAGACTTTCTAGACGGACTAGTCAAACTTGTGATAAAACCAAAGAAGAGGAATGTATTCTTAAACACTACATACTACCCTTATTGCTGATTTATATTTTTTATGTTATTAAAGAAGTCTGATCCTATATAATTGATGAAAAAGTTAATTACTGAGCTTAAAGGAAAACTAGAGAAAATAATTCTTGAATAGGAATAAATTAAAATGCAGAACGACTATACTCAATATTCCAAAATAAGCAAAACAGTTGATCAAGAATAATTTTTTTAATAAGAACTTACAAGGGTGAATACCCCATTCGAGATACATTGTATATTGATATTTTTTAGGTTCCCATTATAGTCAACATTTCTGAACATATTTAAACATCATTTATCCCAATAAATATATTTTAAGCGAACAATTTGAAACACGTAAAGCACGTAGAGTTAATACGCAAAAATACGGCTAAGACAATTGAACCACGACTCTGTTAAAAACAAAAAATTGTCGTTAAATTTGTCGTTGAAAGCTTTGAAAAAAACACTAAATTTGGCAACAACATAATAATTTCCACCTACACTACACAGAAACACCGACTTGCATGATACTTAGGGAGCTGATAGCAATAATTTTTAAATGATTTTATCGTTTCGGTAAAGTAATCGATATGCACAATTTCTGTCCTTAATTTATTGTTGCAATATCAAATGAGAGCTCGTGAAAAATGCTAAAAAAATAGTGCCGTAATATGGCCGAATTAAGGAGAAATTTTAATTATTAATAAAACTAACGTTTTTACAGTTTATAGGTATTTAAGCTCTTATCACGCTTAGTTGGATAATAAAATAAAAATAGAATAACTCTAAATAAAAACACGCACTCTTAAAAAAAAAGGAAACTTGCCTCATAGCTTTATTACCAAACCAAGCAGATTATAAGTCCACAAGTATATCTCAAAAACAAGTAATAGTGTCGGACGACAAAATCAAACTACAGCATGCATTCGGTGCCAACGAAATCTTCAGTATCATGGACAGTAAGTTCAACACATTTGTCAGGCGCCCAGGTGCCACAAGAGGAACATGTCGCATGTCGAATACGTAATCGCTGTTGCTGAACACTGAACACATTCAATCTTCGATATCTGTTAGTCTGCTTCTATAAGCTCAACAATTTAGAGCTTTTTTAAATTTGGTTGTTTCAATGGGTCGCGCACTTCGAAAAAAGGATAATTTTGTGCTCCTTTTTTAACGAGGTATGCTAATTAGATTTCGTCTTCCAAGTCTAAGTTTTTGCGTCAGCATCAGCGTGGTTATTTTTTTTACTCAAAAGTGGGCCGAAGGGCTGGATGCAAAAGCTTGTTCTTGTATGGAATTTTTGGCTGGTTGTTTGGAACTTACTGGTGGTGTTGCATTTACTCCATATATTTGAGAATTTTCCTTTATTTAATATCCTGTCAGGGTGTTAAGTATACACTGCTGCTGGTGAAGCATAAACCTGTAACCGCTTTCATTCATGTTGCAGATTTTTTTCGGGCGATGTTTTAATCCAATTTTCTCTAAGAGGTCGCTTAACTTATTAAAGTAATCGTCGATTATTCAGTTAGAAGATTTAGTTGCTGCGCTCTACGCTGAGAAATATTCGGGTGGCGTTTTAAGAATGCCCGGAACCATTCCTTGTGGCCTAATTGTTATTCTTCTATTAAATTTATGCGGCACACCAAGTCACCAAGCAACGAACCATGTAGTTTTTTGGTTCAGTCGAAACTGATTTTACAGCCATTACCGGTTTTATTAGTCTAAATTTAAAATATTTTATTAATTGAGAATGACTTTATATTAATAACTTCCATCATCCTTTTCAAATTAGCTCAAATGCCATGATTTGTCTGTCCCAGAACTGCTAAACAACACAATATTGTTCAAATACCTATTTAAAAGCAGACCTTACTAACAGCCATAGCTTCTTATGCCTTATTACTTGCATGGTACGTTTGAAATTTTAGGAGCTGTGTTTACTTAACGTAATGCATAGAACAAATAAATAATTTTGGCCGAGCACATTTAAACACAAGTATTTGCATTCAAATAGAAACAAAAATATTACTTACTTTCCAACAACAAATATTATAATGCGGCACATAAATAAACAAACGTGGTTAACAAGAGTGATCCATAAGTTTAGAACTCCCAAGCAGAAGATAGCAAACTGAATGCACGAAACGTTAAATTATTTTAATGTTTTAAACGTTTGGCCTTGTTACCTGTCTGGTCTTATGTAAAATTAATAACACGAAAAGTCGTATACAAGCCCCCAGTTAGAAAAAGGCATATTGCAGCATTTTTGGAAAACCAATCCTTAAAATGGTAAATTGAGGGTGAACATTTTATATGACCAGGTTCCGAAATTCGAGAGTATTTTTTTTTATCTGAAATCGGAGCATTAAATACCAACGAATTTCCATCCCCTATTTCACGTCTTTAACGGCTAAATTTGCAAAAATTATTGCGTACCTACGTCACAAGAGTAACCTAGTGTCAAAATTTCTTAGTTTCGGTTCTGCATTGATGACTCAGTCAATCGTGGCTTTCCTCTTTGTACATAAGTGGTGATGAACATTCTAATTCCAGATGAGGACGCCACTATAGATGATGGGTAAAGATGAAATAAGTGAGGAGGAAAATAATAAGTATAGGAAATTAATAATACAAGAAAACAATTTTAGTAGTTAAACCTTCCTTCCTTTTTAATGTTCTTTTTGTATTCACAAATATTTATGAAAGCAATTGTAAATATTTTAACCCATGATAATTCTTCATTATCTATGTGTTCTAAATCATGCATCGTACAGGGAACAGAAAGGCTGAATAAATATGTATTGGTTTGCTTGCGCTAAACGCCGCCTATTTCTCAACTCGACGTAACGCCCACATTTTTTGCTATAGACAAAATCTCTATAATATGCGTTTATTTGCGTTAAAACCGCCTAATTCCTTGAGGTAACGCCCATATTTTTTGCTTTACAAGCCGCTAGGTAAACATAATAGACCATATACACGCAGGCCCCGCTTATATTCTTCCTTTTCCGTATTCACGTAGAGACACAAGCACTACGATACATGCAAATGTTTTATTTATTCCACGATTTCCCAAAAAAAAACTCTTGTCGCAACAGATAGCCCAAGAATTAGTTGCACGTAAATAATCAATGTGGATGTAATTCCGCTATTGTAGATAATCGACCAAATGGTTTCTCTTTGTTTGATGAGTTGGGAAACAGCATGGCCTATTCAAGCAACTAATCAAAACTTACTGTAAGAAATATAAAAATTTACTAGCGTGTACCCCCAAAAAATACTAATTCTTACATAGAAAATCAATGTAGAAATTGGACAATAACCGTGAAAGCTTACAATATCTGCATTTTTCTGTATTCCAATGGAAATTCAGGTGAATTTTTAGATTGGTCTCGTAATTTGGGGCTGCAGGTTTGTACTTTAATTTTTAATAATTGCATGTAATGTTTATACGAAGGTACAGTGACATTTTTATGTTTTGTTTACACCACTACCAGCCGTCGTGCGCTTGGATTATTGTAGGATTCGCAGGTAAATTTATTACTCCCATTTTAGTTTATGATGGGTATTCCCAATAAACGCGGTTCTGTGCTTTTATTTGTTAATCCTAAGTACTTGGCCTTGCCACGCGGCAGATAGTATAGTCTGTCCATATTTGTAACGTCTTGGCTTTTTAAATAGCACTCGATCTTCACAAAAGAAATGTTTACCGATCGTTATAATCCCTTTCGAGCACGGATTAACACGGTTAATGGTTAACAGGGACGTATTCACCAAGATTATAATAGTAAAAGTGTATTATAAGAGATTAATGTTTGACTGAATAATATATTTATTTTATACATATAAACATACATTGTTGGGGAAATCATAATAAAAATTTAAAGCGTCATTACAATTATAACAAAAATAAAATATATGTTAAACAATACAATGAAATAAACTACTATAATTACTAAATTCCTGCAATGAATTGTGCCTTGTACAGGCTAGTACTGGGTGACCTGCAGCAGCTGCAGTATTATCAGTAAAGTATTGCTTCGGAAATGTTTTCGTTTGTAAGACTTCCAGAAGCTGCTTCTTAGAATAACCTACTTCAAAATAAGGGTCATTCTCATATAAAAATTTGTTATTTCCAATTTTGTGCTTGACTGTTTTGTTGTTGTGAATATTTTTTATGACACATTGTATTCCATCATTGATAGTTCTATACCTAAAGTTAAATTTGTTGGTCGTCACTATCCTGCATGGTTCACGGACAATATCAAGCAATTAATCAATATTAAGGAACACTACTTCAGAAAATGGAAAGCATCTAGATCAATGGCCTATTATGATGAATTTAACAGACTTAGACAGCTGATTAAGAAGGAAGCTCGTTTGGCATATGTACACTATGAAACTCGTCTACAAAATGATATTGTAAGTAATCCAAAGAAGTTTTGGACATTCATCTCTAGCAAAAGGTCTACGTCTAGGATTCCTGGGGTAATGATTTATGAAAATGAAGAACTTAATCAGCTGTTAGACATCGTGTACAAATTTGCTGAACATTTTTCCAAACCATTTTGTGCAAGTGCCAGTGTAGTAACAGTTCCTTTCCTCCATTTATGAAAATGATGTTAGAGTGAATGCGCAGCGTCTTAAACCTGATATGACTGCTGGTAATGATTCCATACCAAGTTTCCTAGTGCGTGACTGTGCTTCTGTATTCGCCTCTCCACTAACTATACTGTTTAATCTAATTCTGTCAACATCTCAATTCCCTGATGTGTGGAAAATAAGCAAAATTATACCTGTATTTAAAAAAGGTAACCACTCTGACATATCTAACTATAGACCCATAAACATCTTATCAAACTTTGCTAAGGTTCTTGAACATATATTGTTTACTAAAATCTACATTAATGTTCAATCATACATATCTGAACAGCAACACGGATTCATAGCTGCAAGATCAACCATTTCAAACTTGACAAATATTACTCAATTCATTTCATCTGCAATTGACCATCGCAAGCAAGTTGATGTTATTTATACAGATTTTTCAAGAGCATTTGACTCTATCGACCACAATTTACTTCTTGCGAAACTGGACTATATTGGTTTCTGCCCTTCATTTCTAAGGTGAATGTCTTCTTACCTCAACAACAGATCTGGTTATGTATTTTATAATGGGTTTTCATCTGAGCACTTTCTTATACCCTCTGGGGTACCGCAGGGATCAAACCTTGGTCCCTTATTATTTAACATTTTTTTGAATGATCTGCTTCTGAAATTAAACTGTGAGTTACTGGCATATGCAGATGATCTAAAAATACATAGCGTAATTAATACAGAAATAGATTGCGTAAAACTGCAGGCCAATCTTTCCCTTATTGATGAATGGTGTAAACAGAACAGAATCTCCCTGAATATTGCCAATTGTTCAGTTGTAGCTTACACTAGATATATTTCTCCAATATTTTTTAACTATTTTCTAAGCACAGAATCTATTATCAGAAAATTTGAAGTATCGGACTTGGGTGTATTATTTGATTCACAGCTTACTTTTTCTCAACATGTAACAACGCTTTGCTTGTCAGCGTCCAGATCTTTAGATTTTCTTATACGATCATGTAAGTCTTTCCATAATATATCTGCAATTAAAACTGTTTATTATGCTACTGTACGTAGTAAACTGGAATATGCATCCCTGGTATGGTTTCCCTACTACATTAATCAACAACTTTCTGTTGAAAGAATACAGAGAAAATTTCTCAAATATTTGTCTTTTAAGATCACTGGCGTGTACCCTGAAAGAATTGTAGATTACATTAGTTTGTTAAACCATCATAATGTTGAAAGTTTATCTCACCGCCGTGAGCGATGTAGTACCACATTCATGCTTAAATTGCTACAAAACAAAATTGATTCTCCATCCTTGCTAGCTGCGGTTAATTTTAGTGTCCCAACGCATAGTACTAGATATGGTGCTATAATTAATACACCAAGGGCTAGGACGAACATTACGATGAAGTCTTCAATTTACGTTATGTCAAAGAACTTCAATGTCTTCTATTCCAATTACTTGGAACTGTAAGTTATTTATGTTTGTTAATACTAAGGTTTTTGTATTCTTGTATTACTATTTTGCTCGTTTGTTTATTCTTTGTAGCAATTAGGATACTGCACATGTATTTTTTCTTTTGTATTAAGTTGTCCTGTAATTGGCTTTCGCTATTGGACGAATAAACTTATTATTATTATTGACCCGTTAGTTATTTTAGTAATTGTGGAGAGTGGTAACTGGCATTATCCATAACAATGACACTTTTTGGAGGTAGAGGCGGTCGTAACTTATTCACGAACCACTCTTCAAACAAGGAACTTATCATATCTTTATGATAATCCAACGACGAAGATTTTATGTTCTTTGCAGACAGTAATACTTCTCCAACCCAGCCATCCACAGATCCCGCATGTGCAATAATTATTCCTTTCATTCTTGACACAGGAATATTAAGGGAACACATTCCCGAACCATCATCCCAATCTTTCTTGACAGTATCATGGGTATCATACCATGTTTCGTCCAAATAGCAAATGAAACGTTTCTTTTCTCTAAATGCCTTCACTTTCATCAGGTACTCATCCCGTAGTAGCTGCAATCTTTACGATTCCATAATTGCTTATTTACCACACCAAATTTAAAGCCATTTTCTTTCATAACGCGCGACAACGTAGTGATACAACACTGCAATCTATGATTTTCTTTCATGTTCAAGTTGCACAAACTTCGCAGTGTATCAACTTCATTTCTTTTATAGCACCGGTACATTTCTCTTCTCGCAATATCAAAATTGCACATACTAATTTTCCTCGTTTTTCTTTTGTCCTTCCTTGTTCTTCTTCTAAATAAACCATTCTGAACGACTTTTTGGACTGTTCCGTAAGACACTCTAATTTCGATGTTCTAATAATTGTCTCTGTTTTAGTCCCATACTTCTCACTCTTGAAATTGTTGTATCCATTCAGGATTATCTGTTGTGTTTCAGTACTCAGACGATTTCTTCCATTATCAACATTGTCGTCTATCACATCACTACATTCACTTTGCGAAATATTGCTACCCACGTTTGTTGAACCGTCATCTGTAGTCCATGGTCTCCACATGTTCTTCTTTCACATATTTGATCGTCTGCACTTTGCAACAACTGTCCTGTCAACTACATTTTCTAATTTATTACTTTCTTACATATGTAAATTTTTATAAATTAGTTAATTACGTTAAAGGGATGTTAATTTAAATACCATTAAATATCTATAATGCACCTATAGAGGTATAAATTACAATTGTTTGCTTTGATTTATAATGTTTAAATTGTAAATGGTAGATTATATTGAATGAAACATAATAATTAAGAAATTTTAATTTTTCCTAATACCGCCCATTACCTGCGGCACCAAGTAGTGAATAGTCCCCAATATTACTGTTAATCCCTCAAAAGTGAAATCGTTATATAGATGGACAAACTATACATATCGCTATTTCGTCGTTGCAAGGGGGAGACAAAACATAAACCGACCACTGTACGTATTCATTATTGATTTAATGAGGAGCCCCTTATTAAAGTAATAAAATCGTTCGTTACATCAACGTATTTTTCTATTTGCGTTTAGTTTAAGTACCTTTTTCGTTCAGTGGAGAAATACCGGAAAAAATTATCATCTAACCCTGAATATTAATTACCTAAAAGGTCGATGTAATCTGTCCTAATTTTAGAGATTACAATGCAATAAACGTCAGTGCGTCAATGAAACCATAATGAAGCAGGTGATGTTTATTCCTTAATAAATAACTTGAATGTTAAACGAACAACAATACGTACGATCTCAACAATTAAACATATTTCAAAGGAGACATTTTTATTTCTTTTTATTTTATTATTAAATACGTATGTAATTAACACAAAACGGATGATAACATCCGTTTCGTGCGTAATTTTCCGTTACTTAATTAATTTAGATGTTTCGTCATTGTTTTACGTGTATCAACATGGGCTTTTTCCACAAAAGATAACTGCCTCATATACCTATTATGCTACTTTAACATTACCTTAATTTCTTTCAAATTAGAAAACTATTATTGCTATTTTATTGTTTACAAATCCACAGATGTTTTGCTAAGAAAACATTTATGAGGTTATTTAATTCAATTTGCCAATTTATCTATGCTTTTCTTTAGGGCAAAATTAATGTTGTACACTACTAGTGACATCTCTTATATAATAGTTCAGTTAGTAGAGTTCTTATGTGGGGCCCCCTTTGATATGTAATACAATAGATTAACTGTACTATACAAAAATAAAGCATAGATTTCTATATTGATGATATATTTAATTTAATTTTTAAGATTTTAATAAGTAACATGAGAAAAGAATGTTGATTCTAGCATGCATTGCACTATCGCTGTTATAAAAAATATATGCAAGCACCTATTTTTATCTTTGTTTATATAATACATAATTGTACAATCTATACCCCATAAAGTGGTGACATCAAGGGAGAAAAATGAATTTTATATCATAAAGATTGAATGCTTGGTTACACGGGCTACCAACGTATCAACGTATATACCAACCAAATTATACATGATTAGTAGAGCGCAACATTCTCGCTTGCCTTCCAGTGGTGTTTTGCCGCAAGAAACAGAGCTGCTTCGTTACATGTTGGTACTTCCCGGCCTTCTATGCTGTGTGCTATGTGTAATACATATCCCAGCGCGCAGTTGATAAGTGTTGGAATTGAACGGAAAGTATTAAAAATGTTGAAAATACTGTTTGCTTCGAAGGTAAATACGTATTTATGGCAATTTCCAGACTTAATATACAATGGTAAAGAAATCAGGTGTTTATTTTCCAATAAAAGTCTATTATGTTGGGAACCATATATGTGTAGGAACTATGTAAATAGAGCAACACGCAAATTAAAAAAAAAAAAAAAACAGAAGGGGACCGTATATGTGATTTAACAATGATCTTAAATGCATGCAATATACCGTTTGCAAAAATCGGACAAACAAAGGGGGAAACGAAACATAAAGATGCCACTGTACCTAACCTAGAGATGAGCAAGGTAGGGGAAATTATTGCTTTTTTGTGGCGACTAGACAGACTCGTGTTTATTCGACTCATGAGACCTACGAGTCTATCTAGTCGCTGCAAAATTCCCCTCCCTTACTCATCTCTATACATCACCCTTTCGTTTACATGTGGGATCTGCAAGAACTTGGTATGTTAGGAAAGCACTTTGCTCAATGGTTAAATACCTGCATTGTTTAACATAAACTAGCCACTAGTATAATTTAAATTAATGTATTGCATCCTCAAATACAATTATTTAATATAAATATAATTTATATAAATCTGATAAATATAATGAAAAAAAAGCAAATAATTCGTTTATTATGCACTTGTTTGTTCACATAGATATTACAACTACTGCATCTATTAGATTTATTTTGACATTTACTTACTCCACCAATATTTTTAATTTTGTAAATGGTTTTATAGATGTTGAACAAAATACAAGCTTCTTTTACAAACAATTAAATAAATGATGTATTTCCTGCCTTCCTTACGTATATTATCTGCATACCATGCTGCAAGATTTTGTTAGAAGCGCTCTTCAATTTTCTTTGGTTGGATTGGATATATATGCAACTTGGCATACGAAAAAGGACCTGTCGCCTCATAATATCGGTTTTCACATTTGATATAATTGCTGTAGAAAAAAAAATACCTTTACGGTTTTTTTAATTATGCCATTCCCAAACATACGTTAATTGAAATTTATTTGTGAATGCTGCTTACATAGAGCTTCAATTGTTTTTTCGCAGTTATTTTTCGTACGATAGGTCCCTTTCCACATTCAATTTTATATAGATTACCGCCTTAGTAACTAACATATGACTTAGTAATTAACGGAAAATAATTAATTAACAGATATACTTTGATTGACTGGAAACACCCACTGTCACTTCTGTGCTATTTTCCTCTTAGATTTTTCTGGTTTATGACTAAAATAAGATAGCAACTCACTATCAACTTACCAGAAGTATTTTCATGCCTTTCGTTATGATATAAATAAACAAAAATGAGAATGAGAATGAGAAAAAGGAAAAAGAAAAACAAGAAATTGAAAATCAGTTACCTTTATTAATTTGTTCTTTTTTTCTATAATTAACAGTCAGTATTTTTAATAACATTATTTTATTTTTATCGACCTAAATTCGACGATGCTAAAATATATATATATACTATATGATATACTACAGACTACAAATCGGTGAGACACACAATCTATCAGCGCTCGTATCACAAAGAAGGAAAGGACACAGTCACAGTGACAGAATGTAACAGTAGCTTTCGTTTTGAATTACTTACAGGTATTATTAGATAATAATGCAATTATTTTACCAAAAGAGAGAGATTCAACATTTTTTTTTTACTAACACTTAATTAGCTAGTGAGAAGCGGTATTGTCGTTAGGTTATAAATAGTTCTTTGATAATTTACGCAAACTAAAGAAAGAACTATTCAATGAATTCGAGTAGATAGATGCAAATAGAAAAATAAGTATCACACGACTATAGATAATGTTATAGCACCTATTTGTTCAACAACCAACATCATCAATCGATACTAATAGAGATAGTAATATGTACTAGACAATAGCATTAATGAAGTACTAAATCAGAGGCAATTAAATCAATCAATCGCACACATAGAAAAGATAGAGAGATTTTCCATACCGACCCGAAGAAATTCAAACTAATTAAATATAAAAATAACACCAATATGTAGTAAAGTTTAAAGTCGTCGTATATGTCTAAGGCACGTGGTAAAACAAAAGCTATCCTCTTCCGTTAATTGCCTCAGATTTTTAACATATATAGCAACGGTTTTCTATAGATTAGAGTTAGACTATTCAACATTTAGAACATTTATTACTTTTTACTTAGTCTGTATTCTTACAGGTTTGGCTTGATTTTCTAGCAAATACTGCATTGTTCTCAATTATAAACTAACTGTGGTATTAACGAGATTAGTCCTAAAGGAAAATTAGGCAGTTACTTAAAGATCAACAAAAAAATATATAAGTTCGGAAAACTCACACACAATATCTTTATCTAATGTTTATGCCTATGTCTATCATGACCTAATCATTAAATAAAGATATTTATGAGATTTAGTCCCTTTTTTCATTTATCTACGTTTAACTGCTATGAACTCACTCCAAGAATACAAAAAATATTATGATTTATTATTAGTAGAATATATGAATAAAGAAAATAAATTGAATCTCATAATTTTAAGATAAAATCTATGAAATAAATGCAATAAAAATTAGTATTCGCCTTTACATCAAACGAAGATATTAGTAAATAAGAGTAATTCCAATTTCCTGTTGTAAATTAATATTTGGGGAATGTCGAGTCTATAAAAACTCAATTTAATAGGACCTCCGCATCTTAAAAAGCATAATAGGCATAGTACAAAGTGAATCAACGATTTGACATAGTCCATTTATTCTCCAGAATTTATGTAACCTTTAAGTTAAATTGTATAATTTCCTGAATATTTTTTTATTAGCGGTACGTTATACGTTAGTCCAATACTTTTGGGTATGGGTGCTTTTAAAAATCTATTTTGTAGGTGTCTACAAAGTTCCTTATCGACAATCATCCTGTAAGTTACGAATGTTTTTAGGCTAACTGAATAGCTTAATTTCAAATACGACCATATTCAGTTTTGGTTATTTTTAAGTTCCCTCCCGAACCTTAATTTTCAGCATAGTCAAATCCTGCTAAATTAAACCTAATATCAGTTATGAAATATGTTTTTGTCTATAATTTTTATTTTGTATTTCATGAATTTAGCTTTTACAATAAACAACTAAAAACAAATTGTTGCTGCGTTTAATTAAAAAACCTGTCCAATTAATTGTTTATTAGGAATATCTCTCTTGCAAATTGCAGAGGTCCACACGTATAAAAAGTGCAAATAATATTACATCTTTACAGCACTTTCTGAAACTCTACAATTGATAGTTGAAAAAATCTAGGTTCCTACCACAGCGTTTTGGACTTGACCGAATTTGGAACCAAGCTACTCACATAGAAGCAGCATAATCTGAAGAAATGCTTTGTTTAAAATTTAGTCCTATTTAGTGTATCAAATGATCAAAATAATTGTATCTAAATAAATTGTTGTTAAACCTTGTAAGAAGTTTTTAGTAAAAAAAAAAGAAAAACATGAGAAATCGATAAAAGCATGTTTGGTCAAATTAAAAAAAAATATAATGAAAATTAGTTATAATTCAATTTCAAGATCTATTCAGATCTATTTGAAAATTAACAATTGCAATGAAATTCTATAACTTAAAGTCTACACAATCAATTTGGTTAATTCCCGAAATAAAATTTATTTCTTTAAAATATTGAAATGTGTTAGAAATAGAGATGCATCATAATTAACGTGACTAGAATTTAAACATGGTTCTTACGTATACAAAAGAAATTAATAAGATGCCTGCAGGAAGTTGAAAGAAAATTATGAAAAACATACAGCAACCCTAGTGCACATAAATTAATGCATATACAGTACCAGATCATAGCAACCTCAACATGTAACGCTTGGTAACAACACCACTTATACGTCTTTTGGTGACTATCATCTATCATTGAACTAACCTACTGAGGTGGTTGTTGGGGTGGGGGTTGTTCTTGAGAAGGTTGCGACGCCCCCTCCGAATTTCCATCATTACTTTCAGATAAATCCTCGTCCCGCTGTCCCAATAAGAAATCAATAATACGATAATCTCTCCCATTATCCGTATTTGCGATCCACAAAGGGAGCCACTTGTTCACCAACAACCATTGCACCGACACCTTGCTAATCCTACCCGTAGAATCTGTCGTACCGTACAAACTTTCTATGCCGTAATGATTGCTGTCAATACCGCTACCGCATGAAGAAGATAGATGGCGTTCTATTCTACCTATTCCATGTCCTATAATATCAATACGTCCGTAAGCGTTGCCAATTCGGCCGTAGGTGCTGCTACAGCCGGGTAAGTCGTTGATATTGGGCACGCCAGCTTGATCCGGAATGGGCTGAACGTTGTTGAGGGAAACATCGGATGGGCCTGGAGGAAGATTGTGGTCGATATTGTTGAGTCGAGCTTGTCGAAGTATGGGAATGTCGTCGATAGATTCGTAGATGTTCTCGTTGTCCGGATTATTGCTGCCATCGGGGTCGTTGTTGATGGTCTCGTAGACAATTTCGTAATTTTGACTGGGGGACGGCAGTCTATCGTAGCCTACAGCGCCCTCTGCGTTGCTGTTATCGTCACAGTTTGCGTATCTAAAGAGAAACATATTTTATTTTTTAATTCAATAATTCGAAACGAAGAAGCTTCGTGGAACCTAAGAACAATATTTGTCTACAAAATCGTTGGGTGTTTAACATATATAACAGAAACTAGTTGTTTCAGTGCAAATAATACCTTCCAGCAGCAGCGACCCCATTGCCAGCAATGGCAAAACTTCAAATGGGTTTGTCTATAATTGCCACACCAGCATAACTACGTCCAATGCTCATACAACTAGGTAACATCGTCCACGACTCAGTTTTAGGATTGTACACTTCCACTGAAGCTAAATTACTTGAACCATCATCACCTCCCACGACATACAATAAGTTGTTCATAGCTACAACGCCTGCGTTTCTCCTGCATAAAGCCATGTCATTAACAGAAGTCCAAGTTCCAGTTTCGGAGTTGTAAGCTTCAACCGATTTCCTGACTAGAGGACCATCGTGGCCACCAACAGCATATAAGATGCCGTCTAATACTCCAACACCTAACAAAACAATTCTGATTAAAATGGTGATTTGTATTTTGACTCGAGTATCTCGAAAGTCTTTTCTCAACTCGGAGCGTGATCTCAAAAATTCCGGAGTAAACTTGAATATTTTAAATTATTTGCAATATAACTTACCAGCACCACTTCGGCGAGAACTCATATCCGCTACAGATGTCCAAGTATTAGTTTCTGGATTGTAACATTCTACAGAGCTTAAACATTGCCTTGAAGCACCATCATAACCACCAACCTATAATACAAAGGAGCTATTATGCAAATTGGTATAACATTCCGCCATTATTTACAAAAATCCAAGGTTTCAGATCAAATTAATGAATAAATAGAAATGCTGAAATATTGAAATCCTACCGTATCCGTATAACTTACAGCATACAACAAATTATGCAACACTCCAACACCAACACTACTCCTCCTAGTAGACATAGCTGAAATGGTACTCCACTCCTGCGTTCTAGGATCGAATTTTTCAGCTGTATTCAATCCGGTCGATCCGTCAAAGCCGCCAACTGCATAAATACAATTTCCTAACACCGCCACACCCAACGTTGACCGTCTAGCTTCCATATTGGCGCAACTACTCCATTGATCTAAGGACGCATCGTAGACATCGACCGTTCTAACCCTAAGCGAACCGTTAAATCCGCCTACCGCATAAACCTTGCCATTAATAACAGCAAGTCCAGCCCTGCAGCGTCTAGTTGGCATCTCAGCTACTTGATACCATCGTTCTTCTTTGAAATCGTAACATTCTACGCTTCTAATTGCTTTTGGAGCTTGACCACCAACTACTAGCAATACCTAAAATTAAAAAAAAAAATCAATTTTTAAAAATTTGATAATGGCAAAGTTTTGTTCTGATTTGAATCGTAAGAATTTCGTTTTCTGCTCGTCATGACTCCGAGATATTTGAGATTAAGGGATCGGTGCGGATCAGAGCCGGATATCAAAAAAGTGATCGGAGGTTTATTGCAAAAGCCAATACTTAAAGCTCTGGATAAAAAATGTGTTTTTTGACGGACTTTGTGTTGATGTGGAAAGAGCTTATAAGTGAGTTTGGATTAGTTAAAAAAACAATAATGAAAATATATGAACAGGCTATGACGTTAGTTCATTTTTTTAGCTTAAATGCTAAAACTCACACAGAAAGAGAAAGAATGACCTGGATTTCAGTAATATATTTTTTAAACAATACAAACACATACAAACACAATTAAATGAATAAGAAAGTTTGAAAAACTTGCGATCGGTCAAGACACAAATTCCCAAAACATAGTTTTTGCGAATTTATTTCAATATGGTCTCAGTAACACGAATTACTGTTGGACAACATTATTATCTGGGCGAATGAACCAAATTTATAAGAAATGGCCTGCTTAACCGGCTTTATCCTCTTTACTAAAGCAATTTGAATCCCCGCGTGTTTACAATGCAAAACTTCCAGGGGACTTGGCAATTCAACGTTTCGACAATGCTGGATTGCTTCCTAATGGTCATGACTAAGTTGGATATCCCCCAAGCAGGATGACATTTAAAACGAAACTACGTAAGCTAAGTTGCTAAGTTGACAATTGTTGTGATAAAGTTCGAATTCTTTAGTTGAACCTGGCATCACAGAAGGCAATTTGACATTATCTCTTCCACACAAAGCATCTATAACAAGAATACATTAAAATAAATTACACTCAATGAGGATAGCGATTTGCAACCTTTTATAACAAAATTACTTATAAAGCAGTAGCTATCGTTATATATAAATATACATATTTTATTTAATATGTATTTCTAATGTAATATCATAAGTATTCTGTACTGGTAATATACTATAAATATTTAATTTGAAAAATTCCCTTTCTAAAAAAATACTTCAATATTATTAAACAGTTGCCCACAGCTATAGCTTTCTCAGCTGGAGAGGAAAGAATTTTCCCCACCCTTAATTTGGCCCATAGTAAAGTCAGAAATAAATTACGAGGCGAGGTCCTCTAAACTAGTTCTTTTTAAATGTTTCAATACTTATTCCTTTTTTTTGAGACCAGAATATTGAGAGAAAATACTTTACCGAAAATGTACTATTTACGGATTTTGTTTTTTGTTCTAATCGAGAGTTTCTAGTGTCGACATATACGAGGGAAGTTCGATGATTATCTGACTTCGATAAGAGATGGCGCTATTAGGAATGAATAACTATTTTTCGTAAAAGTAACTTTTCAGAAGAGCCCTATCAAGTTTTCAAATAGATACGTCAGTTAGTTTGCGAATGGCGGCCATTTAAAGCAATCGGCGCCAAAGAAGGCCAAAACAACTTCATCAGCCAACAAAATCATGGCTACGGTGTTTTGGGATGTATAATAATCCGGCATGTCAGCATAATCCGCGTTGGTCACTTAGAAAACGGCAAAACGATCAATAGCAAGTATTTTTTCAACTTATTACAACGTTAAGAAGAACGTCCCCATTTGGGGAAGAAAAGAATTCTGTTTCTTTGGGACTTCCATGAGTTAGGATACGAATTGCTTCCGTACCCAAGATATTTGCCAGATTTAGCCCCGGTAATTATTTTCTATTTCTGAATATAAAAAAAATGGCTCGGTAAAAATAGATTTGCCTCAATCGATAAAATGACTACAGAAACAAACGTATATTTTGCAGTGTTGAAGAAATCGTATTTTTTATATGGGAGAAAAATCTGGAGTAGATGTATCAATCTCAAAGAAGCCTATGTTGAAAAATAAAATAAATTTTACACATAACAATGTTTTTTTCTTGCCAAGGCCAGATATTTATCAAACCTCCCTTTGTACTTCAACTACATTTAAGAGTTTCTCTTTTAGAGCTGAATTTTGTTGTACCATATTACTATCAATACTACAATAAAATTTAGAAAATAATCTTACTTTCGGTAAACCAACAGGTTGCCTTGGCTTAGTCCTCGGCGTCTTGATGCAAGTCTTCAAGTCACCTTTCAATAAATGATATTTTAAAGCTTCGATAATAAAATCTTTACAATGAAGATCGGCTTTCAATAAAGGTTCTTCTTCAACTCGTTGGACCAAGTACTCTTGAGACATCAAAGGCAACCGCACATGTTCCATTAAAGCCGAAAGATGTTCTTGCCTATGTTTTAAATCATGCTGAACCCATGCTATCACACATTCGAAAACCTGCATTAAATGTCAGTAAATACCAAAAAGTTTTTACAAACTTAGGAAAATACCTTTTCTTCTGAAGGTACCGTTAATCTATCACTGCATATTAACTTAGCAACTTGTTGATGCGACAAAGTTAAAAATTCTTCACACTCAACCACCTCCCTAGAAGAAATAAATGATAATAGAGAAACGATAAATAAAGGAGTCAATCGCTTACGGAAAATGTAGTTCGATATAACTTTCCGCACTATTCAACAAGTCAAGGCAACCATGTAAGTCAGCAAATGCTCTAATACCCAGACAATTCGATGGATGAAGTTGAGCTTGCAAGAAATCGCAGCAAGCATCACGAACATCAGTTAATTGCAACAGATTTGCCGCTGGTAACAATACCTGTAAATATTTTAGAATAAAATGATTGTTAACTTTTATTTTAAGAGAAATTACTTGCACATTTTCTTCTGTTACTTGCACTTCGGATGTATAAACATATTCGACTAATAAAGTAAGAGCTGTACTATCTATTTCTTTAAGCGTAATCTTATCTTGTTTACTTTCCTCGAAACTTGTAAACATCGCATAGAAATAGGGTGAACAAGCAGCCAACACCATCTTATGAGCTGGTATCTCAACGTTATCAGCTATCAAAGTAACATCGCACAAAAGTAATTCTCTGAAAGTTGAAATATGTTAACGATACATTTTAAAATATTAACAACGAAAATCCTTACTGTCTCATATGGTTCATAACATCAAACGCTCGATGTGTATGATGATTATTTCGATATGGTGGTTTATCTTTGCTGTTTGGTCTTGGAACATGTTTCTGTGAGCTTTCGTCAAGCGAGTTCTGACTAGCATAACGTAGTAACAAGCAACTAAAAACGTTATAATTATTCATGAAGAATATATTTTGAAATTAGGTAAATTTATATTTTCAATCCTTGAGAAATTAAGCATATGTACATTAGATTTTATACAATTGTACAAGGAGAAATGTAAACAAACAGAATACTAGACAAGAATACACTCAGAATTCTAAAAATAATCCTTTTTTCAAAAACATCAATGGACAAAGTACACAAAGCAACATAAATTAGCTATTTCCTATAATCAAGGTTTCTTTTACCTTCCCTGTCTCTCCATTGGAATATCACGTTCAAGATCGCAAGATCCCTCTCGCAAGTCTCGATCGATGTCCATTCTTCGTAATCACAGATTACAAGAGCATAATGATTATCGGTTAACAGTTGGTGAAGAAGAAACAACGGCACTTTCCAAAAATATTTCTTTCCCTTCTAACAACTAACAACAGCCAAAACTGCACCAAAATATTTACATATTACGTATATTTACGTTTTAGTATCAGCTGTATGTGTGTTGTGTATATGTGTGTTCACTACAAACGCAAATACGAAGGGTTGAGGAGAATTAAAGAAGAATGGATCATTTGACATACATGTTAATAAGCGTTCAGCTAATTTTAACGATTATGTAACGTTCCAGCGAAAACAGAGCGCTTTGGATGGCATTGTTACATATTAGAGGCCGATTTACACCAGGCTGTTTATTGCCCAATTTAAAATTTGGTAAACATGGGTACCCAAAAAGTGCCCTGTAGACTTAGTAGGAAAGTTATGCATTGAATAGATATAATAACAGCCAAAAGTACAAAGAAATTACAACAGCGTTATTCAAATCTTTATTCCTTTGTACCTTTAGCTCCTTTCATTGAATATATTGGAGAGATACTGGGTGTATTTATAACATCTTCTACTCTTTTTGTTCACTTTTTACTCGGTATATTGTAAAATGACGTCACTAAAGTAGTCAGACCGAGCGAATCAATCTATAGATAGAGCATGAGATCGCGCGAAATAAGGGACGCCATTTTGATGAAATACAGGTCCGTAATAAAATAAATTAAATGGAGGACAGACATAATGATTCAAAATTAAGAAAACAGACAGCAAACATAAATCACAAACTAGTCATAGCCAATCATATACTTTGAAATCAGTCAGAAAACGCTTTCGGATTACTTTTGGGCAATCGAATCTGACTAGTTTGTGATTTATGTTTGAGCAAGATAGAATAACATGTTTATACGTGTTGCTTGCCCATTGTTGCTACTGCCTCTGTTTAGTGATTCAAGTATAGTATAGTTTGTCATATTAATCAATGTAATTTTTTTTATAAATTTTATTGTACATAAAAATATTTATTGTGGCATGCAAAAATGTTCATAGTAATAAATGTTAATGCGCTGCTTAATTTTTCTCAATTTTCGGCGTAATATTCAGAGCGTAGGCTTATAACGTGAAAATAGTTGATAGCATGGCTCCCATGGGTGAAAACTGAAGAAACGTGAATGTAGCTTCAGATTCCTTGGTTCACTTGGCGCCAATATTTGAGTTTCAACTTGTACGGTCTTTTTTCTTGTTTGTCGTAGGTAGTGCAGGATAGAGGAAATGATTATATTTTCAATGCGACTAGAGAGACTCGTGTTTTGTCGACTCTCCAGGAAGCCGGTAAGCACTACGAACCCCTTCCCATAAGATGAATAAACACAAGTGTATTTAGTCGCTCCAAGAATGTAGTCATTTCCCCTATTATCCACCACTGGTCTTAACTAATTGTAGAGATATAAGTAATGGGTTAGCTTAATTTAGATATGTGATCGTTGGAATGATGTATATTTCTTGGATTGAAGCTGGATTCTCAAAATACCTGCTACCAACATCAAAGTTCTCTTGTTGATCATAGATTTGTCATACAAGAAATTAGCAATACCATATTTTGATTGATTCATTAAAAACAAGGATATTACTACTACTGGTCACTAAATATTAGCCAGTTTATTAGATATTATAAGGATATTCCATATTGCTTTGGAAAAGTTCAACATTTTCCTATTTTGAATATAAATAATTCTGCCAACAACCAGCAAATGAATAGATTTATGGTCATGGGCGTAGCCAGAGGGGAACAAAGAGGGGCCATGCCCTCCCATCCCCTAAATCTCTGAAATAATTTCACTTTCGTTTCTAATTGCCAGTCATACAAGTCTCCAAAATGTCAACTTTAATTAGTCCTCGCTTTGACCAAATTCTTGCTACGCCCATGTTTATGGTAGAGCGTGTGACTAAACACGTCGATTTTGAAAATATGAATAATAGTGTCGATTCATATAAATCTAAAAAAAAACCTAGAAAAAGTCTAGAAATCAAAATTCTATTGCTTTAAAAAAATTAATAAAACAATTAGTTTCTTATATTTTTTATTACATTTAAAACTTAACAACTTTATTAAGCTTATTACTACCTTGTTTCACTTTATTTGTTCTTTCATTTTCCAATCCATCTATATTACTACTACTCATCGTATCTAGTTTAATAGTTTGCGATTCCTGTTCGCCTTGGAATTTAGGGCAATCTTTCTTCAAGTGTGTAACATCTCCACAAACTCTGCAAGCACCACCCTTCGGATACAATCCTTTCTGATTATCAGGACATTGTCGAGATATATGGCCTTGTTCGCGGCATATGAAACAAGTTGCGTATTTAAAATTATCATTTCGAACAACTTTGCATTCGAAATGGGTATGCTCTGTTGAACCGCACTTAAAGCAAATACCTGTTCCAACCATTTCTTGCTGTGAATTTTCATTGAGACTGGGACATTCTGACAAATTGTGTCCGGATTTCCTACAATTAAAGCAAACTTTTTTCTTTTCACGTGCTAAGGCCTTTTCGGCTTTTCTCCTTTCAAGTTTTAAGGCTGTTTGTACTTCACTTTTTGGAATTCCCTTGCTAATCATTTCTTTCCGCAACTTACGTAATCTTTCAGCATCTCCTTTTTTAATAGGGAAACCATCGTAGTAATCTATTTCTATGTCGATACCATTTATATTCATTGTGTGTATTTTATCATCAGGTTTTCTTCTGTTATGTTCCTCATTATCCCTTATTTTTGGTAATTTGCGGTTTTTTGTAGTTTTCAGTTGATCTTCTTGTTCTGCTGCAGCTTTGGCTTCTCTTTCTAATGCTTTACGCAACTTTTTATTCGCAAGTTGCCTCAATCTTTTCTCTTTCTTTCTGTTTAATCTTTTAAGTTCACCTTCTGTTAATTCTTCAACAGGCTTTTTGGGTTTTGGTTCATTACTTGATTTCTTGTGAGGTTTCGCTCCGTTTTCCTTTCTATCCTTTTTTAAAGAATTTTTATCTGTACTTTTTGCATTAGGTTTATCTTGGATATCAGGATCTTTTACTGAAACATGTTCATCTGTCGTATTAATAGAAGGAATCTGTAAAGGTGTTTTTTTAGGTGATTTTGCTTTTGCTTTAACTTTAACAACTGTGGGAGTGATTTTGGCACTAATTTCCTCAGGAGCATCATCATTAGAATCCGCTTCAATTGGTTCTTGGACTTGCTTATTTTTCTTCTTTAATTTTTTAATTTGTATATTAGGAGATATCAATCCATTTTCTCCTGGTACTTCGTTACTCTTTAAAGTAGTTTCGCCATCCTCCAAATTCGTGTTTCCTTTCTTCTTTTTCTTCTTGGGTGTTTCCTCTTTCTCTTGCTTCTCTAAGACCTTCTCTATTTTAGAGATAATTGCATTTAGCTTCTGATCTTCTTCTTCAATTTCACTTCCTTCGCTAATATTTCTTTTCTTCTTATTTTGTAATCCTTTCGGAGTGCCACCAATATTCACTGATGATTGCTTGAACTCTGCCCACTCAGGTTTTATTTCATTTTCCTTTTCTTCAAGGAAATTTTTATAGTTCTCTTTTCTTTTATCCTCAAATTCTTTCCGTTTCTTACTTTCTTGAACTTCACGTTTCTTTTCTTCTAATTGTTCTTTCATAGTCTGCCAAGATGTAGCCGCTTCTGGGATGCGCTCGTTCGAAGCTTTCGACCCTTTCGCTCGCGCAAATCTGGTCATTATTGAGAAAATTTATAATTTTCAGCACATAGAAGACACAATTTGTTGTTATTTTTAGGTTATGTTTACACCATGTGAAGGATTTGACAGTTATTTTAGCCAATATTTAAAAATAAAATATCACTAATGGAAAGATTTTTGTTGTTTAGAAGCAAATTTTTTCTTGCATTACCGTTATATTTTTGCAGGGAAAGGTAAAATAGTTCTTACTAATGTACTTTCGAATAATTCTTGTATTTATATTTAAAAGAAATATTTAAATACGGTATTCATTTTATTTGGGGAAAAGCACTTAGTACAGAGAATTTGATGGTGACACTGAGGTACTGAATTTACCGCCAATTATTTGAATTTAAATCAAGAGCAATGTGGCTAAGAAATTCAATTCTTTTGGATATATATAATAAATAATAATAAACAATAAACAACAAAACACAAAAATAACAATAAACAATAAACAACAAAAAATAAACAATAAATTCGCACATTCATACTTGTATTAATGAACGTAATAAAATAATAATTATTCTTATTAAACTCGTTACAGTTTCGTCAATTTTGATCCAATATTTTACTCAATTGCAAAAACAATTCATTGAATGTCCATCCAAACAACTAATTCTATCGAGCATCTTGAGAAATGAAGAGAACCTAATTTCAAAATGGCAAATTGACCATTTACGAAAAAAGTTGTAGGTTTTCCTCATCCTTATATCCTTCTAAAGAATACATAAAACAAGCACCGATGATAAATTCTGGGACGCTCAAATGAAAATCGAAGATGAAGGTGAAATAGTGACTTTCGCCTAGTTTTTAGGTGTTTTGCCTAACGCAGCGGCATTGATTAGTAGGTACAAAGCAAAGCTGAAATAGAGTCAACAGCATAATTTGGTTCAATTTCATCAAAAAGCATCATACGATTGTGGGCGAAACGTCGAGTTTTATTTTAACCAACGACATGACACGGTTCAAACCCGGAACACGTTTAGTTTCAACTGACTCTGGCCGTAGAAGCTTAGGTCTTTATTTACTATTATTTTAAAAAGCATCATGTTCTCCCAAAGAAAATTTTAGAATGTTGTCAATATATTGGGTCGATGTACGATACTTACATTACTCTCTCCTCGTTAACGATTTCAAAGTGTACGTTTTTTATGCCTAATCTAGGTTACCTTATCTGTATAAGGCGCATCTCGGATCCAAAGAAACAACGGTTTCTGAAACCGTTTACTTTTCAAAAAAGTCCCTAATAATTTTCCGAAAGCTTTAATAATAAAAGAATAGTTTCTTGTAATTTTTTGTCTGAGAACTCCAAAACTGCAACAATATTTAACAAGCTTCAACGTAGCATTCTTTTCAATAAAAAAGAGAGACCCCTGTAGGTTCCAATATAACATTAAACCCTGTATCCATTAGGATTTCATAATAAGAGAAAACAACCATGTTGAAAAATCTCGATCTACGAAGACACCTCATGAAGATGATTCACTTTGTATATCGCATGATAGAAAGTTGAAATGGAAAAAGGAAATTCCAATTAACAAAAGTATCTACTTGCAGATCAAAGGGACAAAGTTTACATCTTGTATTTTAACTTTAAATCGATTGAGCTGTTACTAGCTACAAAAAAATCGCGATACTATCGCGATATCTTACAGTATCTTATACTAATTTTAAGCAAATGTAAAGTATTCTCGAATGATCGAAATTTCTCTTATCTAGAGTACCTATGTTCCCCTTGATAAGATATGAACGATAAGATTATCGTTGAAAAAATACGCTTCACAATGGAAATGGGAGCGAATTTAATATCAGTAAGCAACTAGTGGCGGGAGAAAATCTCGTATAGTTACTTTATACATCGACGTAGAAAATACCGACGTGTTCGAAGGTATATCAACTTTGACACTTATTTAAAATTAGAATATAGTAGTGTTGGTTATAAATCGATATGTTTATACCCTGACGTGGCTTAAACACGATTGCTTCTCACTGTGTATGACACATGTGATGTCCACCAACTAGAGACCAGCCAGGTATACACACCACCAACAGCATTATAGTTTTAGTATTTATACTTTCCGGTTAATTTTATTCCGGGTACACGTGGTCTATAATCGCGCTCTCGTGAAAATTCATATTCGTATTCGACACTTACAGTTAGTTACCAGATGCGGTTTAAGTAAAAAAACGTAAGTGATTTTGTAAAACAAAATGTCCAATTTTCAAATTAACTTTAAGCACATTTAAATCGTTGTCTTCTTTAGCGTTCACTATTAAATAATTTTCGCAAATACATGTATGCTTTTTAGTGTAAATATAAAAAAGTTCACTTCTTTTCAAACTCACGCAAACTATCTCGAATGCAAATGCAAATCTGAATCACCAAGCATGCTACAATGCATATACAGGGATTATGCACTATTAGACGCATCATCGTAATTGAAATATCTTGAATTATCGATAAAGATTTTAAAGTGTTTTCAATGCCATTCACTACAGATTATATGAACGTAATATCTTTGAGAATTTTTTTTTCTGGAAGTTTTGACAAATTCCAATTTCAATAATTCAATACCTCTTCCTCGAAAAACGTTGTTTTTGGTAATTTTATATTTGGATTCTTAGTTTTGGCGGCTTTCTATTCGATTGGATAAAATGGAATTATATTTTACGTTTCAACAATTATATTTGTCTTTTTTAGAATTAAAATTTTTTTTTTCATTCCATTTTGAAAATATGAAAAATGGTTAACTTCACCAAAGGAAAATTGGTACGTAAATACAATAAAAAAGTTAATGCAATAATTTTTTATCAAAATTGGTCCAACGAACGAGTTCATCATTTTAATATAGCTGTTTCTTATATTGATGAACACATACATTATAAACGGATTTATTAATACAAAGAATACATTAATTGATTAATTGGCTAATAAAAAATCCTTAAAGTTAGTTTCTCTTTTCACTAAGCAAATTAATAAACGATTATTTATTCTACTGATAAATACGTTTCAATTGGATAAACGTAGTTCATTGTTGTAATAAATGTGTTAGTTAATATAATATTTTTTTTATTACAACAAAATGAAGTTAATGAACAATTACATTAATTTACATCGTTTGAATTTAAATTATATTTGTTTTGAAACGCAGATCGGACTGTTTCACAGTGTAGTAAAGGCAAAGTAATGATTTAAAACGTTGTACGATGAAGGAAGTAGAGCAATGTATACAATTGTACATTTAATACCTTTTATTCAATTGTTACATTTTTGCTTTAGGATAGATATGGTATTATTGTCTTTTAGTATCTTTTCTATTAGAAAGGTAATTATAATTTTTTTTTGTGAAGAATATTAATTAATGAAGTCTTGCCTAAATTCTGGACTACTCACTTTTATAGCTTGATCAAGGCAGAAATAAAATTCTTTATACGAAAAAGATTGGGTGGAATGGAGACCAAGATAGCGGTCAACAAACATAGATAATATAATTTTATTAATATCTTTGGTTTTCTGTTATGTATAAATACGTGATCCAGAAAATATGCGTTATTATTATGTTCTTTCTAAACTAAATTATAATTTTGATGAAATTATTAAATTTCTGCTGCTGCTGCATGTTGCGTCGTTGCTGTACGAAGAATTGTTCATACAACGATACAACATGCAGCAGCCCAGAAGAAGGTCTACACAATTGAGAGCGAAACGTCGGCATTCTCATGTAATTACGACGGGTTCAACCCGGAAACCCAAATTCTTTAAAAGAAAACAACGACCGCGGAAGTCTACAACAACATATAAGGCAAAATGTAATTTAATTTTCAATTTAATAAAAAGCTGCCAAAGTCGAGAATCCAAATTCAAAACAAATAGCTAATTGTAGTTATCAATAAACATCAGAATCGTTACACAGAGTGTTTCTAAGATCTAGCCCAAGCATGTACATATTCAATCAGGAAAATCATTTTTTTTTGTAGCAATCCCCTGTTTTCGACATTTTAGTTCGAAAAATAAAGGTGAAATATATTCCTAAATTCACTGCTTTCCGATTTATTTAAAGAAATTTATAGAACCAGTCAATTTTCCAAAAGAAAGTAACCGTATTAACGACGTAGAGTTCCTTTTATATAACATAATGATAAATCAGGATTGTGATTGATATGGTGGCCGATGGAATAAGTAGCGATTTTAAAGAACATTTTAAAACAAAGTTCTGGAAAATAGAAACCATTTTTTTTTAGTTTTGAAAAGTAAATGCTTCTGGGAGGTACCATTTTGCATTTGTTTGCCGATAATTCAGTTTAGTCAGTAATATTTCCATTTGTGTATTTGATTACGCTCCTTAATTAGTTTTTTCCGTAAAGAAAATAAAGCCTCCTTTGTTAACCTATTTGCTTTTTATCGGAAAAGATACCAATTTTATGAATTTTTTCAGATAATTTGTAAATGGGCAAATTTGAGCATAGGAAGTAAGATACGTTTTATCCTTATTCTTTTGGATTGGAAGATTGCTTAAAAAAAAATTTAAAATTCAAAAAACTGGATTTTCTGAACATTTTTGTCTGCAAGTAGCTGTTTCTGCAATTCATAAAAATCCCAAAGTGATTTGCATAATTACCACCGTTGAAGAGATATTTTGATATTGAAATTGAAGCTGCCAAAATTTTCAGAAAAAAAAATTGTCGTTTAACTCCGCAAAGTATCTGAAAACATCGTGCTCTAAGAGTCCAATGAAAATAGAAATGTTAAAAAAAATCCTTATTCATAGTATTGTCCACGTAAGTTACAAATCGCTATCGTCGTAAATTACCCTTAATTTAAAAGAATCTTTCAATTTGCAAGTAGGTTTCCTCTGAATATCTTTTTTTTGCAAACAACTTTTCAACTTTCTTCAGTGACGAAGAAGAAGGTTAGTAAAAAGAAACATTAGAAAGTGTGGATAAGTAAAGAACATTTTCAAAGGTACCACAACCAAGTTCAATGCACTTGTTTGTTTTGTTATTGATGTTATTGGAGGTTTAGTGATATCGAGATTATCTTTTATTACTGTACCAACATTCATAATGCGGTCAAGTAAAGCTTCTCTGTCAACTCTTATTGCTTATACAAATGACTTCATCCACCTCCAGGAAAACTAGGTCATCGTCCTGAATGACTCTGTGTATTCATAGAATCTTTCTAAAAAAAAAACTGTCGTTACCTCTGGAAGCTTTAAATGTTATACAGGGTCCCAAAATACTGTCGTTTAATTCTTCCAGCGTTCTTGGTCGTAGTCTAAACACCAAATTTTCAAAATAACTCCAACGCCAAGAATTCTCTGGCGCAGATGTTGCTGGCCATACGCTTTCTGCTTACGTATGTTTTCAATTGGGTCCTCGTTTTTCAACTGTGGAATTACGTAATCTCTTAACATTCGCAATTGAAAAATTGTATATTTAGGATAATATAATTATATATACTTTTTCATGAGATTCATTATCAGGAATCATCATCAACATTACTTGTTATTCCTTTCTGATTTAGGAAATTTCATTAATATCTAAAAGATATCGGAATAGATCGAGACCTTGTACAGTCTTGTAATTAATTTAATTTGTTAACTTTTTTAAATTTGCTTTCTTGTTCCAAAATCTACTAGTATTCACGGTCTTCCTACGTATTTTTAATCTTTAAAACTATCTTATATAAAAATATAACAAATAGATGACTTCAACAAGATTCAATCCATACCAGGCCAAAGTTTTTACTTATTATAGAAATGTTTATCTGTAAATATCGACTTTAATTCATTATCTATATTGATAATCAATTATGTAACACGATTTTCGTAATCAATTAGTATATAATGTATTGACTTATCTTCCTATTCAATAAGATAAATTAATTTTCCTTATATAGATTCGGCGGTTGATAAACAGAAATAGAAGAAGTGAAGGACAATCATTAAAGATATGCCGTCCTATATCTCTTAATTGAATCTATTAAATTGAAAAGAAAATAAATTTCTACCAGCATACGTCGTCTATATGAAATTAAGAGATAATTTGTCATTAATAAGAAATGATGCATAAATGAAGTATTTACTGATCCGCTTCGTTGTATGTAATTGCACAATTTCCGTTGCTCACTGGTAAATTTAGAAAAGGGAAGTTGAAATTGTAAAGCGATATGTATGCATTTAGTATATGGAGATTGTTTTCGACAAATCTATTTAAAGCGATTATATTTTTGCAATATTTTATACTTATGATTTCCGTATTAAGTATTTATAGCTGTCACTCAGATTCTATTTTTGAAACTAGAAAGAGGGATATTGATGAATTATGGAGCAACATTCATAATCGTTGTATTAATTGAGAAAATAAAATTGATAACGTCATTATTGCTTGGACAATATCATCGTCCATTTTTTTAATGGTACGCACATAAAAATTTATTCTTAGTTGAAGAATATCAACATATATTCAAAACACATTGGCGAGCAAAAAATAGAGATTATGATGAGTTTCTATTAAAAGCTTAATATGCAAATTGTAAATCATTGCATCGTATTTGCTTGGCTAAATTTAATATTCAACACCGAATCAGAAAGCATGTTTTTTAGATTTTGTGATTTATTCTGAGAAAAACAAATTTTTCTGATTAAGAGCAATATGGAAAATAAAACAATGAAAATACACGTCACTATTAACGTGTATTCTCTGCTTGAAGTCGAAGAAGCATACTTTCAGCATACTTTAAGTTAAAGATCACAGTCTGGACAATGTTATTCCATTCTTGCAGTAGCAATTCTTGGAACTGGCTTATACCTTCGAATACGTCGTCTTAACTCATCCCAGACATGATCAATCGGATTCGTTTCAGGACTTAAGGCTGGCTAATCGAACCGCCTAAGTTCCATTTCATCAAGATACTCTCTGACAATTGGCTGCCTAAGGTCTAACATTACCATACATGAAAATCCCATGCTCGCTCAAAATGATCATGGAAGGCATAATATGATCTTCTAGAATATCAATTGTCAAACTATTTTGTATGAAATTTGTGCCAAAATTATAACCAACCCACCGCCAAAAAAGTCTCTCGTCAATACAAACTGTAACGGGTACGGGTATTTTCTATACTTTCTGACGTTCATTTGATTTAGTGAGGCATGTGGAAATAGCACTCTGCTTCAGTTTTCCATGCCAAGTGATTTTGGGCAAGAGCTAATCTTGCGACTTAATACCGACATTGCAATCCCACAGCGTGAAATCTTTTTTTAACGGCCCAAGATCAATGTTTCAATAGTTCAATAGTTGACGTAGTTCCTGAGTATTGTTTGTGGTTAACGATATCATGTTATCGTAGATGTATATTTAGTTGCATATGTAGATTCTTTTTTAAACTTTTGAAGTAAGTAAATTGGTCGATAATTTTCGGCGTTTATCCCATTACCCTTTTTGTAGCTGGGTTTGTTTATGTTTTCCTTTATTGGGTTTACTTTATTTAATCCAGGTGCTGTTATCATTTCTTACTTTCAACATAATTTTATTTTTCCTTTGTTTGTAATAGCTTTGGGTATGAGTTACTCGTTTATTGGGGCCATTTATCTAATTTCGCGCCATTTGTTTGCTTAAATTTGCAAAGTGTTTGATTTCGTTATGGCAGGGTCCTCTGTTGTAATTTTGGTCTTCTCTTCCAATTGCTTGTAGTTCTCGACTGTCCTTCTGTCTACCGTTTAATTCTATCGCGATTATATTCCATCTTTGAATTTTTTTCTTAAAGTAGTTCTTCTTTGCAGTTTTTTATCCTATACGTTTAATGGCATTAATCCTATAAACTTGTGTTTTTGGGATCATTTGAAACTAAAGGTCTATTTTCATAGGCCTAATATAATAAGAAATCTATAAACGTAAATGATTCGCACACCATTTACGCACTAAAGGCCCTCGAGGTTACGACAAGCTTCAAAAGCTTATATACCCCATTGGATCGTCATGGCACGTAAAGAAACGCACACTTTGCATTGTCTTTCAACATTATTATGAAAATTTACATCTAAAAGACAACGTAGGAGACAATATAATGCAAGTTGGCTAAGGAGGCGAGATGAAAAAGCAATTTCTGTGAAAGGACCAAAAACATATCTTTATAATGATTTATTATCTAAAATTACTTAATTTAAAGTTTCAATAGACGAGTTTATATTGTGGCGTAATTGATGCTGTCTCAAGTTAATGAATGTCTCCGGAAGTGTTCATGAAAGCTGTCGTGAAAAACGTTTTTTTTTTTAAATAAAACTATATGGCAATAGCAGATAGATTAGTAAAAATTATTTCTTTGATGAAGCCATTCTTCCCAGTAATTTGGTTTTAAAATGAACTAATAGGAGCAACGTATGTAATCAAAGATTCAAGAGAATTTTAATTTAGCGTGATCGAGATACACACATTAGTTACTGAAGCTTATTTAATATTTGTGTATATAATAATTGTGATAATAGAGATAATTAAAAAAGTTATTTGAAATAGCTTTGGTGCTATATTTAGCTGTTGCAGTTAGTGTACATCAATGTAATTTTGATGTTATAATAACATTCTGATAAGAATTCGAAGAGTATGTTGTTTGTTTTTTCTTTAAGAAACTTGTTGCTCTCCAATATTTGCATACGGTTCATTAAATATAATCACAGCAAATTTTCTTTATCGAGTAGTTGTTTATCTCCGTATAAAATTCTCAATGTTTACATATCCTACAAAAAATAAACGCGTTTGCAAGCATCAATCTTTACAGTTTTCGACTACGTCAAGTAGTACTAAGTTGAAAAAAAGTGGGCTTAGAATGTACCCTTGTCTCAGATCTAGTTTACTGGTGAAAGTTAATATAAACTTTTTATACATCCAATTGAATGTGGTTTTACGTCTTTCTTCTTCAGTACGTTGCAAATGTTTTTCCTTTTCCCTTTTTTTTCTATTTACAGTATGCTTGTATTTGTATTCTTCTCATTTTTATGGCTTTTCCGGATAATTGTTTTACTATGAAAAATTTTTTTTTTCTATGGTGTCTTCCAATTTTTTCCTTACTCTGCTTTCTAGCATTCTATCATACGAGTTTCCTACCGAGCGTCTAGTGTTCTATAATTAAATAATTCTTTGTTGTCTCAATTTTTCATGCAGATTCCTACTTGCTAGTCGTGCATTTTGCAAATTTAGTTAAGTTCGTACTTAACCAAGCAACTAGTATTTTTCTTCTAATTCGATCTTGTTCATTATCATTACATTTTAGGATTTGTTAATGTAAAGAAGCAGTTAAATTTTAAATTAAAAATTCTAGCGTGAAGTTAAATTACTACATCCGTGGCCGAATCCGGCCGGCCGGGTTATGTAATAATCCTAAAACTAAATACAAATGAGAGATGAAATAAAAAAAAATGTCGGAAACATTTATACAAAGACTCACGCGCTAGCAAATCGCTGGAAGCTTTATCGTTTTCCAACCGGAAAAAATGAAACTAAATACATATGTACTATAGTCACAGTTGTTGACCAAATATTTACGTAAGCATCCCGTGATAAACTCATAATTGATACATTCTGCCCACGAGTACAAAAATGATACCTAAAAAAGAACTTATACGCAGCAAACGCGCTAATCTTATCGTTTCAGATAAGATAAGAAAGATACAAATATATTAAATGGAAACCATTGTTCTAACGATAGAATCTCACCGTCTAAAGTTACCTTTAATTAAAATGCAATGGCGAAATCTCACGGCTTCGCTATATGCAATACAAGCTGTTTAGGTACATAACACCTGATTCGCCAACTTTATGCAAACTATCAAATGAATTGTTATCACTAATTACCATCTTATCGATGTTATTGCCCAATAAGAGATTACATTTTATTTTGTTTTTCAAATTGCCTGTCATGTTTTATTGGTCTCGTAAAACATTGTTTTTATTGTTTTTGGACATTGTTTTGTTTCTCCTGTTCGTGAGACTGCAACTACGTCTTAGTTCAGATAACGCTTTGCCGATAAATGCATTCCCATCAAGGTTTGCGGTTTAACAACGCGTGGTATACATACAATTCACACGTGCCGGTAGTTCACGACATTTAGCTATCCATGAATGATTGGCAGAATATTGATGTTTAACTGATGTTTTGAACTAAATGCCAAAAGGATTTGCGTAGATCTCATTCGAAGGAAAACTGAGATATAACAATTGAATATCTGATAAGGTGGAACACAATTTAATGATTGAAGGATCTATCGTTTTTTTTACTATTATTAGATGGTCTGACGCAAGAAGTAAGTAGTATCATATCACTTATCTAATCTTTTATGCACGATTACGTTGAAATTGGTTATTTTTAGGTTAGCTTTTGCTAACAAATAATATACCGCTGTTGCTTACGGGAGAAGTTAAGATTATGATTAATTTTCTTCAAAGAAAATTCAATACAAAATGTGTTTATTATAAGAAGTATTGATGAAAATATTTAAACCTAAAAATTCTATTCAATTAAAATGGTCAAAATTAGTGGTATATGGACCTCTACAGAATAGAATACAAGTAAATATTCAGCAACTCTACAAGGTTAACAAGCTTAGGCTAGTTGAAAATTGATAAATAGAAATTAATTAAATGACTAATTAATAAGAAAGTATCAGCACCCCCATTTGTAAACGCATTTCGCTGTTTACGGCTCATCGGCACGGCTCTGTAAGCCGATCACAAGAAAGTCGTACATATACGAAATAACATATGGCAGGTATTGAGAAGAATATCTAAACCTAGAAATTCTAATCAATTAAGATTGCCGAAATTAACGCTATATCGACCACTACGGAGTAGAATAGAATAAAGTAAATATTCAACAATTCTGCGACGGTAGCAGGTTCGGCTAGTTGGAAATTCACCAATGGGAATTATCCTTATTATTTAAAAAAATTTTATTGCCTTTTTACAAACCCTGGTACCTTTGCAGAACATGGGTCATTACTAACTGCTCACTTCTGTAGAGGTCAATATAGCTATTAATTTCGAAATTTTCAGTGATTAGAGTATTTTTGATTAGATGCTCTAATGCGTTTATGTATATTAACAGCTAAATAGTAACCTAGCATGTTAGATTATATTACTACCCTTTTCAGATCTGTTGTGGTTACTCTCTCATTAGGTCTATCACACCAGCTTTGCTAAATTTAGCAGTCTTGTGAGTGATTCTTCTACATAGTTTTCGGCTTTTGTGCGTTCTAAGCCAATTTCTGAGAGCCGTACTCCTGCTAGTGCCATACAGTCACACAGCACATGGACGGCAGTCTCTTCTTCCGCCTAGGAGAATCTACATGCTGTTTCCTCTATCAGGCCCAGGTTGCTCAAGTGCTTCTTAAGCATATAGTGTCCTGTTAGCAGTCCCACTATTGTTCTAACAAACTTCCTGTATCGGCTTAGTAGGCCCGTTGTAAATGTAGGCCTGTGTCCAATCAGAAATTGCTTGGTCTGTCTCTGACGTGGAATAATCTTTCACCGGTCTTAATATTTCTTATTTTTCCATCCCTGATGACCTTCGTGTCCTGGTATCCAGGCCCGGGTCACCTTAGTTCAGCTTCCCAGCCTATTGAACGCATTCAAGTTTCGAATTCGCCTGTGTGGCGTTTAGCGCTTTTACTACTGCTTGACTGTCTGAATGAATAGCAACAGATCGATAGTTTAGTTAGTTCAGTACACCCCAGCACTGTTACTATTTCGGCTTGAAATACTGTGGAGCTTTGAACTAGGCTTAGTGATTTAGATATTTTTGATCTACTCCCACAAATCCGGACTCCGACTCCATTCTCTGCAGTTAAGCTGTCTGTGTAGCAGATGGATTCGGCCTTTGTAGACAGGCTTTTCTTCCATTCTTCTCTATCTGGTATTACCGCTTTGTAGCACTCGCCGAAGCTGTATTTAGGAATTATGGCGTCACTGGGCTTACTAGTTATCGACCCCGCCTTGAGTTCCTTTAACAGTCTCTGGTAGTAGTGCGATATAATTATAGGAGGTTGGCCATTCATTACTTTGTAGTTTGTTACCCCGGCCTCCCCTTGGATATGTACCGGTTCCAGGTTTAGGACGACTTCCAGAGCAGCTGTTGGCGTGCAGACATGCTAGTCTTTGTATGCCCCTTAGCCGCCTTGTTTTTGTTCGCCATACCACCGATCCATATGTTGTCATTGGTCTGATTACCCTCATCTATGACCACAGCATCATTTTTGGGCTTAACTCCCACGTTTTTATACACATCTACTCTAATCTAGCATGTTACCGAATTCACGAATCAAATTTCGGGATGATAATGCGATTTCCTCTCCAATCGTTGCTCCAGTTCTACAATATTTTTGAAGTGATTGGGGTAAAATCACGCTGAATAAGATCTGATAATGGTGGTGGTTATTTTACAACTCCCGTTCTTCATAGCTAACAATTTAGGACAATAATATTTTATCTTCTCAGATAAGGAAGTGAAACCGTAGAGTGTAGTGAAAGCCGGAACACTTCTGGATTTGTCAAAATTGTAGCAGAGTTGGCTAATTTATCACGGTAATTGATGACTAGAAGTGTAAATTGTATTCCGTAACCTGACGCTTTGCCCAATAACAACACGGTATTATTACGTTTAACCAGTAGCGTAACAACTACAAATGTACGTACGTATTGACCAAAACCACTCCCTATTTTATTCACAATAACTCCCAATGGTTACGCTACTGTTCCCGAAGCTCTTTAAGTAAGATAAGTAAGTGATCTTTCATACTTTGATATCATTCTATTCTTCAATAATCAACAAGTGAAACATTCTAAAAATTTACATAGTTCAACAACCACGTCATAGAATTAGTTGCACACAATTGAATGTTTGTACTCTAAACGCTGAGAATTCGATTAAATAAAAATGTTATCGCAGTCTTAAGAGTTACTCATGGTACCTGATACGATAAGTCTTCCATATATTTGTGGTAGCATGCTGCTTATAACTTTAAAAGATAAATTCGCCAGAGTCAGTTGTATAGTGGACATTTCCAAAGCTACCGTCGATACCGTATAGTTGCTAATACACACATACATAACGTAGTACTGGTAAGTCTTTATTTATATCTGTACATTGCGAAAGAATAAGAAGTGGTTGTGAATTAAAGAGGAATTAATTTGTGTGTGCATTTCATACTTTTCTAATCTACTGCTGATAAATCTCAAAAAAAGATTTCGTGACCTCTGACTGTTTTGTTACAGGTTCAGATATCGTTATGTTCATTTTTAGCTTGATAATTCTGCGTTGTACATAATTAATTAAAATGATGACAAATCTTTGGTGCTCTTTTTCGAAATAATCGTGATAATATTTTATTTGTATTTATAGTAGATTTCAATAAATATACGTTAATTTTAAACACATCGTATAGTTTTACTTCTTTTTGTTATTGCAATTCTCATCTCAGAAAATACTCAACTAATCAGCAATTAAAATATGTACAACGAACAATGAAATATTTTGTTTTACAGTTCTTTTGCTAAATGCGTTACAAACGAAAATGACTGTAATAAAAGTTGCAACGGATAATCATTAATTTAACAGTTTTACTAAACGAATTAAACCGTAATAGTTCATACTTATAATTGTTTTGTATGAAAATACCCATTTTCTATAAAAAAATGTATTTTTGCTAAAATACCGGATTATTCTCAAACAGAATTTTGAACGTTCAATTCAAAATATTCACACCTGTGACAAATAATCTGAAATTGTTGTTTTGCTAAATTTATTTTTGTTGGAAATAACATATTTCTCAAAAAAAAACAACATTCATCTTGTAAATAATCAGAAAATAACAAGGAATTCTTTTTTCTTGGAAAGAAATTAGATTATAATTCAAACAAAACATGCCGTTATAGTTATAAAACAGAAAATAAAAAAGAAACATTTGTTTCATCGTTTTTTTTTTAATTTGTTTTTTTTATAAGCAATGGCGACTAATTCTAACATAAATGGGAGGTCAGTGACAATATTTCTATTTCCTCCTGTATTTTTTCAAGTACCAAGTACACGATATGCATTTAAAAGTTTATTGTTTTCGTACATTAGCGATACATCACTATTTGATACATAACGAAATATAAGAAAATAATAATCACATCAGTTAGGTGAGATCTATTTTTGTCGAGACATTTTTGAAGACGGGTACCAAAATTGTTCATACACCTTTCAAGCATAACACGGGGAACCCTTTGAGTTCCCAGCGTTATGGTTTGGTTTGTCTACGTGACTTGAGGTTTTAGGTAGCCCCATAAAAAGTAGTCATAAGTTAATAGATCATCTGGTAACCACCCCACATCCTCACGCAATGAAATCAGGCGTCCAGTGAAACGTCTTAAAAAGCAATTGAGTCGCCCTATCTTGCTGAACCAAATTATGACGAAGTTCTCAATTCTGACAGAAATGGTAAAGAGGCGATATGTGTTAACAGGAATTGTTCGTCCGTTTTCACACGATGTGATAAACAGATCAATTTGCAACTCAACCATTTCAAGAATATTTCTCGTTTCAGAAACACTATACTTCCTTGCGAGAGCCCGCTTTTCGAAAGCTGCTAAATGTTCCTCTTTGAAAATTTGCATGTTTTGGAGGTATGAAACGGTTTCTGTAATTAGCTAATTATAGCAACTTCTTTTTTTTTAATTCAACATCCTGTATATTTTTGAAGATTCTAATAGTACTGGCTAAGTCTAGTCTAGTCTAGTCTAGGCAGTTATCAAATATTCATTCATAAGCAATCGAAGACTATGAATTAGGGTGGAAGCATTAACTGAAAGAGAAAAAAAATCGGATTTTTGAGAACACAACAGGAAGTATGTGATTTATTCACTCCAACCTAATTATATATCATAATTAGCCCGCAATTTTGCGTAAGAAAACTCATTAAAAAAAAATTCAAGAGGAAGTGTAAAAGACAAACGCAGATCAGGCAGACTAAAAATAGCAACTAGTAATGATAAAGCTTTGGATATTCTAATCGACCTACAAGATAACCCAAATCGATCACTTCGACAACTCGGGCTATAGTGCGTAGGCTGCCCTACGAGCCACTTGCAAATTTATTTAAAAGAAAAAGTTCCTCATGTTCAAGACTGCTACACACAATTGTTATGTTTACTATTTTGAAGCCCTACACCTTAGTGCCTTGCTTAACTCTTCGATTGCCTTGGGAATATTCATTTTTTTTTACATGTGTAAAGGCATTGCTTTTCTCTCGCGGAACAGTTTTCGTATTGGTACCTCCTCTTATTGTTTTTATGTGGTGTTAATTAATTATTGCTGAATATAACGGATAAAAGTCGCAGTAGATTTTTGAAAAACTAACTCCCTCGAAAGTAGGTATAAATACAGGAGGAAACGTTGAGAATAAAAATAAAAATAGAAGTATTAACGTGACATTTAACAACGAATTGAATAATTGAATTTCCGGTTTAACCGGTATTAATTAATAAAATAACTTGAAAATTTTCACTGAAACATTCTGGATATGACTTTAGTTTTGAATTATTTTTTGAATTTTATTACGACTACAAAAATATAGGGTTCGATATCGTTTGCTTCACAGCCAACCATGGTATTAACAAAAAATTCTTAAAGCAAAGACTAATAAGTGCTATTGTAGCAGCGACAGTAGTTGTCAAAATAAATGGTCAAATCAACTGTAACGCAAAAAATGTTTGAATTAAACGAAAAAGAATTTATAGAAATATTATGATGATTGGGTTTGGCAACAGAAGAAGAAGGGATATTTGTGTTTGAAATATGATTGTTGCGATCCATCGCAACCTCGTGTGGATTGTTTGTATTGTTGCTCGCTCATTCTCGCTTAGAGTGGCTACTATCTGTTGCAAGTGCAAAATTAATCTTGCTGCGGTATGGTCTAATAGGTTTTTTAATTACTATCTGCATAAATGGCGGTTATAACGCACGATTCCGGTTTAGTATAATACAATTTTTAGTAAACAACGCAGGACACGAATGGTCCTCGAAACGGCCGTCCCGGACTAATTATTATATTACTATATAATAAATTAAACTTGTGTGGTGCGGAGGGCGCCGATACTTATGTGTTGTTTACCATACTACGCCACAGTCCTTGCTATCATTATTATTCATTATTACAATTTTTAGGCTTTTTGTAATCTGAAAAAAATTCCCTTTGAATAAACCTTTTTGTACTTCGTTACTGGCTTAGAAGATTGTGAAATTTGTGCATTATGTCTTATCTTAAATTTTATTTCGCTTTGGCAGCGAAATACGTATATTCACTTGACCTGAGAATAGTTATATTAGTCAGAAGGGACGTAAGTGCAGTTTTCCAACCGAGAATGTTTGCACTTACGGCCCCAGTGCCATATTGTATTTTTCTTGCTATATTTTCGTTGCTACTTACGAAAATATTTTACATTTGCTTATATACATACACAAGAAAAATGTGTAATCCACATAACAACATTAGGGCAACCACATATTTTATTGTATTATTATAAACGTGTTATAATTATATATAAATGTTAACTGAACGGCTCTGACGAGGTAAAATTTCGTTACATCCTAACCAAGGTGAACTCGTAAATCGCACTTGTGTCCCTCCAAACACTAAGAATTTGGGGGGGAATTAAATACTGCTTTTAATTCTCGGACTACTTAAAGTCGCACGTCACAACCTCATTTCCTTGAGGGTTAGTAGTGAATACTACCCTAGCCGGCGTCGCATTTTGGCGATCGAGATAGGTTGAAGCGTTTTGGATTTTCGATTTCCCTCACGTCGAAGTACTACGCCGTTCTCCACACAGTCTCCACAGAGCCAGCCTTCGAAAAAATTTATTGTGAGGCTCTCAGGTTTCATGCCCGACCTAAACTATAAACTAGGCAAGTGGAAGGATTACTCTCACTATCGGCATCGGCCCCGCACCGTTTACTCTATTTTTCCTCTATACCGGTTCAGTTTTTGTTCTTGTCGCTCACGGAAATTTGAGCAAAAGATCCAACCAATCGACTTTTATTATATTGGAATTCGCGTTCTTTTTCAATTTCGACGATTCGTCTGAGAGAGCTAGCGTTCAAGTTGTTCTTTCTAACAGTGAACGCGACGTAACGGTGGTAAAGGATTTGAGTGCGGACCCGTACACACCCTCACAAAATGAAATTGAAAAATCGCTTCAGCCTAACGCATGCCTAAAGGATGCCGCTTACCGAACAAAGGCTTTCCGCGTCTTTTCTTCTAGGTATCGCTTAGTGAAGCCTACTTTTCCTCATACTTTGTTGGGCTGGCTTCTTTTGGCTCGTCTTGGATTGCCCTCTCGCCAACTCACGACCACCTTTCTAATCGAGGATGGTGCGAGTCTGCGAGTAGTTATCGATCAGGCATTGTTAAAGTTTCATAAAGGTAGCGAAGGAACATTGATTGCCACTTTCAGTTTTTTTAGCAATTTACATACACTGCGTATAAGAAATCTGCGGCATATAAGTTGGAAGTTCATTATATGATTCTTTACCACCATTTGTCCTTACCTTCTCTGATTTGATATATTTTAAAGACTAAAATTCCTTCTTTTATTATATTTATTTTTATTTTATTTATTTATTTATTTATTTTATTATATTATTATTTAATTCCTTGTTTTATATGTTGGTCGATTAAGTATAGATTTTTATAAGTGCTGCTACCTATATGATAAGTTGTAGATATTGCTTTATCGCTCCATTGCTAAGAACAGAATTCAAGAGCATGAGTACGAGGCTCTTATCAAGTGTGAAAAGCATAATATGAATTCGCTTGAAAAAAAAGGCGATAACAGCAAAGAACAAAACATTACCGTTATTGTTATTGAGAATAAATATGAGCATACACGCGTACACTTGCATACCCTGTTTACGATTGTTATATAAACGATACCACAATTGATATACACAAACATATAATATGATCGTTTTCCTTTCTTTTACAGCGCTTATACGCTTATCTGGTAGTGTCGGATCCGCTGTGCTATCGCGTTCTAAAACTACATAATTTTCCCACTTTAACATTACGTATCGAAATAAAAACCACCGCGTAATTAAACACGATCAAGGCATGTGTACGAATTCCGTCGATTCCGCAGCAGTAAGTAGACAGTGCGTAATTCATTAGGATTTGCGGTAAGAGGAAACGATGAAAAAACGTTTTTGGCCGGTAAAAATGCTTTCTGACCGCGTTAGGACGATTAAAAAACGCCGTAGTGTATCTGCAAAGAAACTGACGTATAATGACTGAAGCGCCGTCGGTATTCGACAGTGGGCCTTCTTGGGAAAGGCCGCGTATCGTTGTGCGAATCAAAAGGAGCAAATTAAGTAATGAATTTAGCAAAAGATTATGGAAGAAATACGATGGCGTCGGTGCCATCGAGAAAAATTGCAGTGCGAAGATCAAAGGCCAAGATTATCCGAAGAACGACGAGCAACAGGTCGGCCGCGCAAAGTTCGGCGGATCATCGGAGAACAATTCAGATCCCAACCGCGATGATAGTGACGGCGACGATGTCGGTTCGATTGACTCCAACGAAATGGCATCGAAGACTACGCATTTCAAGAAGACGCTTATTAGAATCCATAGGAACGCGTCTCTGGAATGTGAATCGTCGAAAGATTCCAGCACAAGCGATAGCGACGCCCTCTGTGCAAGTGAAGTTGAAGGAATCACCGTTGACCATGAGGAACCCTCAAATGACCCACGTACTGACAATGAAAATGCAAATGTCGATATGAGTAGCGTTCAGCAAGGTACTTTTTTTTTTATTATTTATTTACTTTTCATTTTTACAAAAATATAATTGTTATTGTTTTCCTGACCACCTAACTTACTGTACTTGCCAATTAATCGACCTCTACAGAAATATGCAGTCTTTGCCGCAGGATCAGCGAGGATAGCACGTGGCTAGGCACACCAAGGGCAATTAATATAAGTTAATATATTTAATGAACCAGCTACCACCAAGCACTATGTGTATAGGCGTTGCGCTGTATCACAGCTCATCAGTACACCGCGCACCCTCACAGGATCTGCGGCAAAGACTGCATATTTCTGTAGAGGTCGATATAGCAATATAATTCGACATTTTCAACAATTAGAGTTTCTCTAATTAGATACTCTCATACAAACATGTTAGGATGAACATCGTATATATACGAGAAGCTGAATTACAGCTGCTAGGTGTACTGATGAGCTGTGATACAACGAAACGCGTATACACATAGTGGTTGATGGTAGCTGGTTCATTAAATATATTCATTTATAGAACTACCCTGGTTGCAAAAAAAAAAACACATCCATGAAGTTTAAATGAATCCCCCCGTTACTATATTGGAAGGAAAATATATAAAATTGTTATACATAAATACAGGGTATTTTTGAAAATAATACTTTTTTGATATGTTGGATACCCACATTTTTTTTTTTTTTCAAAGGAAACATTATTATTTGTGCGTACATAACTTGGGCTGTTAATTAAAAATGTTTAATTTTTTTTTTTATGTGAAAAACCCAAATCTAAACAAAACGAAACTTATATATAGCGACGTTGTTTCGAAGATTATTAAGAAACTTAAGATATACCCTGGTAGAGAAATAAAATACCAGAAATTTGTGTTGGAATAAATGTAATTTCTCACATTTGCTCTTCGGAGAGTGACATCTTATATCGCGCGTAAAAAGCTCTTAATTCTTTTATACAAAAACAAAATTTCTTCCTTGAATAAGCACAAAACTAAAACGAAAGCAATTGTCACAAAAAAGTGTATTCAGAAACAAAAAGAATACATTTTGATCCATTGGTGGTTGGTAGACAATTAGGGCAGTCTTGCGATTGCCTTCTCTTATTTAAGGTAAATTTATATAATTTTTTTTTTTCTTCATACATACACAGGCTGTTTTTTTTTTGTTTTTTTTTTCTTTGTTATTTAAGGAGGAATACCCTGTTAGGTTTCACATGTGTATCTCTAACAAAAAAATCTGAAATGCAATTATATTTTAGGCAAACTTTCACGAGATTAAATTGGATACCTGCCTCTATCTACGCATGAAATTAAAAAACCTTCGAAATATAGAAGTTATTCAATACTTAAACCAAACTTTGCGAAATTCACTAGAAATAAGTAGTTTCTAACAAAGGCGATATTTTTTTAATTTTCAAGTGATTTGTAGTGTTAACATTGTTCGGTTACCATAACAACAGTAAACAAAACATACTTGGCAAACATAGACTATTTTCAGAAAGAAGAAAGGACAAGAGAAGCAATATTTTAATAAGAGTTCATACCGGATAACAGTAAATGATGTAAATGTAAATATGTCAGCCTAAACTTAAAACCAAAACAAAAACAACAATGAACCATTGTTTTAATTTTTATTTGAATAATTAATAGCTATCTACTATTTAAGTGTTAAATTTAAGGTCAAATCAATGCTTCTGGAGTGGGAGTCTTTTTTAAGATGTCAAGGAGGTTGTAGTCATTTCATTATATGTGTACTGCGAATTAATTATTTACCCGTTGTTTGTGATATTTTTTATTGTTTTTAATCTTGTTTAATTTTTATATAATTAAATACATTTGAAAATCATTCGAAGAAGTTGTTCTTAATCTTTCAGTACGTAACACGGGCTGTTCGATTTAAAATAACAAAATTAAAAAAATGAGTTCGCTACTTATCGAACATCGTGTATATATGGAAATATATTTTTTTCGAAGATACGTTATGGTGTTGATTACAATATCTGAAAATTTACACGGTCTACCGTTTACACGATAAGCACAATTCTACAATTCCAGAAGTTTGGGAATACTCCGTAGGGTTAGAAATGTGAAATATTTCAACTTCTGGCTTTATATGCTAAACATGGTGTCATTGAGATGTTATATATATATATATATATATATATATATATATATATATGTGTGTATGTAATTGGACCCGACAATCGCATTTTATTTCTTTGTACAGATTTGGACTTACTGTTGAATTTTTACGCAACAATAATACGAAGTATTCCTACTGTAGAAAAATCCTAAATCTCCAAAATCGCTCTATAGAATTAGATACAGAACTTTAGGATGCCCTGAATTTGAGCTTGTTAGTCCGATAAAAAATCACAACTCTATCAATTACATGTTTATCTTAGAAAAGAAACTTAACCGAAATAGTTCGGATAAATTAAACACAATTACATAACATGAGAAACTAATTTTAAATTTTGGCTAAAATATCTTTAAATGTGAAATCATTCAAATTTTTGCATAAAATATTCTTTTCCTATTTGAAAATGATCCATGTTGTAAGGTTTAATGTTAATAAATGAAATAATAAAATTCTCCCATTTTTTACACTTGCTCTGGTACTAGTTTCGGCAGAACGCCATCATCAGCCAGAATTTACAAACGAAATTTAATCATAATAAACAATATTTCCGACATAAATACTATATTTACGATTGGCTAAGTTACCGCGATACTGGTATTGGGCAACCTACTTTCGATAGCAGTCTATTATTTTAATTTCCCAAAAGTGTCGATTGTAAACGAAGGTCATTAAATTAAGTGTTTTGTTGCCTTTTTCTTGCAAGATTAACAGCACACAACCACAAATAGCCCGGGAAATCCTTAATAATTATATAAATATTCTGTATGTTTGGCGATTTTAGTAAACGAGAATGATTCGTTTCGTATAAACGGATATGGAGATACTGTATATTGTTTAATGTTTATGTTTGTTAAATTTTAATTTCCAGCATGGTAAACTTTTCGAAAATTAACTTTTTAGCTTTTAGATTTTGGCTAAAGTAACTAACAGGCTTTGAAGTTATTATATTTAATAAACTCCAACTGGATTATCTTTAATTAATGAAATTAGATATTTATTTTCTGGACTTGCTTCAACCTTCCCACATAATTACTAATAATTTGTGTGTTATCATAATTTTTAATATATCTAAAATAATATTTTGCAAATGCTTTTACAAGTACCTACTGCCAAGAATTCTTACGACTTGAAACAGAACATTATTTTAAAAAGAATGCAAATAAAGTATATTTGCAATAAACGCTAAACCTAGATGCTCTGAGAAATTTTCTCATTCGTAAATAAACATCTTAGATTGTCAGTACTCTGTTTGTTTAAAATCTCGATTTCCTTATCAGAAAAAGCTGTTTATACAAACGATTTCCTAAAGCTGACGTTATCGCTGTCATTTTATCTAAGCGAATACCTCTTATTCTTCTGTTAGAATTCAGTTTATTTTATGATAAACGAGCTACGGAAAGCTTCCGTGTATTACACTCGAAAGGAATGGAACTACGTATGATACGTCTAACAAATTTTAAGTAGGTTGTCTCCATGCGCGTCTTGGTTTATCTAATCTAATGTTTATTAGAAATAATGGAGAACTCAGTAATATGGCATATGTGTAATCTGAGAGTCGCCAATAAAGAAGAATGTCAACAAGATTTATATATAAATATTGTAAAGTTTCGTCTCATTCTACACTATTTTTCTTAAGGAAAGTGCATCTCATGCATTAGTTGGATATTGTGCTATTGACAGATTGTCTGACTTAAGATACTAGGAATGCAAGGAATTGTCGACGGTTTGGCAAATTCCATTTATTCCCCCAACAAAAATAAAATTAAAACTTGGCGTATATGGACCTCGCAAAATGTGCGACTAAATCGCCACTATGCAGTAACTTCACAGATAGGGAACTTCGCAAAACAGAAATTTCTTTAGGAATAGTATCAATTGTCAACTCAAGTAACTCGAACTTGTTTTCATCTCTATTTATTTCCTTTTAGTGAAACTTTTATCCTTGTCTTATTATACACAGTGAAACTTCCTCCCAAGGGACCGAAAGTGTAATTCGAGTTATAGAAAATTCGTGTTATAGAAAAATACATTTAATTAAGGCTTTTCAATTTATTATGTAATAATGGTATAGACCATTTCTCTTTGTCTAGAGATTCTTCCACTAAATTTAAGAAACTGTATATTGATTAAAACTAATCGCGATCAGGGTTTGGACCATGTTACGGTAGTTAATCGAAAACTCTGGAGCTTCTTTAGGAGAAGCTGTTGTGCTGATTGGCTGGGTGTCGTGTTCAGTGTCAGTCGAGGATCGGTTCTTATAGAACGGGTTTCCCTATGTCTGCGAGGGGATAACCTGTATCTCTATTGACATTCTTAGGATATTTAAAAATCTCTATGGACTCTCTAATTTTTCAATTGTAATAGTGGGAAGAATTACAAAGTAATGAAATAGCACTGAATAATATCCGACGGCCAGTGTGTAGATGATGTTCAGCGACAGCCGAATTCGAGGGGAAGCGTGTTCTAACGCAAAGTTCGTGCTCTGTCAGACGAGTGGCCTACCATTTTTCCTTCTTCTGAACAAAGCCCATGTGTTTGTGAGCGGAACGTCGGGTTTTCGATCCCCTCGGTCCCAATCCAGAACACGTTTAATTAACTGACTCTGGCCGTGGAAGTCTACGTTATTCTAACTATTGAATTATTTTCTCTGAATGAAACAGAATTTCTTAGGATTTCAATAGCAGAACACATTTGGTCAAATATAAAAAAGGCAACGGTTATTTCATCATCATCTTCATCCTCATCTGAGTCTGAAACAATATATACAACTTTTATCTTTGCTAAATGCTGAAAAATAGATTTCATTTTACTTTTCAACATCTTCGTCAAATACAAGATTTCCTATGACGCTTTCTTTAACTCTATCATCATTTCCATAGCCATTTGGCATGAGGTCCAAAATTTTTTTAGTCTAGACAATAGAAGGTCTTCGTCATCCCAGTTATCAGTTTCCTGTACCAGTTCATCGTTAGTATAGCGTGCTTTTTTGTTCCCTTGGTGTTTGTTTGATTTTTAATATCGACGTGCCACGTTTTATTTAAGTCTCTAATTGTTCTTCCATATGGGCCAAAATTTTTATTACAATCCTTTTCTGTAACGCTGTTGACGCTTTTTTTATGACACCCTGGTCCATCGATTATAAAAGAGCAATCAGATTAGGAAGAAAATATGTCGGTTTAATTTTTTTTTTAATTAAGTCAATGTGTTAGACAGTTGTCGACACACAGAGTTTTTTCTTTGAGCAGCAAACATTCTATCTAACTTTAGGAGTTACTTCTCATGAATTTCTCCTGTCATCCATGCTTTTTCGTTGTATTTGTAATTCATTTCATGAGAATTTATTCGCTTAAAACAACGTGGATTTTTTGATTTACCAATAATAAGCAATTTAAACTTCTCAGTTCCATTCATATTCGTTCCATCCATAACCGTAATTCTTGTTGATTGTCGTTGCACTTAAGACGATAAATCCCCGAAGTACAGTAAATATTTCCCCAACAAATTCGAGTTAGGCTTGGTTACGCACTAAATATCGCATTGTTTCAAAAAAAATATTCGAATGATAGGAAACTTCCAGTTAAGGAAGTTAAAATTAGGGAAGTTCCACTGTACCTTTGATACCTAATGACAAAGAGGACTTACATACGTTTAGTTGAAATGTTCAAGCTGTTTGCTTGTAATTGTAATTTTCATCTATACACAACATTATTTCAGTTTGTAAGCAATTACATAAATGAATTGATTAAAAAAAAAAAATTAGCCACGTAATACCTCCGTTACTTATATTATATTCCTGCAACATATTTTATTTAAGGAAACTGAATGAAAACGAGTTCGATTTAAACTTATAAAGTACACGTCATAATGTAGATATCGTCGCGTCGACACGATTTTTCTGCTGCAGTTAAACCGTTATAAATTCCTAAAGAAGTTATCGATTGTTCTGAATGACACTTCTGTCACAACATCAATTTATAATTGCCCCTTGTTGAAGAACATAAAATCGCATTATACTTGTGTTATCCCTTAACACATCCACTTTTATTGTTCAAGTTGTCCCATCTACAGTTTCCAGGAAAGATACAAGCAGTCACTTTGCGTTAGTTGCACAAACTTTATAGTTATACAGCTTATGTGGACGGACGATAATTCGTGTCATGAGCAATTTTGAGAAAAAATTTTTAAATAAAAAATTACCACGTTTTTGGATGTCGTAGAAGGTTTGCGAGATAGAATTTTGTTTTGCTTATTAAATTTTATTGTTTTAAATGACACCTAGCTTTATTCAGTGCTTACTTATCTTACTTTGCTTATTTTACACTCGACCTTATTTCTGATAATTTACTTATCGCCGAACACGTTCCGCTATTGCACAGCCAAGTTCTTGGTTTTAAATGGCTCGAAACAGTTGTGATGTAACCCCAATTAACATATTTTTATTTCACCACAGGACTTCACGTTTTATTAAACAAGTGAAGAAAATTGATAGGTCCGTACTTAAAAAAAAATCGGATGACGTTAAAGCTAACAAACAGTTAAATGAAAAAACCATTTCTTATGTCATTTATGTCGGTAAGAATTTCCTACACAGCTTTTGTTTTTTTTTTGTGTAAAATGTCCAATAACAGCAAAAATAGGTGTCTTCATACTTTTAACTCACCCCGTGTATTGGCTTCAGCCGGTAAAATATAGAAATCTGTGAAATCTTTAAATCGTCGGAAAACTCGCCTAATATACTCAATAATTAATAAAAAAATATACTTTTCAAGTGAAACGTCACAGCACAGTTTATCATTTATGCCAAAATCTCCTTTAACTTGATTTGAACCGGCGAACTTGGACGTTCAGTTGTCTGGGGGATTGATTTACAGACCGACCTTCAACTTGGTTGGTACAACGATATTCTCTTGAGGAACCAAAGTTCACGGTGAACTTAGCTGGTACAACTAGCCCTAAGATGTCCGCTGCAAAAGAAACAGCGGGAATTTTATACAAGGTTTTCCATTAAAAACACCTATTTGCATCGTTTGTAAAGAAAACTGTAACTCCCTGTGTACTTGGACATAATTTTATGTGGCCCAGAACTGAATATTTTTTATTTCAGGAAAGGAAATATCTTCGGCCCACGCATTAGCTGGCTACATACTGAAAGTCCGGTTAAGAATTAATTCATTAATGTTTTTTTTTGTCTTTATTAAGCTTTTTAAATAGAAACAAAATAATATATTCTATGAATTACAGAGGAGACAAGCTCGCTTTGTGAATCTATTTCCTCAAGTACTTCAAGCAACGTAGATCCAAAGATGTCAGATAGCAATCTGAAAATTGTGGTAAGTAAAGTAGCTACTACTTTGTATCGAACCGAACTTTTAATTTCAATTAATATAAAATAACTCGGTCAAGTACAGATAATCATCGGCTATCGTGTCAATTTACGGAGCACCATAAAATTATGCAACGCAGCTAAAGTATCTAGGGATATTTCATGCAATTATAATTAATTTTCTGATCGATAGCAATTATGATATTCATTGTTCCCTTAACAATATTTCATTTCATTAAGTTGTTTTGCTGTCGTAAAGTAGATAGGAATTTCAGTTTTTAATACTTGTTATTTTGAACGCAGGTCTTGGATAACACGATAATAACCAACCCATCGCGATGTTCCTCGACCTTATCTTTACCAGATGAAAGTATTAAGTGTCCTTTGTTAGAACAAAATAAATCCCCTATGGTTGGTAAGCACATATTGCCAACCGTCTTCTTTCCACAGCAACAAAACAGTCGCGTAGCTGTCCCATTAAAAAACACTACCAAAAGTAATCCCCAAATTCCAAAAGAGAAACCAAACAGTTACCCCAATATAACTGTTGAAATCGATACAAGCAATGATGACGTGAGAATCAATAGAATTATTGAGCAGGGCCCACCTGGTATCATTAAAGGTACAATTCGACGAAAATCAAGTATACCAGTAAGACGAAAATCTCTCATTATAGATGAAGATCAAAGGAAAGAGATTATTTTTAACAAGGAAATGCATGACGTGCTTCAAGAATTGAAAGAAAATAATATAAGACAGTCTGGTTTAGAGTTATTGTCTTCGGTATGCGCGACAACTAAACCAGCACCTCAATTGGCAGAAAGTGTTACCCATCGAGTGGATTTGGATAAAACTAACACGCAAAATACACAAATTTCTGATGTACCTAACGGGAGACATGCTCAATATCCACTAATATACAACAGATCAAAATCCATGCCTTCATTTGAAATATCTCGGAACACACCCAAAGATTCCGCCGGACAAACCATTAAAGTTTCTGATAAATTTCCAGGGAAAAACGATGTTAGTTATATTAAAGAAGGAGGAAATCATCAACCCGCGGAAGACTTGACAACAAGAAGTAAAACTGTAGAAAATAATCAAAAGGTTGTACCTCCCAAAGAAGCAGATTCTACAAGAGTGCCATTAAATCGGGGCACCAAATCAATGAATCCAACTCAGATGTATCAAAGGCACACAGCAAACTGGCCAGTAGAAAATATTCGAATTAATAATGACCCAATGTCACAACCACATCACTTATCGATGCAACAACCTAACATGCCTCTTAAAGGATCCCCACTAGAATATAAAAGATTCTTCTCTCTTCAACCACCCGCGACAATCCCGAACGCAGCCAAAGATAATGGTCAGCGTAACACAGGTTCAGAAACAAATCCGTCTCTATTCAGACCATATACTAGATCTGTATCTTCTCCTTCACACTACGGAAACGTTGAAAACGATTCCGTAAATAGAATAATAAAAGAAACAAATCCTCATCCAATACTACAACCTCATGAGAGATTTAATCATCCAACCTACATACCGGATTGGCACCGACAAATTTTAATGTCGAACAGTCTTATGGGTGATGTTATGATACCAACTAGTAATGTACCAATAAGACCAACAATGCCACAGATGCAAGTTAACGCGACAATTACAGATGCCAATACTGATAGAATTGCTCCAGGTCGTAGGCATAAACCAGTATCTCATAGCCCTCCGCAAATTGAACAAATTCGTAGAAATATGATCGATACAAATTCCGTAAGGTATCCCCTGCCATATTTTGATCTTGTACCAATGCACTATCCCTTACCCCATCCCATGTTTTATAATCCTCCTTATCCAGTACCGCACCCCATGGTTGTACCGAGGAGGCCAGAAGAAAATGATCAAACAAATATGATTGCTCATAAAATAAATCAGCAACTACTTGCGCAAATGCAGAGTCAGCAGCTTCAACAAAGTTTAATCATGTCAAGGACTACGGTGGAAAATAATCAAATTACAAATGAAAATGATCAAAATATGGTAGCAATATATAATACACAAACGACAGTTGTTTCTTCAAACAAATCTCTTCTACCTGAAGATTTAACGGTTGAGTGTGTTACGAAAGATGAACAAATTCCTCCGCCGCCATATTACAGTACACATTTGGTTTTCGATGATTCTGGAGAAATTATCAAAGAGCAATCGGCAATAGAAATAAGTATTATCCCACAAGCGGAATTAACGTATGATCAAAAGCAAGGTTTGAAAGCTATTGAAATGGGGCAAACATCGCCGAAAGGACCACACAAAGGAGAACTGACCAAATCTTCACCATCAAATACAAACAAGTTTCATAATACAAGTACGGATAACCGATTAAGTAATAAATTACAAAACGACTTTCTGAAGAAAATTCAAGTTTTCCAAAAGAATTTATCCAGTGAACAAATAGGTAACGCTTTTCCCAAAATCTCCTATAGCAACGATTTTCGTTTGTATCCCCATATCATGCAACAATTGCAAGATGTGCGTGTGAATGCAGCAATGGATCTTCTAACACGTAGCAGAACATCTGCCCTCTACCAACCCCCACCACAGCAATCACTAGCTTATCCACTTAACGCAGAATTATTTGAGAACCTTCTGCAAAATGAAAAATCCCCATCAGAAACACACCATAGTAGCAATCAGCTAAGACCAAAACCCAAGACAACGTATTCTTCAAAGAACGAAGTTGACAACAATCAAGTTTGTACGTTGTATTATGAATCTCAAGATGGCGAGGGACAAGCTAAATGCACTAAGCAGACAATTATATTCACAGAAACTCCTACTGCAGAAGCCAATCTTCAATCAGAGGTTGCATCGGCTACAAGTCTGCTGCTTAGAAACGTGGAAAATTACAACACACTTGTTAAATTGATAGATTCTCTAGCGTTGACAGAGTATGATAGACTGTTAGGAAGAACATTACTGCAGTATTATCCAAATGAAGTTCTTGAAATAACAATGAATAGTGTGCAAAAGCAAATGTCTTCAGATGAAGATGTGCTGCGTATGTTAAGGAAGGCCAAGCAACCAAATAAACGTGTGGGAACAAACGCAGTAGGTGAATCGCAAAAAGCACCTGAAGCAACAGCAAAGCTACCAGAAGTAGCATTAAATACGCCAGAATTAATTAAAGTTAGAAGACCAGAGTTAACTGTAGATGCTCATGAATTAATAGCGGGAATGGAAGAAACGCAAAGCATACCAGAACCAGTACTTAAAACATTAGAAGCAATACCAAGCGCAGTAGAATCGTTACCTGATGCAGCAGAATCGATGTCGAAAACATCAGAATTAACTTTAGAAACTGCAAACACAACATCAGAAGTAGGAGAATCAACATCAAAAGTTCCAGAATCACCTTCGGAATTAACATTAAAACTACCTTCAAAATCATTTGAATTAAACAGCAGTTCAAGTGATAGACACGTGGAAAATCTTCAAAACAATGAAGCATCAGAACAACTTAAAGGAATACCATCAAGTGTAATTAAACAAAATCCTTTTGCTATAACAACCACAAGGAAAGTCAAAGATTTTGCCAGACCTTCGCCGCTTACAATCCAAAGTGGAAAAAACTCAATAAACCATGAAAACATTGAATCTTCCATAGAAGACAATTCAAAAGAACATTATGAAATAGCATTGGTAAATGAAGATAATGAACATATTAATACGCAAAATGGTGACGATTCTATTAAACAACGAAATACTAGATTTTTCATCGAAGATTTAACTAGTAATGCAGATGCGAATTCTAGAACAGGAAAGATAAAGGGCCCACTTCAAGATTCCATGCATAGAATTACTTACCAAACAGCGATTCCAGATTGTTTCCCTGAAAATTCCACAAGGGGGGTAATTGTGCAACATAAGAATGAGGTAGATCAAAGAAGTGTAATAGTTACACCAGAACCTACTATTACTGTCCAAAACAAAATCGATTGGGAACATTGTATAGAAGCAGTAAAAGAAAAGGATGGACCTGAAAGACTTAACACATTTGAGAGACAGCAGTCCAATGAAAATGTAGAAGAAGAAGTGGTATCAAAAGAAACCATAGATTGCTTGGATGATATGAATTCTACAAACCGTTCTTCGGAATTCGAAAACTCACCCGAAAAGCCTCTGGCTGTATTAACTACTAAAGATTACAGTAACGAAGCAATGACAGAAGGCAGTATTTCTGAAGAAATTAATCCGATAATTACTACAGAGTTGCCATGTAACTCTCATAGTAGATCCATGCCCAACAATTCTGATGGAAAAGGGATTGGTAAAAATTGTAATAAACTAATTGAGTCAAATACGGTTCCGGATTCTATAGAAGACCATGCCACTTGCATAAAGGCTACTAGCACTAGTTCCTATGTAGAATCCGCTAAACCTGCAGCGACTCCATCGCTAGAAGATAGCATAGAAGCAGTTACTATCCAAGAAGCAATAGAAGAGCATAATATTGGTACTTCTGCAGAAAAAACGCCAGGAGAAGATGGCACAAAAATAACTTTCGAGATAAGTGATACCTCGCCTGAAAGTAGCCAAGCACCTTCAAGCTCCGACGTAGAATTCTTGAGTCAAGCTCCAAGCGAAGAAGTGGACGCTCAAACTGATTCAACGGATGAAGAGGTCAAGGAATTCGAACTCAAGAGGGAGGCTTTTCAAAACGGAGCAAAATATTTGAACCACAACTTCTTATTCGATATAAAAATTGGTCCAAACGACGATATTGAGAGTATCTACGCCAGAATAATGCCAAGCTGTTTTATGATCGTGAACTTGATCCACGAAATGCAGAACATCAATAGTGAGACGAATTGGTGGCCTGTTGATAGTAGCGGAAACTTAGCGAAGATTAAACGGAGTTTACGGGGAATCAGTATATTCTTAAAAAGAAGTAAGAAACTGGCTACTCACTTAGATACTCGTATTCACCATTTCTTCATATTTTTGCTCCAGTGTTTTGGAACATTTCGCGAAAGGGTTCGTAGGATATTGGATAACGGATACGCTTTAAAGGAAAACTATATCTCAACATCAGAAGCTGATATATACAGGGACGTTTTTATCCAGCTCTATGATTATTTATCTTGCACAAGGGTAACGGATTATGCCAATATCGTAATTAAGAGGGAAGAATCGATGAAGAAGACGAAATCAAACCAAATTAGTTCGTATCAACCAACCAAACCTTTTCCAAATATTCCTCAAAAATACATGTTTATAATCAAGCAAATAAAACAAAGGAGGGATGCCGAGGAGGAGAAAAATGAAGATTATAAAAACTTTATTTCACATTTATTAGACACCAGTCAAGGATTATTTGAAGATGATATGAATAACAATGTTAACATGGATGACGTAATCGTTATTCCCGACACGGAAGAAGTAGGAACCAATACCCAAAATGAACCAACTCCAACTACTTCAGCTCCACGGAAAAATTTAAAAAGAAAAGTAGATTTTATCGTAATAGATAGTGATTCAGATGAAGACACCAAACTCCTCCAAGAAAAGCAAAGTCAAGAAAATCTTCCACCGCAGAAAAAACAAAAATTAAGGAAAAACATCAACCATGCCATTGCAAATATTATCAATCTAGTGGACGAAGAGGAAGACGCATCTACCAGTGAAGCAAACATTAAACAAGTAAATAATTCAAATGATTCAACCAACAAACGGCAATCTTCTGGTGAATGCAGCGTCATAAATAAACGCTTTTGTAGCAGCCAACAATTGGAAACATCTCCAAACATAGAAAATCAAAATGAAATTCAAATTTTCCCACGTTGCCTTGAAAACGAACTTCCAAATGAGATGCTTAAGGATGTAAATGAAACAGAATTGGAGAAATCTAATAAACAAATGGAGATAAGTCAAGAATTTAACAAATCGCAAAGTGATTCAAGCCTCAAAAACGATGTAAAATCAGAAATCAAACATGAACATGGTCACTCTCTTATCGTATGCCAAATAAATCGTGAAGACTGTGTAAATTTAAACGTCAAAGACTCGCCTTCATACAAAAGTAGTAAGATAGAGGCATTAGAAAATCAAACTACATCAGAACCTCAAATTAAGGTTAAATGTGTTCACGGAGCTAACCATATTCCAAACCAATCCCACGTTCAAGAAATTGACAAATTAAATACGCTCGAGAAAAAAGCAATAAAACCAGATTCCCCACGAAACGTTGAAAATCTAGAAGGGTCAGAAACTATTGAAGCTATTCAAAATTACCTCAGGGAAACTGATGTAAGTGGAAAAGAAGCATCATCGAGTGCTATCGGTCAAGTGATTATAGGGACAAATATTGTTCAAACAATTACACAAGTTAAAATACATAATAGTGAAGCCAAAGTGATAGGGGTAGCAGTGCCAAATGTGAAAGATGTCACATGTTCTACCAACCCTAAACCGACTTCAATAAATAGTGATAATTCAGTTGTAGAATGTCCAAAAATCATGCCACATAGTAATGAACAGAACAATGCCAATGATGGGAAAAATATAAGAGGTAACATCAACGAAAATCCTACTGATGAATCCCTAAAGGACAAAGGTGATGGTACCACAACGCAAAGATTGATAAACTTTAGAAAACCACCAAAGAAGCAGACAAATACCCTGGAAATACACGCAAGCAATGCTCCCGGAAATTATGAACCGCCTAATAGAAGTCCGGAATTAAATCACTGCTTCAATTTAACCGTAAATAATAGTAGTATGTTACAACTCCATCAATGTGCTACTTCGCAGAATCTCAGTGATATTGAAGTAAAGCTTACGCAATCCACTACCACCACAGAAAGGGGAAAGAATCCATCTCCTAAACCACAGACCATTAATGTACCACTTGAAAGTCGACCTTTCCAAAGTATTCCAAATAGTAAAATAATCCCTGGAGATCCCAGATCGAAACCAGCCGAACGCCCTCCATTAAAAATAAAAGCAAGAAGAATTTCCTTGGAATCACACGGAAATACTCTTACCCCAAATGGAAGCTCCCACCTGAATATGCAGCAAGCTGTCGCAAATGGAGCTGAGGACTGTGATTACCTTAATACCCAAGCGAAGGCGGCAATTTCAGAATATTTTGATGCTCAAAAAATAGTTGCCAGACAAATAGTTAATCCCGTAAAAGCTGATGCAGCCATTAGAGAATTTAGCAGCTTCCGAAGTCCTGCACCACAAGGTAAGAATATTTCGATTTTAAGATTTGCAATTACAAAATTTGTCGTAACATCAAATATATTTAACCGTTTAAAACTGATTGTGGCAGATATTTTTGTGGGTTTACGGCGAATGAGGTTCCTTAGAGCTTATACACCCTTATTGAGCAATGTTTAAAAAAAATAGGTAAATTTTAAAAAAATAATAAGAAACGATCCCTTTGTCATGACACTAATATTGGTAGTAAATAAAGTAATTATCCATCTATTATTTATTGCCAATAACATTATTATTATCGCTCCCTTCTTGCCGACTAGTACTTGAAACGAAGAATATCTTCAATAAGAGTTTTTATAGTTTTCTTTAAACGTTACCTTCTATCCTCTTTCTTGAATAGCTTGAAAAATCTATTGAATTTTATTAAAGATATTTTCGTTTGACCTATTGATTCAGTTAAATTTCTCGTGCCCAACCTGTATATTAGACACCCAAGAAAAAAAAATGGGGATCCGGCTGTATAATACAATCGTTGGCCAACAAATTAGGACCACTTCAAATTAAAAAAATTTGAAGTAAATATTTTTAATTCTTTCGTAATATTAATATAATTATAACGTCATATTCGAGAATTATTATGCTTAGACTTATTTCCACGACCGGAAGGTTGTTAATATTTTTCTACTTCTTAAAGTCTTATTTAACGTATTTTTTTTTATAATTACACGCATTTGTTTGGTACCAATTTTTATAATTTTGTCCTTATATGTTAAATACTCATGTCTATCTTAACTATAATTTCTAATAATTATTTTTAATAACTTGGTCATTTATCAAGAATACATCTTTTGATAAAATGCCATTGTAGGGTAAAATCCGACTATACCACTGAATTCAGAAGGTCCTAGGAAAGTTTCAATCAATTTTTTTATTGAAATATGTTTATTAATAAAAAAGTTGTAAGAGAATCATTTTTCAAATTTCACTATGCATTAATCTACTTCTTACAACATGTACAGGCCAAAATTTGTAAAAGACAACTGAAATAGTAAAGTAAATATAATTAACACATCCACTAAATTGCAAATTTGAAAGAAACAACTAATACCTATCAGCTACATTGGCTTTTTAAATAATCTCGTTCTATTCATTGTATTTAAAGCATTTTTATATTGCAGCATCTTGAAAAAACAATTACCAATAGTAACTGTTATTTCAAATATTGTAATCAGATTGTTACTAAAAAAATTGCTAATAAAATGTTGCTATTGTCGAAATCGAAAAATAATCGTAGTATGCCTTGAAAATTTTGATGAGCTTCCGAAATTATGTGTCGAGGCAGACTTTTTAATCCGTTATGTATTCACAAAAATTGGTTTCATTTTATTGTCAGAGGTTTTACAAAAGTGCTTCCATATCAAATGGGTCGCATTGTACATCCACAAATTAGTTTACTTCATCCACCTTCTGTTCAGGACCACTGTATTTTGTGAAGGTAACCATTGACTAAAAACAATACAAAATCCGTTTAAAAATTTTTTTTCTGTGTCTTAAGACAACAACACAAAATAAAATTTTGCACCCCATTTTTGGGAATTTCAAATTTTGCGCCCCATGATCAGAAATAATATTACCATAATTTCCTAATTGTCCTAATGGCCAACGACCAGAACCATGCTTATATTTTTATATTTCTACTTGTATAAAAATACTTATCAGAAAAATGTTTACGTAAATGTAAGTATCAAAATCAGTAAGCCTAATTATGTATATTGTGCACGTGATTGTAATAAAAAGAATTATCATTTGTATGACCTGTTTATCAGCTAATGCAAAAAAGAATCTCTATCAAAATCGAATTAGATCTTACTAAGCTTTTGATTGTTGTTGAAGTAATAATTACATAAACCGTTTTATTGCAATAATTACCTTTATTTGCAGCTTAAGTCTAATTTTTATATTCGAGATTTATTTTAATTCACGAAGATAAAATTGTTTAAATTTATTAAATAAAATTGATTCACGTTATTTCGCATGTCGTATGGCATAATTTAATAATTTATACAGCTGACCTGATATGTTGTGTTGTCACCCGTTAACGTTGTGCATACACATTAATAGGAAATATATTAATGTCAAATTACGTTTAATTTATAATGTTAATAAAAGTAAGTGCTCTAGATGAATGACTCCGATAAAATAATACGCATATAATACAATAATTTTATATCGATTGAGATATGATTAGATAGAACGAATCTCTTAAAATTGATCTTGTGATTGTGTTTATCATCTCGTTTTCTTTTGTTTTTTTTTCGCTTCTTTTTGTGAAGTAATATATTTGATAGGTTCACGAAAAAAATGTGAAGAAGATAGCATTTAGCATCATTTAAAAACAATCTCATTTAGAAACGAAAACTTCTATTTTATTTGAAATAAACTCATTTAGTTCAAAACGGTATGGAGTGATTATAATTTGTAAGAAAATCTTGTATGCAGGGTGAGATCAAATCATGAAAGATTTGCAGTTCTACAAGTTTCTGCCTACTCGGCGTCATCATCGTTGCTCCGAGTGCTTCCCTACCTTACGCTGCTCTGATATAACATAAATAAATATCTCCTGGAGCAAGAGACAAAAAAACCGAGTACAGTTCCTAAGCCAATAGGGAAGAAACAAAACGGATAAAATATTCGTTTCGTCAAATTCGTAATTTCCACTGTTTTATTTTCCTTTAGTTCTTATTTCTGTAGTAAAGAACACTTCAATAGTTCTTTAGTTCTTTGTAGAATCCTCATGTTTCTCAACTTGGCTACTATTTAGTTTTTTTTTTATTTATTTAATTTTGACCTTAAATTTGTAAATTTCCGATCTTTTATTTTCTTCAGGTTTTTAGATCGCCAGTAAAGAAAACCAAAAAGCTTCTTTTCTTTGGATTTATTTTATTTTGCAACGTTTCGTCGTACACATTCCCAAGTATATCTTTTTAATTTCTTAATCCTTTTCTAGTTCTTTTAAAGTCTTATGTTGTTTATCATTTCTCTCACCCTGGCTGCTATTTAATTTTTTTTCATTACTAACCTTAAATTTGCAAATTTCTAGTCTTTTATTTTCTTCAGGTTTGTAGGTCGCTGATAAAGAAAACAAACAAATTTCTCTTATTTTTTTTTATTGCTTTTTTCTTTTTTTTTTGCAACGTCTCGTCATACAATTTTCGTCGAAATTCTCAAGCATATTCTTCTAGTAGTAATTTTTCTTTAGTACATTGTACCTTTGTAGTATTTTAGGTCTTTGGTAAAGAAAACAAAAAGCTTCTTTTACTTTTAGATTTATTTTATTTTGTAACTTTCCGTTGTACCATATTCGTCCACATTCTCAAGTATATTTTTTCATTTCCATAGTTCTTTGTAGACTCCCATGTTACTTAGTTTGTTTAGAGTTGTTGTTGTGAATAGTATCTGGCTTCCAGGAATTAGCTTGAACACAGAAACGAAACCAAAGTAAACTTTGGATAGAATTTAAAGTATTAAATAAGTTCAAACAAGTACAATGAAGGGACTAAAAGGTGTATTAAATCAATATATATTTGGGTAATCCAGTATCGAAGCTTACTAGTCGATCTGAACGTTGGATGTGTTCATTTGAAAATGTCACAAACTATTTTAAGTTGTTTTTCAATTGTCAGTTCTTTTGCCCAAGAAAATAGATTTCAGCGTTTTATTAAGCTCCACCTAAAATATAAAAAAAAAGATTAAAAAGTTAATTGTTTAACACATGTTTTTCTTATGTTTGGAAACCTATATAATGCTACTGACGTCACACTTTTCTATGCCATTCAGTTCAGGGACTTCTGAATTCGAGATGACGTGATTTTTTCGATATAATTTCAACATGAGAATGAACATTTATATCCTCGGAGCGTTTTTAGCGAAAATGAAGTAATTAAGAAATTTCTAAACAAACTTTTATGGCGAAAGACAGCATCAAAAGAAAGAAACACTTGAAGATGCCTGTCAGCTCTAGAATTTATATTTTTTTGTACAGTAATTATTAAATGACGTGATTTCTAAATTTGTATACTTATACTGAGATTGCTTATCTGAATGCAATGTAACTGTTCTGACATGCTTCTTTTTTTTTCAATAGAAATTTCCACATACAAACAAATTCATCATATCAAAGCACCAACGTCGGTACATCCATCAACATCACCTCAGCCGCTTCCACCACCACCAACAAGCAGCAAGGAACGCCTTCGTCAAGCAGTAACCAGAAGACAATTATCCCAAATGCAGCAATCTACCCAAACTCAACCACGTAGTGTACCAACACCGATACCAACTCTGCAATCAATTTACAACGATAACATCGACACCAGAGGCTTTATTTCGCAGTACATTAAAGACGAAATCGGCGTACTATCCAAGAAAGAAAGCCTCGGCCCTGGAGAGTACGTCCTTGAAGTGAACACCCTCAAACGCCTTCACCTGATACCGAGGGATTTTAAGGAATTCTACATTTTCGTGACGAAGCAGCAGATCTTGCAACTTCACCAGCCTATAGCATTTTATATCTTCCTCGAACTGTTGAATCAGAGTGGCTTAAAAGATTACCATAAGAAATTCACGGAGTACAGCAAGAGGAAGTATGAAGAAAAAATTAATCTTAAGAAGCGTGAACAAACACACCATCACCATCAGCAGCAACCGCAGCAATTGCGGCATCGCACGTGACAGGATTTCTCACCGAGTGAAATGCTAGAATTACGTTAAAATATCTCATGAATGTGTTCAAGAATTTTATATCGTAAATGCATAACTGGAAAAGCAATCGATAGAATAAGTGTGGTTATAGAATTAATTGGATGTAAGCAATTGCCAAGTGGAAGATATTGCTGTATTTACAACCAATTCTATATGCTAAACTGGCTAATTATTTTTAAGAATTTATTTTTCTCAAAAAGGCAAAAGTTTTTGCAAATTTGTACAAACAATATTACTTACTACATATTTGATGTAACGACGTGCCATAGCATCTTACAATTAGGTAACGTATCAAGTAAATTAGAAAGCAAAAGACCCAGGCCAAAAAAGTGCATGTTCATGCTACGATTAGTGCCAATATCATAACTACGGTTCATTACGCTTGTTCACCCAACAAACATGAAATTGGGTATTGTGTTACTTAAATCGTATTTACATTGTGTATAGTTACTACTTTGCGATATTAGCAGATGAGGAAACTTTTGTTTTCTATCTGCATTAGTATTTTAATTGTTTTCACGATAAATTATTTATTCTTAGTATATTGTTTGATCTCGAAAATATCGATGAGAAATTGTGTACCATCTTTTGAATCGAAGTCCAGTGGTTTATGCAACCGAAACAACACGAAATTATATACTTAGGATACGTAATGCGGAGTTTTTCGTATAATTTAAATTAATATTTTAGTGTGTGCTGTTGTTTGTTTCGCCTTCTTAATGGTCTTCTACGTAATTATAGTATTTTTTAAAGATATTGATTGAATTTTAGACAATGATTTGAAGAAATAGAAATAGGTAATGAAGTGCTAATGTTTTCCTCATATGTAGTGTTGTTTAGAGCGACGCAGCGTACTAAGAAAAGGATGCAGGATAACCCAGTGTCAACCAGCTTATTATATCCTGGTCGAAGGGATACCTTTATGTATTTTTAGAAATTTCAACAATTCTTCGATACTTCACAATACCCTTTCAACAATTTTTCTCAACGAGCTTCGTTTTTTGAAGAAGATTATTATCGAAACGCTAAGCACCCATATTTTCTTTCCTTTCATTCGCTGCTATAAGAAGTACAAGGTACACATTTTAAACTGAAGTTTATAGTGTTTCTATGATATTAAAATTCAACACAGCGCAAGAATATTAATTTATAACGTAAACGACACGTAGTTAATGTGCCTTTGTAAGAAAGCAAAATATTGCATCCTTTTTTTTTTACATATCCTGCTTCGCTATAATATGGGAAAAACATAGGCACTACATTATCTTTCTCCCAATCTATACGTAGAGTCATCTAATATCTTTAAAAAATACTCTAATTAAAGTTTAAAAAACGAAAGAAATAACAGCGCATACTAATATATGAATTACGAGATACTCCAGCAAATATGGAATTTCGTATAGTTTCGGTTAAATAAACCATCGAAGAATTACCATGCTTTGATTTGAAAAAGATGGTGCATGGAATATTAGGCACGTGTTTACATATAGCGTCGTCTAAAGGTGTAGAATGTGCTACACATGTGTGGACGAATGTGCGCATAAAGATTTGAAACCTTGAAGAAGGCAATGTTTTGTTTTGTGTTACTTTTTTAATAAAGTGTTTTGGAAAGTTCAAATTTTGCTATTTTTTTTATATATGTAACCGTTAAGATAATGTATATTGGTCTCCATAAAATGAAAGCGCATGCAGCGGTCTACCTTTAGCCTTTGATTATAAACAAAATTAAATAAAAAATATAAACAAGAAAAATAAATACAAAAAACTAAAAAAATTACGTGGCCGTAACGATAATGCAGTTATTGTACAAGATATTATTGCAAAGCCAACAAAAATCGAGATTTTATTAAGTTTGTGGATAAATTCAAGTCCATTGTATATATATGATAATAAATAATCATGTATCATCACAATTCTAGAATGTGCTTGATATCTGCCTGAGTATGGTGATAAACAAGACACCATTATGAAGAATTCCAGTGTAAACCTATCTCTCTTAGTTTTTGTGAAATCCTTGCCTTCGGCGCATACCAAAAGTAAATCTTATGCAGCTGCTTTGGATCAATTGTACTCTCTGGTTGTCTTCTTTAGTTAAGCAATTGATAGCATAGATCTCGTAATGCTAGCGAAGAGTTGTCGATGAATGAAGATGGATTTCAAATCACATATAACAGTAATAAAGCAGGTGGTATTTCATCTAAAGTGGAGCATTCTTAACAGATTGAGTTGGCGTTGTCCTATTGGATTGAAGCGTATATCGCAAGGTATTTCGTCTCTTTGACCAAGGGAAGCTCTCCTCCTCCTAGCAAAATTAGCATTGAATTATGCGTTTCTTTGTGAATACGATGATTTGTGTGTTTTGACTATTGACTGTTAGTCTTCCCTGTTTACACTAGTTGTCTATTGTATTTAGGGCATTTTGTATTCTTTCTGATATTATCCCGGCAAATTTGCCTTGGTCTACTATTAGCATATTCTACCCAATGGAGGCCTGCTTTGGATAGTTTTATTATTAGATCGTCAACGAGAATAGAAAAGAGGGCAAGCTAATGAGTCTGTAGGTTTTTTTTTTGTTAGGTCAAAGACCCTTCTCACCCCCAAGGGGTAAAATGGTACCCTAATATAGGAGATAATTTGAGTTTGCGATAGGCTTAAGTGCCTATTTGGGTTTGGCATTCGGGGCTTGCAGCGGCAATTACACTTATTAACAATGTCATTAAGAGAAAATGATGCTGCATCGGAGAAATCAATCCTGCTCCATTAAATTTACGCCGTCATTAATTTTGTCAATTCAACACGCCGATGAAAATCGTCTTGGGATAATTCTTGAAGTAAAATCCGTTTGTAAGGATGAAATTTGTTTTTCTTCAACAGGCGATGCAACGAACTTACATCATAATTTGAATACAATTAACATATAGAAAATGTAATTTCGAACAACGCATCTAATTTTTTGTCTTTATTAGTTGCATCATCTCTTTCTCTAAAACACCTTAAAATTTTGCTCACAAAATGTTACTATGCAACTTGTTGCTCTAACTAAAACGTTTTATTTCTTTTTATTTTTGCTTTATTTTTAATGTTGAAGTAAGAACGAGGATTTTTTAAGTTATAATGAGAAGCCACGTAAATAAACAAATATGCTTCTAGTCATTCTATTAAATACTGAAATATCCTACGATAAGTTACATTTTTTCATTTAAGCCTTATAAAATATTGGATATGTTCATACAATGTAGATATTATAATTTGTAATCAACATTACTGTGAAAGTTGATAATTTCACCACTAATACCAACCTAATTTATTATTATAAAACAAACTACCACAATACGTTCATGTTTTATATTACAATAAAATACTTTAAATAATTATTCTTTACATAGTGGTATATTACAAATAATCGTTCGATCTATGTTTTTGTCTCTTCAACATTATGTTCACCTTTCTCGATACCATAGTGGATTTCGTTACCAATCTGATAAGCCCATGGCATTCGTTTAGTATTGAAGTGAAACCCTAGTTCCCCTTGGTTAGTTACAGCTATGGCACCTAAAAATAATACAAGAGAAATTTTCCTTTGAGAGACTTGAGGCATAGGAAGCAAACGACAACCTCCGGTGGATTGCAGTCGCATATCCATTATGAAGAGACCTTTTTGTATCGCCTCCGATGGACTTAGCCCTTGATCCATATTCAATATGACCGCATACGCCAAACACGTTCTCATAATCGATTCGCCGTCACCTAAAATATAAACGATCAGCGAAAGTGCAACAAGTTTCAGCGTGTTTTACCCGTTACTGCTACAGCTCCTACCCTATTATCTGCGAACACAGTACAACCGCTTAAACAGCTACAAATCCTCCCGGGGATCTTGTTATTAACCCCACCGCTTGAGGTGCCAGCTGCCACCATACCACTTTTATCTATAGCGACTGCTCCAACGATTCCTGTTTCTTGGCCTTCATATTTTCTAAAATTTTGCCATAGTCGTGTAGCACGTGGCGTGACCAAAGCACCCTCTTTTAAAATGTCCATACCGTTCTTCTTGGCAAATTCGATGGCTCCATTAGATGATAAGAGAAGATAAGAACTTTTTTCCATAATCAGACGGGATAAGCTGTAAGAGATGAGGAAAAATGTAATAGCTTGGCAACGTGTTTGACAATTTACGAAATGATTGCAGGAGTATTAGTTCTAATATCTGTCAGTTTGTGTTGACAGGTATCAAAGTGAACAAACTCGGACATGAAATTCTTAAAAAAACAAGGAAAATCTCCAGAAATTGTTCGTGAAAAAATGTTGGCTGCATCCGGGGATGATTGTCCTTTAAAGTCGACTATTTGCGAATGGTCAAAATTGTTTAAACATAGTCGAGAATCACTGGACGATGATTCCCGTCCAGGTCGGCCGGTTGACCTGTTGATCACTTCCGATGTTATTGAAAAAACCAAGTGTTTGGTACTGGAGGATGCAAAATTAAAGAAGCGACAATTAGTAACTTTATTAGGAGTTCCAGAAACTACAGGTTTCAGAATTCCATGCGAATACTTTAGAATGACGAATGCTTTCGCTAATTACTTGCCCGGATGGAAACGTGTGCACAATTTTTAGCAGTTTGTGGAGGTTCACCAAATTTAAGTATTAATCGACTTGTTACCGAAGGTGAAATCTGGGTCTTTCACATTGACACTGAGTCAGAGCAAAAATCAATACAGTGGGATATTAAGCTCGTCTGCCCTCCTAAACAGTTTCAAGTACCCCTTCTGCAGGAAAAATAATGGCAACTACTTTTTCTGCTATTGTCACGGAATTTTAATGATTGATTATCTAAATAAGGGTAGTACGGTAACAGGACAGCATTATGCAAGATTAATGCGTCACTTCAGAGATTCCATTAAAGTAACAAGACACGAAAAACTCGCTGAAGGTGTCCACGACAACGCGCCAGCCTACAAGCCAAGACTTTGTAAAGCTGCTGTTGCTGAATGCGACTTCATAGATACATTGCAAATTTCAAAAAACAAAACCAAGGGAAACAATATTTATGGATGATGATGAACTGAAAGGTAATTTGCAGACAAACCAAAAGAACTTTTTTTATAATGGTTAGAAATTTTATTGAAACGATGTAATGCTTGTATCTAAAAGCAAGGGACCTATAATGAAAAATACATTTTTTGCTGTACTAGTCTTTCTTCTTTTCATGCCCAACCCGGGAATATAATAACGACCCTTCGTAGGAATTCCAGCGGATGTCCAAATTATACTCGAAAGAGATCTGTAAATTCAAGGATAGGAGGATATAGAGATAGATATCTTTCGGATACACGTAGCGGATATCCTATGGACTTTCTTTATATATCCAAAATGAATTAGCGATAAACCGAACAATAATCTCATTACGCGATGAGTAAATGAGTTGGTCAAGTAGTTAAATTTCAGTTAATTGTTGTGATATTATGAGCTTGATAAGTAGCAAGCTCAGTTTGTGACAAGACAGATAAACATCTTCTTAATACAGCTCAATTCAAACTTAGAAGAACAATTTACGTAGCTATTTAGTGCCTCAGTTCAAATTGGTAAAAAGGATATACTAAATATCTCAACTTACCTTATTGGATGTTCTACATTGTGACAACTGCAAACTCCACCTATAGCAGTATCGCCTCTCATCATTATAGCATCGTTCTCTACCTGGCCACTCATATTAAGCAACGATCCTTTACCTTTAATAATTGAAATATCGTAATACTCAAACATGAACGCCATAATGTCGCTTTACCAGAATTAAAATATTCCGAATTGTCCATGAAACGAATAGCCTGTTCAACAGCGTCCACTGACGTACCGGTCACAAGGGTTTTGTAACCTAGTTGCGCTGCCTTTTTAACACCTTCAATTTTTGGAATAACTATATTGTCGAACAGCATACCGGCACCGCCATGTACCATTACAACCGGCTCAGTTCTATATCTTAAAAATAGAACATGCAAAAACGAAAACCAAATAAACGCGAAATCGTTTTTTCTAACAATGAAAACTTACGAGTCTTTACTGGATTCCACGCAAAAGAATCTCGACCTATAGGGTAGCCGTTTTGGAATTTGCACGCGTCTCATATTCTGAAAGGCATAGTTTGTTGCAGCTTTCCAAACATGCTCCAGCGTATCGGAATTATTATTATTATAACATAACTTAATAAGAAAAAATAAGATTCAAGCTATATGTCATTTCGCTGACTGAAATGTCACTCAAATGTTTCCGTCCTGCAAAATGTTTTGTGACAAGAGCTCGAATCCGAAAAATTGGCTTTCTTTGTCATCGTAAACTAGAGTTTCTTTCAATAAAACCTTTGTTATTGGTTTTTGTAGGTAGATCACATTTAGTTTGTTTGGTATTGTATTTATTATTATCTTTCGCAGACTCTGCCAAGCACAGGACATACCATGGTATATTGCCAAAGCGACACGGGTAGTTTACATTCCCGGGGAAACCCGTCAGTCAGAGCTAGTATTCGTTCTCGGGCAGTTTACGTACCAGATTTGGATCTTCGATTTTCTCTCTTCTCTCATGTTCTCTGAAGAGTTTATTACAGTAGATCTTGGAGATTGTTATACATATCACTACCCGTGCTCAAGATAAGGTTTTTTAATTATTATTTCTATGATGGTCTATCTGTAAGCTTCGTTGATACGGAAGTCAAGAGGGGGTAAATTTAGTATGGTTTCCATAACAGATGTTGGGGAACCTTTAATAGCCGCAGTACATAGTCCAGAATAATGATAGCAAGTACTGTGGCGTAATATGGTAAACAACACAAAAGTATCGGCAACCTCCGCACCACACAAGTTCAATTAATTAATCCGGGACGGTCGTTTCGAGGATACGAATTTTTCCCATTCTCACAATTCGGTCACGGCTACGGGTGGAAGGAATTAATTAATTAAACTTGTGTGGTGCAGAGACATACCAGAATTCACGATAAATCTGTTGTTTCATGCTTCCGCGTGATCTTTGATCACTAAACTAAGCAGCAGGGTTTACTCTGCTTCATGTACCACAATCGTAAGTGCTTTTCGCATGAGTTCTAGGACCATGTTGGCAATTCTTGACGGTGAGAATTAGCATATTCCCTGCGTATAATAGCCCGTATTATTTCGCAAAACCAGCAGTTACCAGTTATTACTATGTCCTATAACAGGGGGGATAGCACTCTTTCCCGTGAGCAAGCTTTCACTATTGATTATGATAAAGATCGAGTTAGAAGATTTTATCTTGACTTTTTAAAGTAAACTAATGCTTCCTTCCTTTGCTTTAAGTATTTTGGCAGCACACGGACAACCATTTTGAAATGATAGTAACTTAACCATACCCACACATTAACTGAAAATCGCTCAGATCGGAATTATTGACAAAATTTTCATTAAATCTTGTTCTGGGAAGTCTATGTACTCTAATATGCCCGTTGTTAGTTGGCTGAAAAACTCTTTCGTCCGTAAAGATTATTCTAGCCCAATTTTCTCGCTAATATTACTCAAAGCGAAAGTGCTGTAAGGCAACAGCGATACAAGGTAGAGTTAAAATACTCTCGGAACCACGCTGATGACGCCGGGTATGCAGAAACATGTTCGTGGATAGCGTACTTTTTCTGTCCTTGCAATGCGTTTGTCGTAAGTGATTCCATCAATAATATGAAGAGGCTATTTTAGTATTATTTTTTTTGTTAAATTTAGAAGTATTAAAATTAATTTTCTGAGGCATATGGACATATGATAAAATGTTTAAAATTAACAACTTTTAATATTTTTGCTGATAGCGCTTTCTATTGGCTACTGCATTAGTTCATAATATAAGCAACGTTTTTTATTGATAACCCGTTTTGCATATAAACAAGTGCCTTTTCAATGTGATTAAGTTGAAGCATTACGCTTTGTGTGGATAAGTATCGGAATTTACCTGTAAAATGTATTTTGAAGTATATAAAGTAATAAAGTAACCCAGATATTTGACGGTTCTTTAGAAGGTTGGATTACATTAAGGAAGAATCGCCCTACAGAATAATAAACACAAGTGTACATTGTTACATAGAACTTTATGATATAACATCACTTGACGTATGACACATTAGCCATTACGTTTTATTTATTTTTATAAATAAGTGAACCTCCTTACCTCGGTATGAAACTTTCAAAACCTAGTTCATTTAATTTCTTACGACGTGGAATATACGGAAGATCGTAAGTCAAGCATCATCATTTTTATAATTACACTATAGAGCAGATTTATACAGTTCTGCAGATCGTCGGGACACAGTTTTGGTACATGGCGGTGCTGGGACAATACCGGAGTCGATTTCGGCAAGAAAAATTGAAGGAGTGCAGATTGCGGCTCATGAAGCTTATTTATCCTTAAAAGAAACCGGTTGTCCATTGGACGCTGTCGAACGGGCCATTAAACTTATGGAGAACAATGAAGTTTTTAATGCAGGTATCGGTGGCTTAGAATTTTCTCCTGGCTTTGCTTCGATCCTGTAAGTTGATAAATTTCTCATTGTAGGATATGGGTCCCATTTAAATGAAAAGGGAGAAGTTGAAATGGATGCCATTATTATAGAAGGCGCGGAACTAGCGGCAGGGGCATGTTGTACAGTAAGAGATATCAAACATCCAATAGCGTAAGTATGTAATACAGTAGTTAATTTATGTTAACTAGATACGTAGTTTCATAATTCTTTGTTAATAATTAACAAACCTTTAATGTCAATGACGCGAAAACGGTTAGTTAAGAATTAATGTTTTTTTAGGTGTCGAAGTTTTGCATTGATTAAGCAAATTTCTCTTTTATTTCTATATTCATTGACTTTTGCTGTGCTTTGTAGCGGAAAGATGCATCAATACAGTGCTACCACTTACTAACAGCCTGCTCGCAACGCACCTCCCGGAACACTGCCTCATAAAGCCTACAATTTCAGCAGTCAGTTAACAATTATGAATTCATCAAGTTTGGGTTTCGGAAATTTCGATGTTAATTTTTCTTTGGTGGTAGACAGTTTCCACCCTGTCCCGCATTTCGGCCATGGCATCATCCGGCATTACAGAGTGGCTTCACAAAAATGGCAATTAACCTTCATTATGTGCAACGATCTAGGGATTACTTGGTTTTTGCATGGCTCCCGCTGAGAATCTGCATTATCGATTGCAACATGGCATTTGATGCAGCCAGCATTCGATGCTGGTGCGTATACTCCCTAGATTTCCATTTATTAGAAGAATTATCGTCATGCGGTGTCCTGGATAAGTTTTAGTGATTTCAAATTTTAGGTTGCGGTATTTTTCAAGTTTTTCAGCCTCTTTGAATGTTATATTCGACTTATCGCAGCAAGAGAATTGCATGATAATTATTATTATTGCGATTTTACTTGATAATCAATTAGTTATTTTGTAAAAAGAACACGCCTGAAGTGCTTCGAGCTTACCGAAGATATGCAGAATTGTTAAGATATTTAACAAGTTCAGATCATATTCATTTATTTTGTTTAGTTACGTTGTGGTTACGCAAATTAAAATTTCTTTTTCTAACATTTAAATACTTAATTTTCAATTGAGGTGGTTCACTTTCCAATCACTTGCAAATCATTTCGGTTTACAATCACTTAGGTAGTTATTTTGTAAATTATGGACGCCTAGGTAAGATGAAATGTACGTCATGAAAATGATTTGATATCTGTGACGCAAAGAAAGCAGCCGGATGGCGTCATATCAATCGCTGATGCTAAAGTATTAAAAAATCATTTTAAAAGCTTTTTTCTTCAAAATCATTTATCTGAATTTTTAAGTAATCACAACATATAACTTTTGAAGCAAAGAACATCTCATATCAGTGAAGACACACGCATTTCGCATATTCGCAGAGTATGTTTCGTCACCAATGATTTTGAAGCTTTAATCCAAATTAGAGATACTTCCAATCTCAGATTTAAACCGCAGTAATTTGTATAATTTAGTTTAGCTAAAGTGATCATGATGAAGACAAAACACGTAATGTTGGCCAGTGATGGTGCCATGAAATTTGCTTACGAGAATGGTTTCCAAAAACTAGCTCCTGGAAAATTGGTCTCTGCAGCGGCGAGGCAATTGTGGGAAACCAAAAAAACTCCATCTATCGAAGATGGAGGCGAAGTCGGCGCTATCGTCTTAACCAAAGACGGCCGCATAGTAGCGGGAGTATCAGCGGGTGGTCGAAATAGAAGGACTTCTGGACAATGTAATGACGGTTCTTACCTTGGATCCGGCGTCTACGCTGATAATACAACCGGAGCTACATGTTGCACAGGTACGGTAAGATCCGTCTGATCAAACGGTACTGGTTGTGTTGATTTAAAAGAGTCTATCTCAATACTACACACGTTGTTTAAATTTGGGAATCAAAATTGTAAAATTAGCGAAACTCGATTTTTTCAAAATGCGCCCTCGCCTCGTCAAGTAAGTGCAATTTTCAATTCTAATGGAAAAATTCATATACACTCTGTGTATAGTATCCTACGTCGAAAAGGTGTCGTTACTGATCACATAGAGCGCTTTTGGTCAACTTAACTTCATCAGTCCGTGCTACTCGTTTTCAGAATTCCACATTTTTTTCTTGAGATTTCGTCAAGAACCATTCGGAAAAAAATCTCTAAAATACGATCTTTATTTTGTAAATGTTCAACTTATGATATTTAAATGGTTAGCATTTATATTTTAAGGCCTTGCGAATAGTTCTCGACGTAATCCTAAAAACAATTTCTGCGTCGTTTAACGAGTTAGTGAAGAATGATGTCAAGCATCTAAGGATCATTATTTCTGTATCGTTGTCGTCAACATATGGTTTTTGTTTTGTAATTTCTTTTTATAATCAATCCACGAGAAGATTATTTCTTTTCTTTTATCCATCGTGCGAGGCAAACTTTTTATATGCTACAAATTCTCACTCGAGGATGCGTTATTAAGCGCAAAACCGGTCGCATTGTTTTGATCAATTAAAAGAATTTTGTGAGAGGAAGGACACCCTTCGAAAAAAACATGCACAAGAAATGAGTCTTATTGGCATATTTACTTCTGTAGTTTTTGGAGTTAAGAGCTTGGGTCTGCCAGAAGGCGTTGGGTCTGCCAAAAGACATAATTTATGTGCATTTAATGATTATTAGATCAAATTTTTCCAGTAATCCACGAATCTCAATTGTATGGTTTTTAGGCGATGGAATTAGTTTAGCGAAAATGTGTTTAGCTTACTCGATCACAAAAACCCTACCCACTATGCCGGTTATGGAAGTGCTAAAAGTCAAGTTGGATATCTTACAGGAGCGACTGAAGCAGCAAGCTGGTAAAACAGAATAATAACAATGTACACTACCGTCCATATTAGTTCGGACACCTAGTAAAATGTTGTAAACTCTACTAAAAGATAATATAATTGCGTTTATATATAAATAACATATTTATATTAGGTCCTTTATGAAGTTTCTAACCAATTGTACAGGCAAACTTCCAAGAATATCGATTAGAGAATGATTAAAAACCTATTATATTTTATGACCCAATATAGTAATTTTCAGAATAATCCTCAGCGACACAAATAGGATTATTTTTGAGTCAATACTGCAGGTAATAAATTTACAATACTCTTTGGAGTGGGAGCAGGCCACCCGAAAGTTTATTGTGTATTGATAAATGCTTTAGTTTCTAAATAAACCTGCTTGTGCGTGCGTTAGTGTTAATAGCGTATCTTTTTGTGTGAACCTGATTAAAGTTATTAAAATGCCGAGAGGAAAACCGACAAGTTTAGAAAAGCGCTCTGTAATTGTTGCTTTTCATCAAGAAGGTTATTCAGTGCGTCAAATTTCCGAAAAAATACATGTTAAATCGACTGTTAGTGATATCATTCGGAGACATCAACGCACGGGCAGTTTAAGAGATAGGGCGCGTTCAGGTCGTAAGGGAATAACAACTCACGCTGACGATGAGCGTATAAAATTGCTAAGCAAGCGAAATAGGAGACTGACACCACCAGAAATCGCCGCCGAAATGAATCACGACCGTGCAAGAAAAATTTCTGTTACTACAGTGAAAAGAAGATTAAAAGCTGCAAATCTTCACCGCATTGCAACAAAAAAAAACCTACTTCGACGGGGAAACAGGCAAAAACGGCTACAGTGGGCAGAAACATAGAAATTGAACAGTGGATGATTGGAAAAGGGTGCTATGGACTGATGAGTCAAAGTTTGAGGTGTTCGGACAATCAAGGCGCGTTTTTGTAAGAAGAGCGAAAGGCGAAAGAATGTTGCAGGATTGTGTAGTGCCAACTGTCAAGCAAGGAAGAAATTCTGTGCTTGTTTGGGGTTGTTTTTCCTACGCCGGTACAGGAGACTTGAAGCGAATCGAAGGTATTTTGCGAAATACTGCAAGAAAATGCAATACCATCGGGGCCTCACCTAATCAGCGAAAATTGTGTACTCATGCAGAACAACGACCCCAAACACTCAGCAGTGATATGTAAAAATTTCTTAAATGAAGAAAAAAATAATGGTACTTTACAAATAATGACATGGCCGCCGCAAAGCCCCGATCTAAACCCCATCGAGCTGTTATGGGATGAACTGGACAGGAGGATCCGAAAAGTATTCCCTACCTCCGTAGACCACCTGTGGAACATTTTACAAGAGGAATGGACTAATATGCCAAATAGAGTCTTTGAAAAACTAGCGGAGCGGATGCCTCGGATTGTGAAAGCTGTTCTTCGCGCAAAAGGGAGTTTCTTTGATGAACGGAATGTTTAAGAAGTTTTTGTTTATTTTTCGTTAGAATTACTTTTTTTTACTTTTATACTTTAATTTTAATCGCTATTAATAAAATGCAATAAAAATTTTAAGTTTTGGAAAAATGAGTTTGAATATTTTCTCGTTTTTTTAATTTATTTGTGTGTCCGAATTAATATAGACAGTAGTGTACGTGAATCTTAATCAGTTAGTAAAAATACGAGTTTTAGGTGTTATAACTGTGACAAAAACAGGTGAAATTGGTGTACTCTTCACCACTCCTCATATGGTGTGGGCCTGTCAACAAGGGCGAAACCTTCGCTTTGGCATGAAACTTAACGAAGTTCAAGAAACCAAATTGTGAAGCATATTTGCTGATTGCCTTTAGTTTCTATTGCATATGGGAGATACATATAAAGAAATTCTTACATTCCAAGTCAATGCAAAACAAATGTAAATTCTTTATTTATACTTTTATAAAAAAAAGGAATAAAATTCTTACTTAAAACAAGGGAGGAATGTTATTAAATTCAAGAAAAAGCAATTCGAATTACATGGAAATATGCAGAAAACAGGACAACGGTAAGATAAGAACAAGATTCCTGGATAACAAAAATGATAACATCAATAGGCTAATTGGACTAAAAAAAATATACCTCAATATTGAAGTTAAGTGCCATCTAGTGTTTCTAATGCAGAGATAAATATAAAACGAACGGAATATCCCTCCTCCCATTTGCTTGACTCAAATAGTATCAGCAGACCGATCCGCAGGTCTACGTCAATCGTATTACTTTAGTATTTAAATCGCGACATGCTGTTGATAATCCGCGAGGTTACATATAACAAGAATTAAGGAACATTTTTAACAATCATTACATACGACCAAAAATGGCAAGCTTAAAGTTATACTACGATCTTATGTCTCAACCTAGCAGGTCACTGTTTATTTTATTGAAACATTATAACATTCCATTTCAACCTGTTTTAACGAGTATTGGAAAAGGTAAGCAATATACGATTACGCTTTGGCTTGAGAAAGTCTAAATAAATTCTTCTGGACATTAACCTTTAGATCCACATGGACTTTGAACGGTAATATACAGTTCGTGCGAAATATACGCAAAATCACTCGGATTAAGTTCAACAATTTTGATCCGGAAACCTCCGGAACCTTTATTCATCAAAATTACAACAAAAAATTGTAGCATAATAAAAAATATCGTTTTTGAATAAATTTATTATATGATAATATATATAATATCTATATAGGAGAAAATTCTACTGAAGAATTTAGAAAAATATCGAAATTTCAAAAATTACCAGCTGTTGAAGATAATGGATTTCCAATGACGGAAAGGTAGAATTATACCCAGATATATTTTCCCAAATATACTTAAACATTAATTTTTAGCATTGCCATTTTAAGATATCTAGCTAGAACTCAAAACCTACCCGAATCCTTCTACCCCAAAGATGCAAAAGAGCAATTTAAGGTAGACGAGTACTTAGAATGGCAACACCAAAACATTCGCTACTTCCTCAGCATGTACTTTTTCACAAAGGTACGCCGACCTCGTTTTAATAAATGAAGATCTCTTATATAGTAAATACATTGCTTTCAGTGGTTGATTCCTAACAGATTTAAGAAACCTCCAAATGAGAGAGCAATAGCGTCAGCCGAACAGCAAATGATAGACTGTTTAAATGGTTTTGAGACAGTCTGGTTAGCAAAAGGGCCGTTTATAACCGGAAACGACATTACGGCTGCCGATCTTTGGGCTGCGTGCGAAATAGAACAGCCACGTACGTCTTTAAGCTATCAATTTTATTGGTGATATAGCATAAAAATTGTAGGGATTTGCGGTTACGATCCAAGAGAAGGAAGACCTGCCTTGAAAGCTTGGATTGAAAGAGTTAAGAAGAACTTTAATCCAACTTATGATAAGGCACACGGCCCGCTTTATAAAGTAGAGCAGATGTCCAAGAAGCAGTAACAAGGAAAGATGGAAGTTGCAAAGAAGGAATGGGACAGAAAACAAAATATGAAATGTTAAAAAAAAGTTCAAGTAAAGAAGATAAAACTTCAAATAAAATTCAAGCAAGGATTTTCGTGTCTCATTTCAATATTGCCAATACCTTTTTCCCTAATACTGACTCCTATGTAGTGATTATTTAGCTAAAATTAAAGTTTTTATAGGATTTTTCCCAAAACAATTTCTTGAGATTGGAACATATGTATTAGAGGCCAAGAGGATTTGCCAAGATATGGAAAAATACCATCTACATTGAAGACCATATCACTTATTTATTGATTCAATTTACCAGCTCCTATACAAAAAAGCTTCTTTAATGTTATCATTATGAAGCAAAATAACAGATTGTCTTTGGCAATTTCGATTTAAGCAAAGATTCAGTATTTGAAGAATGACGATGGTGTTGGTAATGCTTTATGGAAGTTATAGTTTGTTTTGGGCCCTTGATTCGAATATATCCATGAAAAAAAATACTCTATCGTAGTTTCAGCGATTACTAAACAAAAGGTTCGATGCAAGTCTAATTTATGGGCTTAATCTATCGGTGGATAAAAGAACTTGCCTTATTAAACTTTGTACCAGGCGTCGACATAGCACATTCGCTTAGCCAAGCTTGTGAGTAGTTGTGAAGCCATTTTGAGAAATCCGGTTAACAAAATGGTGTTAAAATTATATTACGATCTCATGTCACAGCCTTCTAGAGCAATGTTTATTTTACTAAATAAAAGCGACATACAGTTCGTACAATGCCCGGTAGCATTACATAAAGGTAGGGACACAAATACTGCCATGTGCGGAATGTTTAACGTCGATATTTATTGTTAAAGGTGAACATTTAACGGAGAAATACAAAAACGATGTTTCAAGGTTCCGAAAAGTACCGGTCATTGATCACGACGGTTATAAACTAACAGAGAGGTAATACGTCATTGTTGTTTTCGTATCGTTTGATATACGAGGGCAGTTTGATAATTCTTAGTCGTGTTATTTTAGTATAGCGATGCTTAGATACCTAGCAAGGGAAAAAGAGTTACCCGACAACTTCTATCCAAATGATAGTAAGAAACAAGCTAGGGTTGATGAATTTTTAGAATGGCAACACAACAATTTAAGATTGGCTTGTAGCATGTATTTCCAGTTAAAAGTAGGTGTGATTTATAAATATTAATTCTTGCATTTAATCTATTTTTTCAATAATATATTAGTTATATCGTCATATCTTATAGTTCCTTATTCCAAAAATGACTGGCAATGAAAGTAACGAAGATATGGTGATCCTATTCGAATCTAGAATGCTGAATGCCTTGGAGCAGATGGAAAGCCTTTGGTTGCAGGAAAAAGATTTCATCAACGGTGAGCAAATATCAGCGGCAGATATCTGGGCCGCGTGCGAAATAGAACAACCTAGTAAGTACATATACCTTAGCTTGCTAAGTGTTGGTAGGACGTTATTTTGTCTTTTTTAATAGGAATGGCTGGATATGAGCCTAGAGAAGGTCGGCCAAAATTGAAAGCGTGGTTGGATAGAGTTCGAGATGCTACTAACCCTTATTACGATCAAGCCCACGTTATATTAAATAAGGTTGTTAAAAAAGCGCACGGAATTCAATCAAATTTGTAAGGCTTGTTTGTACGTTATTGATGATAATGAATACGTCATTTGGTTTGGTCATTGGTCTATTAGTTACAACACTTCTATTTCCTCGTGTATTTCCGTTACATAGTACAATGTACACGATATTCAACGGAAATACAGTGTACCAGCCACCTCTGGCAACAATCGAAGTTTAGTATTTTTTTGCATTTATAAAATTAAGTTTACTTTACTATATTTTTATAATCTAAATACAGCATATATTATGACTATTATGATATATATTAAATATTTCTTACTTTAAGAAGCCTGAAAATTTGTATCAACAGTGAAAAATTATTTTACAATGCGCATGGTCAAATTTGGCGGAAATTCTAAATACGTTTCACTGTAAAACATACAAAAAAATATAGGAATTTATAGTGACAATATTCCAATACAAGGATTGGAGATGATGGGTGATAACAGCAGCTTCTTTTTCCCTGAATTGTACAATCTTTATCGCTATAAAATCTTTTCTTTTTCTCCATACTAATATTCGATCAGATCTTCATTTCCTGTACTTGAGCGTGCTTAGTTCAGTTCAATACTAGAAAATTTTGCAATAACTGAAATGAAAACATCTTTCAAGCTTAAAACTAATTTTAAATATACTTCCATGAATCGCGAATAACAACCAGATTATCAAAAGCAAAATGGAAATATTAGTTACTAATGGGGAAATGAACTTAGAAAGAATCTTTAATCATTATATATTTAGTTAATAAACAATAGAAAAAAGGAGAAAGCATTTATCATTAAGAGATCGCTTCATCTATATCCAAAATCCACCAAGCTTTACTGCAAAACCTGGGGGAAAAATGCACGGCCTATTTAAGTGCAATGTGTAGAGAAAATGATTCTTTGATGTCTTACTTAATTTGAATACGATCCAATTGCATATTTAAGAATGTAGATTGCTTGGTAAAATGTGCTTTTATCAAAAACATTACCCAGAAAAACTACAATGTGTTAAATTAAAAGACAAAGACATCATTAGTACGTATCACTGTTTTATTTACCATTTAAAGAGAACATGTTTCTTAAAAATGTGTAACACAAAAGTATGCGTTTATATATCGCCTTAAATAAAATTATTTCACATCACATCTATACATGTATAGATTTAGGCGGGCCCGTAGACTACCAATATTACTGTGCAATAGTTCGCACTGCGCAATATTTCCAGTTTGCGATGATACTGAAAATTACTATGCAATATTTCTCAACGCTCCAACTTTTGTGCAATATTATAGCGCAATAATATTGATAGTCTAAAACGGCCTTTACTCTTAAAAATACGTTAAAGAACGTTGCAAATATTAAATGGAAAAAGTAAAGTAAATTCGATATACATATACATTTTGTATAACTATATATAGGTACTATCTTAAGACAGAAGATGCACAATTTGCGCTAGTATCATACTTAATATAAAACAAAAACAATTTAATTCTGCGACATCTAGAACATCAGTCAATACATATACACGAGAAGATCATGAAAATAAAAACATATCATCTATACAGTTTCCATAGGAGTTACTTTATTGGGACTTGTGCCTTGCAAGATGTCGGGTGGGTATTCAATACCTAAAAGAGTTTTACATGCTTCAAATGTTGCTTGCTTCCTAGCAGCTTTCTTATTAGGTCCTTAAATATCAAACAGAACGTCATTAAACAAGTTGTTCAATGATAGTTTTTATTCAATTAATACTCACCAGTTCCGATAAACGATTGATTACCCACTGTGCACTTGATAGTGAATTGTATATGTGGCGGTGTTCCCGACTTACCCAATTCCTCATATTTAGCATTGGGATGCATTTGATTCAATAGCATTATGGGATTCATCAGTGCTGCGTTCTCCGGCAATTTTTTGGCCGGCTTTTGTTCCGGTTGCGCTTGAATAGTGGAAGCGCCATCTTTATTCGATACGTTACTCTCGCTCAGACTAACGTAGGAGTTAGATCTTGAAATCTACATTAAACAACATAAAACTAGCAGTATTCAGGAATTTTTCTCGCGACTTACCATATCGGCCATATTGCCATCATCGCCCCAACTTGAGAAGAGTTTGTGAATTGCGAAACTTGCAATGTGAGTCCACGAAACGTCATCCTGATTCTCCTCGGTGACTTCCATCCTTACTTCTTTGCTTTCTTCTTCAGTGGTAGCTGGAGCGGCCTGCGCTGTTATTCTTAATTTATTTAATATCATTGAGCGAACTGCCATTTCAGCCGCGCTTGTTTTAGCTAAAGCTTTGCTTTTACCTAAAAGAAATAAGTAATTGCTATTTACAGTAAACATGACAATATACATCAATTTCAATAAAAATCAAACAGGACATGTTTTTTGTTTATTATATCTGATGTAGGAAGGCTACTATCAAACTCCACTCATAGGACCTAGGTCCTTGTGGTGTTAGCGAAACCATCCAATTTTTTTTCTAGCACAAACTTAACACTTTGTCACAAAGATTGTTTACAAAGTTGACTTGGTTGTGCATCGTTTAATAATACAGTTACTAACCATATCCAACATGGTCTTTTCCTTCGATACTAACAGCTGCTTTGTAGACATCTTCGAAAGCATTTCCCGTCTTGGTTTCGGAAACATCGAACGGAACGTGTCCTACGAGTTCATTAATAATCATCAGCGCGTTCTTGGGTTGCAGTAATTTACGTAGGCGAACATTACGTCTCTTTGCACGTTCTGCTCTATTTATGCGGCCTGAAAGGAATCAAACGGGCATTCTTCAAATCTTTATTTACGTAGATGGAATATGATTTAGGTAAATGCGCGAACTTATTCTTTGTTCAGAATTGTTTTTTACATTGCTCAAGCATTAAAATGCCTTTACAAAACCACAAAATAGTTATGCGAGCTTCAAATTTGCGCAGTGAATGTCATCATTAATGTATTCCCTCCTCAACATATTCAAATTTCGAATTCGTCGATACTTACCATTTCTTTTCATCCAAAATGGCCTGGCCTTATGCTGTACGTTGTTTTCCGTTGCAGTACCGTCGACTCCATCACCCAAGGCTGGTATTTCGACAGAATTTGTCAGCGTCGCTGGTTTATTTTCTGCCATAAATGACTGGTCAGTAAGCATTTGCTCAGCGGCTTGCTGCATGTTAGTTGGTGGTTTTGGTGGTGGCGGTTGTTGGTGCTGCTGCGGCTGCTGTTGTTGTTGATGCAGCGGCTGCTGTTGTTGTTGGTGCAGCGGCTGCTGTTGTTGTTGGTGCAGCGGCTGCTGTTGTTGTTGGTGCAGCGGCTGCTGTTGTTGGTGCAGCGGCTGCTGTTGTTGGAGCTGCGGCTGCTGTTGTTGTTGTTGGTGCTGCTGCTGCTGCTGCTGTGGTGGATTTGGAACGGGTTGCGGTTTTATAGGCGTAGCTTGTGGAGGTGGTTTCTGGATGGGTTTCAGTGGTTGATTTACTTGCTGATTTTGCATTGCCTATACGAATAGTATTGTTTTGGTTATTTCTGCGTCGCAGCTGACGATTTATATTCATGTACACCTCTTATCTATGACAATATAAATAACGTTATCTTGTCAACTCTCAGAGGTAAGGTCAAAGTGGTCATAAATGGAATAAAACCAAAACGGAAATATTACCAAAATACCACAATAACGAATTGATCTACCACAGGTGTAACGCGCCTTGGCTGATTATAGCAAAAAACCAAGCTGCTGACTCCATGTGGTACAATTGCATAGATTACCGTGACAAAGTTTCAAGAGAAACATAAATTTCTTAGAAACATCACGAATAATAATTATAATATATCAATCAAATTATATAAAAACATGATCCTCGGAATTCTGGAAAAATCCGAATGTCGATATTTCAGCATAATTAGAACCTCCAAGATACGGCTAAGATATACAAAAAGCGTTCTAGAGAAGGACATGGTTGTAAATGACATAAAAATAGTAGTATGGCCTCCTTAGAAGACAGATTGAGAATTTTCGGGATGAACCAACGGCAATAAAATGTCTAGAGGGTCTGGAATTATTTACAGGAGGTGTGGTAAGAAATTGATATCGATTACTTGGAAATAGTGCTAAAAAGAACGTCTAGAATTTGTGAAGCCATGATAAAGGTATGGTATATAAGAATAGAAGAATATATCTGTATGGTACTTTTAAATATTTAAATAAGAATTCGTAATACGTACATATATACAATTTTCATATTCAATACTGCTTTCAAGCTTTGGAACGGTACTAATTTTATAAATTTTAACTATTAACAAGTGTCCAACACGAAATACAATTTTTTTTATTATTAAATTAATGCAATTATTGTTATAATTTTCGTTTTAGTTTGCTATAGTATACCTGTTGAGCAGCTCTAGCTTTCTCTTGTTGCTGGAGTTGAGCCTGAAATTGTTGTTGAGCCTGAAGATTTTGTTGTTGTTGTGGAGGCGGGCCTTGCTGCTGTTGCTTGTTCTGGAAGCCAGGTTGCAGATAACAGCGGTTCATCATCAACTATTTCGGATTTATCATCTAATTTACTACACAAGTTAACCATGGCGGCCGTGCACACCGGTATAGGTGCCCCCTTTTACTAAAGATGTCGCCATCGTTTCAGTAAAAGGAACCGTCGCAATATATCTTGACGCTTATTGCAGTGGTTGTCATTTAATAGAGATCTGATGCGCTGAATACAGAATTCGTGACGAAATTTCAAAATCAAGTGTACACGAAATTCGTACGAAAACTGTACAGCGCCTCTCGTCGAGCTCTAATAAATCGAAACATAGAAAGTAATACACAAAAACAGTCAAGATACGAACTTTTCATTTGAATGCTTAATACTAAAAAAATACCACAGTTTCAGACTTCGGTTGGAACATCCGTACGTCAGGGTCGCTTGATAAGGGGTTTCGAACATATTTTTAGGAAAGATTGGCATTCAATAAAATTACTGATTGAAGCAAAATGATTAAATAATTTAGATAAGTACAATTAAAATATATATACATATAATCATTTAATTGAAAGCTGGCAGTATTTATTTGTTTACATACTAGAACCATGTTGTCAACTTGCAAACCCTAGTTGAAACTGAGATAAATTGCTTAGCATTAAGGTTCAATATAAAAAGTTCACCACAATAACCTATAACAGTACCACTACCCATCAGGAACTGTATAGTACTGTTACCCATCGCCTGTCTTTAAAAAAAAAACAAAAAAATAGTATTAGTAACTTTGCAAATAGACCAATCCTATTAATCCATGATTTCCATTGAAAAGTCATTGCACAAGAAACTAGTATTATAGATCATACAGTCTTATTCAAATGTACCAACAAAAAAAAATACATATTTATTAAACCATATATAATTTTTTTGATTCCAAACAAGCTATTATCTACACATATTTTCGCGAACACTTGTCGCATTTTTAAATTAATTCTAATTAAATTTTGCACGTTTTTTAAGCTCAGTGTCCCGTACTAATTGTCTAAGTTCATCGTACGGATCCCTAACACGATTCTAAAAAACAATATATTTTCATAAAATCTTCAGAAACGAGTTATTTTTGAGTTATAAATAACAACAGCACTCTAAAGTGGCGCGCAGTGTGAATTTGACCGACACCGGGGCATCATTTTGCTAGTTTAGCAAGTCAACAAGCACATATAAATAATAAATAGTGAAAATGTACTAACGTTGATTAACAGTGCAGCATAAAACATATTTAAAGCATCGTTTCTCAACGTGCGCATTGGTCCCTGGTAAGCGTTGATATCTTAAAGAGTTCCAGTGCTGATTTAAATTATATTTTGGAAAAATATATTTGAAAGATCTTTCTATAAATTCTTCAGAGAAGGATCTACCTTTCATTCACGCACACGTAGACACGCTATATACATTAAGTATTCCATTTGAAGAAAGTATAAAACTGTTACGTAGTGTATATTAAAAATATACTTTAATGATGGCTTATAATTTCAAATTTTATGATTTAGATGTTCCAGTAAATTTGAATAATCCTGTATGTAGAAATAAAGATATTTAAAAATTACGAAAAAAATAAAAATAAAAAGAGGGACCGAAACTAATTTTTCCTTATTTTCCAAAATTACGTACATCGATTTAAACCAAAAGTGTATAGTACCTTTGAATACAAAGTATTTACATAAGATGAAAATTAATTCATTATGGAGATTTTTTAAAATTTCCACTAAACAGAAGATATGTTACATACCTTCTACTTAGTTGCTGTATAGTGTAAATTTGTTTAAATAATGCAAGCGTTATTATACCATATTTGCACTAGTTTCTATTTAAACAAATTGAAAGAAAATATTTCAATTTGTTTCAACAGAATTTTTTTAAACACCAAAAATGAGTTTTCAGAGTTATATTTGTTATTGAAAATAGGCATTACAATGTTTGAAGATTGTCTCCGAATTTAATGTGTTTATTGTATACTGCATACATAAATTATAAAATTACAATCTTTTTCAAACATTAATTTCTGCTAGAATTATATGATTCAGTATGTTTTTTTTAACAGCATATACTTTCTATATATCTTTTAATTACCTGACCACCGGTATTTTGAAATGGTCCGGGTCTCCTTTGTCCAACAGTACCCAATAGGGGATCTAAATTTAGAAATCATATTATTTAGTATTTAGATTAACTTGAAATAAAAACGTATTAAGAAGCTAAATACACAAGGTACCAAATGGGTTTGTCGAGGTAATATAAGCAACGCCATGGATGCGTAGTATAAAAAATCAATACTCACTTTGTTTCCCGAAATTTCCTGCTCGCCTTGTATACGACATTTTCTTTTAATTTATTTCAATAGGCTCACGATAAGATGTGCAAGGAAATGCTTTCAGAAGCAATAATTATAACTAAAAGATGAAATTTAATTGTCGAATGCCAAAATGCCGCATTAAGTAGTACGACAACGCCAAACTGAATAACGGAAATAGAGCGAGCTGCTGTCGTTAGTTGCGTAAGCATACTTGGAAATGGCGGATATGACGACACGGCTACATTCTAAAATTCTACTTAAAATAGGGTTTTTTTTTTTATCTTTTTAAAAATAGTGCTTATTGTTAATATAATATAATAATATTTCATATTTTTATTTATTATCTTATATCAATCGTATTTATTGCAGTGTCAATAAATAAATTAGTTTCTAACGTAAGTTATTATTCCAAACGCTATAACACTTCTGAACGTATCCTGCTTTTGTATTCATTTTTACGGTACCGTACCATAGAAGTTAACCATATTTAATTCTTACCATGTTGATTTGTGGTTAATCAAAGGTGTAGTTAACTAAATTAATAATAAACCTGATCTTAGCGCTCATATATGAATAATCGATGGTGAAAAGTTGCGTGGAGTTTCGTAGAATGTGTTAATGGCTGGTTACGACACGTGTGGTATATCCGATAGAGAATAAGGTTAACGAAACGCGCATTGTTCAATGGATTTAATAGCAGATATCTTAGAAAATCGCCTCCAAGAACAGGCTAAATTCAAACCAATAACGGTAGAAAAACACTTGGAATTGGATTACGATCTCGGTACGTTATTATGCGTCGATAAAAATGAGTTGGACTCAGGACTGCTGAGGTAAGTGTATATATAGATATATATATGTATATAACTAAAAATAATACTCCTCCTCAGTAAAAACAAAGAAGACTATGTACAAAATTTAACACGTGATAATGTACAGTTGTTGATGAATCAAATCTGGAGTTTGCCTACTGAAAAAGTTGACGACGTAGTAGTTGTTAAATTACCAAAACCCACGTATATCTTACCAAGAGCAAAACGAGTACCCAAACCTAAACCACCCACAAAATGGCAGGAATACGCAAAGCTGAAAGGAATACAAAAGAAGAAAAAGTCAAAATTATCGTGGGATGAACAACTTCAAAAATGGCTTCCTTTATATGGTTTTAAACGAGCGCAAGCTGCTCGAGATAAGGATTGGCTATTAGAGGTACCTCAAAATGCTGATCCGCTAGAAGATCAATTCGCCAAGAAATTTGAAGGAAAGTCGGAACGCGTCGCTAAAAATGAATTGCAACGGCTTAGGAATATTGCAAAAAGTAAAAATGTTAAAGTTCCAAGGATGGGTTTGTTAAATCCCGATGTTTCATCGGCGAAAGACGTAAGCTCTCCTCCATGTTCCTGTTGAATTTAATGTTAGTAATATTTTATTTTCTTAGCTTCAAACTGCTGTAACTGTAACAAAATCATCAACAGCTAGTATCGGTAAATTCCAAAGCTCATTGCCTAAAGAGAAAGAAGCAAGAGGTGCAGCTGCTATTACACCTGGCGCATCGAGGAAGAGGAAAGCTGCCCCCGTTTCAAGTGAGGTAGAAAAAACTGAAAGTTTAAATGCGATAGATTATGTTCTCAATAAGAAACCCAAAATAGATATCGAAAAAGCAGTAAATAGACGTATAAATGAGGAACAACAAAGGTACTAGATTGAATTTAATGTAAACGAGTGTAAGTTGAAATTTTATATCAATTGTGTAGGCGATCGGAAGAAAATACAAGTATGAGTACGAGTCGTAAACCAAAAGCAGGTAGGAAGGGTAGGAAATCCAACAGCAGTAGTTCGTCGAAGAAACCTAAAAGTGGTAAGGGGCAAAGGAAAGGTGGAAGTTCAGGAAGAAAACGTCGTTGAATAATTAACTCTCTTACATTGTATATATCGTTAGTAATATGTGAGTATTTTTATTTTCTATTATCTACCCGCTTATATTAGGTGCCTTCAAAATAGAGGCAGTTATATCAGGGTTTCGAACCTTTGTTTTTTCCGTTTTATATAAACACTGGCAAGTAAAAAAAACCAATCCAAATTACTAATTCAATTTTATTTATTTCGACTTTGATAGTTCGTTTAAAAATTTTTAAGTTAAAGAATTTTGGACAAGATGAATTTTACAGCTGCGGTAGCACGATTTTGTTCACAAATGTAAATCATTTATAAAACAAAAATAAGAAATATCGACAAAAGCCTTTAAACAGAGTTATGTTAGCAAAAAAATTGTTAAAAAGTAATATTTGTACAAATTTTGTAGCCTCAATATATTATGCAATTTTGTTAGTATGTACGAAAATAATTGTACATTCTAATCTCAACCTACATGAAGCTATTGCACATTATTTACTTTGTTATTTAATTGGCATTACAAACGTATCACTAACTTGTAGATCTTATAAATCAATTAAAAATAGTCGTAATTACAGCAAATTTATTTAAGTTTCCTTAATTAACAAATTAAAAACGTTTCCTTGAATTATTCGAATTGGTCAATACAAGAATTTATTTTGGTTTGTACTCCCAGCCCAAAGATGGATCCTTTGCTACGGCCATGTAAACTAAAGCGCCACCTTGCGGTATAGGTTTGACAGCTACGTAGGTTCTTTTATCTGGCGACCATCTGCTCATATATGATTTGCCTCCCATGCTTTCGTTTAATTTATTCTAAAACAACAGTTATCAGTATTTATAAATTCATACGAGGATCGAACAAAAATTTTGTTGGTAGTAGTCAGGTATATGCCGATCCTGGGCCGCGAAATTTTGAACGCCAATTTTAGTGCTATTTGTCGCTTTTTCAATGCATTTGACTTAAATTTCACTAATTTTTTTCTTACTTTTTAAGATATTTACATAAAAAACCATCTTTTGTATCATTTTTTGTTCGTTAACACCAAAAATCAACATAAAAACTCAATTTTCTGCATCGCCATCAAAATTGTGAACAAATATTGGTCCTTCAAATTGTGAACAGGGTTACAATTACATAATTAAGGGCCACGGTGAATTGCCCTCACCCTTTAATTTTATTTCAATTTTTTTATCGTTATTTTAACACATTTATCTCAAAAACTATTTTTTTTTTTCATCATTTTTACTTGTTCACACCTCAAGATTACGTAAAAAATTGAATTTTCTAAATCGCTATCAAATTGTGAACCAGCATAAACATCGTACAGATAAAAATGATATTAGAAATTGTAATAATATAGAGGAGTCCTAAAATGGTCGTCCCTTAAAATACAGTAAAAAATTGAAGTAAAATTGAGGAATGAGGACAATTCACCCTGACCCTTAAGTATATCGTTATAACTCTGTTCACAATTTTGTGGCAATGAGCAAAAACGATATAAAAGATGGTTTTTGATGTAAATATCTTAAAAAGTAAAGAAAGAATTAGTTAAATGCATTGAAAAGCCGCAAATAATACTAAAATTAGCGTTTAAGAATTCGCGACCCAGGACGGGCATATACGTGACTACTTTTGGTATTTTATTATGCAAAAATGAATAGTTCGATAATTTGCCATATTTCTCATTACTGTTGCCCATGCTTTCATAATTTTATTCTATTGTTTTCTAATAGTATTATAGACTACATCTTCAAATAATCCGTTATTTTTTTGAGCTCCTTTTGATACCTAATTTGATAAATCAGGAATTTATGAAATATTGTGTAGAAATTAATCAAGTACGTGTATAGTTAATGCGCAAACAATTAGACCTAATTTTATTCTTCTCGATTTCTTGCATCTTTTCACGTGTCGAATGTGCGTTCTGATTCTGTTTGTACCATCCGCTTTTTCCACTCTCTTGTATTTCTTGGCATTATTTTTATTTCATCAAAATCCTTTCTCTTTTTTCCTCGAATTTCTTTATCTGGTCTATCGATTTTCGTCTTGGTCTCCCTCTCCGTTTTTTATGATAGTATCATGCCTCTATTATTTTCGTTGTCCTCTTTGTCTCCATTCATGCTACATGTCCGTACTAATTTAGTTTACTTATTATTACTTCTTGTTTTGTTAATTGACTGATGTCTTCATTCTTAATCTTATCCCATTTTGTTTTCTTCGCCAACTTTTTCATATTTTTCTTCGGACTACCGTATCAATTGCTGTCTTCAAATCGATGAATACTAGAAGCATTTCTTCTTCTATTTTTCGTTCTATGAATTTTCTTATTGCATATATTATGTTGTCTTTCACGCTTGAAGACTGCCCGTTCTTCTAACTTTTGACATGCATTCTCTTTGTCGTTTTTCTAGTATTCTTGTGTACAATTTGTACGTTGTTTGTAATGAACATACAAGTTCTGCAATTTTTACCTTGGATCTGTTTTTCTTTCTTATAAGTGATATTCTCAGATTATTTTTCTATTCCCTTGGCATTTTCTGTTCCGTGCATGCTACATCATGTCCCGTATTTATTTTTTGCCTGTTTGTCCTAGCCATGTGGTAATTTCCGGTAATATACCACCTTCTTGTGTTCCTGTATATAGTTGATTATTCTTGGTTCTTATTGCCTTTATTTCTTTCCTTTCGGTTTCTTTTAATCTTTTTATTTTTGTTCAAAATTTTCTATCTGTTCCCTAAATTCTTTCCAAGTTTCTATTTTTCCTGGTCTCTTTGAACTTTGTTTTTTTGCATATTTTTTACTTATTTACTTTTTATTTACTTTCTTTTTCCAGCTTTCGATATTCTTTGTTTGCTTCTTGTTCATATTTATCATTATTTTCTTTCGTATCTAGTTCGTGTACTGCTAAACAGCTGCACTCTCTTGTCTCTTTTCTTCTACTTTCTTTTTAGTACGTAGTATGTGATTAGTCCCCGCATCTGCTTCTTTTCCTATTTCATAATTTTGGCATTTCGATCTTTTGCCACCGATGTATATTTATCCTCTAATGGTTAATATCACGTCGTATGTTCCATAATCAAGTAAGTTCAGCATATTTATTCCATCCTCTACTTTAATCTTTATCCAATCAACATTTCCAGTCTTCCATTATTAGTGTCTCATTTTTTTCTTTTGCTTCATCTAATTCGTTGTAGGATCAGGTAGAAATCTGTTATTTCTTCTACTTCTCCTTCTGCGAGTCCGCAGATCTGTAACTGCTTAATATTTTATATATGTTTGTGGTACTTGTGAATAATACATAGAATAGCATAATGTATATTTGTTTAAAATTTATATACTTTATCTTTCCTTTTCCTTCGTTTCACTTACTCCCGTTATTATTTTTTAATTTATTTCTTATACCCTTTATTGTTTTTATTTTGTGATGAAGGCATAGATATTAAAAAAAGCCATTTTAGTGAATTCAGATTTGGAACCTCTGGTGGTCATTGCATTTTCAAATATGTTTTATTAAATTCTACTATAATTTTTCTTTGATTGTTTGTTGTTATTATGATCCAATTACAGTTAACTAAGTAAATAGCTGCAGAAGAGCGGCCTATTTTTAAATTAGACAAGGAGTAAATAATTTTTGTCATGCCGCTCTGCACTGCTAATATATATATATATATTTGTTGTTTGTTTCAGGTCTGGTAATGTATAGAATAAGCTATTTGATAAGCATAAAAAGGACGTTAATACCCTGGTATCATATTGAGGGAAACCATAATCACGGGGTCTCTCATCCAGCGACCGATGTAAAATGATAAGCATATACTTGAAGAAATCATTTCTATTTTTCTTTACTACTGGGTCGTTCGACTCCAATTGGCACAGTTTAGTTATCCATTTTGTACATATTCTTCTATCTAGAACACACATCGTTACAATAATTAGCGCAAGTTAAATTTAACATGAAAATTAGTATATGTAAAATCTAAAATTTCATAAACACCTCAATTAATAATAATCCTTGTAAAAGTAGCAATTCATAGTCGCTGACTCTATTCATTTAGAGCGTTTGATGACTGCTTTAATTGCTTTATTTTATTTTGTATTTCTTGATGAAATTTTAATGACTTGGATTTATTTCCTTGAATTAACTTTCTACTCTATATGCACCTTAGAGTTTTGGAAAGTGTTTTTCATATAAATATGAAGTTTATTCGAATTATAGTTTGGACGTTTCACATTATTTCTTTGTAGACAATTGGCATTATTATATTTCGCTTTTGTAATGTTACATTTTTAACTATTTCAATAAATATTTGGTAATAAAAGCAATGTGTTTTAATTATTGCAGATTATCAGCTAAATCTGTAGCGCATTATATATTGGTTAAATATCTAAATGTATTTAACTTCGTTTTTGTTTTATTACAACATAGTTCGGCAAAGGTTTGCGTATAGTGAAGTAGTGTGATTAGTGTAACTAACGCTCAAAATGGAAATCATGAATGCTGTACATTAGATATTTTAAGAAATGCTTGTTCATAAGATACAGTATGAACAGACAAATGTTGGTAAGTCCAATATGAATTCCTTGCTCCAGGCAACGAAAGTGTCGGCAAGATCTTATAAATAAATCTCGAAATATGGATAGACACATTAACGTAATATATAAAGGTATGTTGATAATTAAAAAAAAATCCCAGAATCCTTCACTTTGTCTTTTCTAAGCACAGGGACAGAATTTAACGAATGACTGTATAGCAAAGGATTAGTACGGTTGGTGGAAATGGGACATTTGTCCATATTTCGCTTCATCAGTAATTAGTAAATTATTGTGAACTTCATAGTGATACAAAATCTTCAAATCAGCCGCATATCCCAGATAATTGTTGGTCAACTTATTGAAGAGGTTATTGATACTGTTACAAAGTTTGAAGCAAAGATGAATTTCCGCTACCGTAAATTTGGATGTCTTGGGGTGATTTTCAAGTTTAATTAATTCTAAAACAAAGATGTTGATGTCAAGAACTAACTAACTACAAGAACTGTAAATTACATAACGTTACCACATTCAATTTCTAAAAAAGTGATCGTCCACGTTTAACCACAGCCGTTTATCTTTAACTGCGGCTTTGATCATTTTTTTGTTATTTTCGCGCGGATGGTAGATACTTGCGTAACGTTGTCCGTGATGGTAGCTCCCAGTTGAAATTGTATTTATTCCAGCTGTCGTGAAATGATTTTTTAACCAGTAACCATACTTGAGAAACATGGACAGTAAATCCAATAAGCTCTCTCGATAGCTCACTACTTTTTCTATTTGCGTGCTGTACTATTGACATGCTTTCTACGGTCGTATTTGTGCCAGCAGAATAACGGTTTATCGCATACTTTGCACTATTTTAGCACCATCTTAATATAAATCGGGAAATTCACCGAGATAATTTTATATATTTGCAAACCGTGGTCGCCTTTTGCGCTTCTATACACCCGATATAACGACGTTCGACTAACTCGCGTGACCCATGATAAGCTAACACAAACGTGACTGCTTCGCTTTCTGCATTGCGTGTGATGTTATTTACTGGATACGGTCCCGATATATCAGACAACCTGACCCACTACTTATTAACACCAGGCATGATTGCTTTAATTGACTTACCCGATTGTCTCTTCAACTGACTAATCAAAGTTTTCGATAACTTCAAGTACCGATTAAATTCTTCATCGTAAATATCAAGGTTCGCCTGATTACATGCCATTTCTCTACCAATAATTAGACATAGCAGATTTTGTGTATTACACCAAGAGGGATAATTTTTGACAAACCATCGATGGCGGGGTAAATAAGCAGCTACATCAATTAATTCGCCTCGGTAACCAAGGTAATGGTTTCCTTAGTTTGAGAATCATGTTTGGACGCATTCGTAACCCCTATATTTTTGTGTATTTTCGAATTTTTTGTGTACGTGATTATTCAAGAAAGAAAAATGGTGACTAGGGTCAGAAATCGCGGTTGTTTTCCGTACGTAAGCACCGAAGGCGAAATTACCAAACCTTTACCCGCCGCTGTATGTAGAGAAATAAGAAAAGAAAGCGTTATTTGGCACGAGAACCTGTCAGTATTTGATAGATTGTACAGCTATCATAGTTTGGCTAGCGTTAGAAGATACGCTCATTTTAAACCGTACAAGTAAGTTTACATAAATAAGAATGACCGTGATTTTATTCACATTGATACCATTCCTAGATCCCTAATTCCTCAAGATTATTTGGATTTTGTTTTATCGTCGTCGTATAATCATAACGAAGATGTATTTCCGGACAAAGTCGACGTTGTCCTGCAAGATGAGACGATCGGCATCGATACATGGCGAAGATTGAGAAATACGAGAGATATAAAGCCAGAAAAAGACGCTATAAGCGCGGCTGCAGCAGCTGCCTTTGGTTCCTTAGCAATCTCTGGTAGTTCTAGGACGAAATATGGAAAATATAATGAGGTAGACACCATTTCCTTTTTTTGAATTCGGACGGTAGTTAAAAGTTGATTGGGCATTATTTAGATTATGTTTGCAACTATTTTGTTACATTTTCTAGAGTCCTTTACAAATGCTTCGTTAACATCTCTTAGTATGGAATTCTCTTTTCAAATTCTTCAAGGAATGCTTTGTTGAGAAGTTTTCAAATAAACTGTTATGTTCTAGGTGGAACATCCTACCCATTACTATCTTTCTGCAATTTATACCAACACTTCTCAATATTCTTTATATTTTAGTTTAGTTTCTGAGATTAATTGAAATAAATTGAGATTTTTTCGAAATGTCTGCGTTAGAGTCACGATTTAAATTTTATTTGCTTGCTTCTACAGTAAATTTTATATCAACTACATTCTACAAATTGGCCATCGAAATCGTTGCCAATTTATTTATTTTTTGTTTTAATAAAACATCCTGTATACTTTATCAGTATCCCATAGAGAAGCTTTCCTATAATTTTTTTTTTTAGATTTCCTTATGCCCAAAATGCGTCTTTCTTTAGTAAATTAAATATGAAACTATGTAAAATAAGCCTTTTTATTAAAATCCACAAAGCTCTACAACGAATTATTATAAATGTTTGTTTTTCTAATGGTATAAATGAAAGATAATCTGTAAAAGTTAATTTATGCATTACCTATTCGAAATGTGCGCCATTTTCCTTTGAACACAGTGTATTTTGTTGAACATTTGCTAACGTTTTTGGAGTAACATTTCGTGTAATGAAAGTTTTTTCATAAACGTTTCGTCCTCGCTCTTATGAGGTCTGTTACTACACACAGACTGGAGACTATTCTGAATCCTCAGCATGATTTCTTACGTTTCATCGGTGAGGTTGAATCAGACATTTGCTTTCCTCTCCTAGATGTTCTCGTACACTGGCGTCCTGACGGTGCACTGGAACATTCCGTTTACCGAAAATCCACACACACAGATAGATATCTCAATGGGTTCTCACACCGTCATCTAGCCCAGAAACGCGGTGTTATCAAATTTCTTATCTAAATCGCCCTTTCCAATTCGCTTCAATTCAAAAACTGAACCGCATTACCAAAACTCTGATCCGCAATAATTACTTTAGGAATAATATTCAAGCTGCCATTAACTCTATTCCACAGCAACTTCCCTCATCTAATTCTAATTTCTGTAAGCAAGCGTATTTATCCTACGTTCAAGGTGTCACCGATCGTATTAGCAAGTTCCTCTTTAGGAACAACATAGAAAGCATCTTTAAACCTAATTTCAGTTTCTCAGACTACTTTGCCATCAAAGATCACGCTCCATTGTGTACCAGATTCCATGTTCGTGCAGTACTGTGTACATCGGCATCGGAAGCAAAGGCATAGACTGGAGACTTGTCACCACATCCAATTTAACTCTACTCGCGTCGTGTCTTGCAACCGTCAGTATTATAGTAGAAAAAATCTGTGAATCAATATGAATCTTCAAACATCCCAACAACTTAAACTGCCGTGATGGAAATTCCAACTGATTAAATCTAGCAACCACCACGGTTCATTAGTTCATAACTTTTCTACTCCATTGGCCCGTAACAGTGAGTGTGCAGTAACAGCTCTGAAGATGTCCCATAAGAGTGAGGACGAAACGTCTGCAGAAACTACGATAACAGCGGGGTTCCAACCTGGAAACCAAGAGTATACAATTTTCGGCATATATTCTTTATTGCTGAAGAATTGTATGCGCAATGCTTTGAACAAATTCGTTTTGTGTCTAGTCTACGATCAACATTTGTTATTTTATTTCGCTATTTATGATTTATACGTGTGTGCTAACTTGAGAACTAACTGAGAAATGTGTGTAGGAAAATGACGATTATTTCGAATAGATGCTAATTATTTTAAAAAAGACCACTTTTACACATTAGTTTTAATTTTAATAAATACCTTTAGTGAAACAAAAGTTTATAGTATTTCGCCTTTGTTTTTAACCATGTCTTAGCTATAGGGAACTGTAAGGTAACATCCCAAAATTGTATCGTATGTAACGGAAACTGAACACTCTATATAAGCATACATACGTGTTTGTTTTATGCAATACTTGTCTCCTAATATTCTTTATTTCAATCGTTTTTCTCAAAATTGTTTAGGAAAAGAACAACTTTCCTCTTTTTCTTATTACTTATTAGATGTAACATACCACACATTCTATAGAATATGGCGCTATTTTCATATTTCCTAACAAAAGCATCACATTCAAGACATTCTTTCACGACATCGTTGATATGAAATGTACACTGTGTTATCCAATAAAACGCATTTTGCGTTGTTCTTTGCAGGACCATCCTCTGTATATCGGCGGTGTTACGGAAAGACGTCACCCCAGCAATGTGAAACTAATGAATTCGTCTCACCATTCGCCGCAAACAAACGCCGGATATTCAAGACAGGACAGCGACGGAAATGTGTATCAATATTAACGATATCTTCTGTATTATGGTTCGTCCTATGTAAATATCTATACTTGTTTTCGTATTCGAAATTATATAATTTATACAATACAACTAAATAGAATTCGTAGGAATAGAATAGCAATTCTCATAGAGGTGAAAATAAAAGGTGCTAATCTTAATTTCCCACAAAAGGGAAGTACTTGGAGGGTAAGTAAAATGAACAAATATGTTTAAGTCTGATTCTCAACTGATTCGGAAAAAAATAATAATTTTATGTTTAAAATAGATATTTATTACAAATAAATAATAATAAATCAAAGATTATTTCTGAAAATACCACCAACAAGTTTGATGATTTTTTTTGTTATTGTTTATTAATTGTGGGAGTAGTATCGGTGATTATCTGTTATTGTACATGCAGAGAAAAAACGTCTATATGGAAGAAAATAGAATTTCTTGAGATAACCAGTTATTCACTTATTTAGGAAAAGCAACCGCTTTTTTGAATTCGGTACCTTTTTCAAGACAGCGACTTTCTTGGTTGTAGAACATATTCTTTTGTGTCGTTTGCTTTTTCAAAATAATTATTACTTGCATCCAATAATTTTTTTTCTGCTGCTGAGATCTAACGATTAGAAAAGCGAAACGTCCAAAAAAACTTCTAACAACCGCACTAAAATGTGGAGAGCGTATTGAATCATACATAAAATTCAAATCCAAAATGGACCAAACCATATCCTACGTTAATACCAAAGTGATTTTGAAAGTTTTATTCAACTGTGACATGTTTATGGTAATTATTTACTCCATTGCGAGTGAAATGAGCTTCATCGCTCAACAATATACATATATTTATACAGTCTTCGATTCTCAAAATTGCAACCTTGCGGCATGTAAATCTTCGTGAAGACTTTGAACAGGTTGAATATGAAAAGAATGCAAACCATTTTCTTTGAGGAACCTCCAAATGGTTGCGTGTCTAGTTTGTAATTGGGTTGCAAGACGCCTTGTACTTATGTCGGGATTCTCTCCTACCATATCTAGAAGATTTGTTTCAAGTTTTAATTTAAGCCGTGTTGTTTTCCAGAAACAATTGCATTTGGAAACATTCCTCTTTTTTCAGCAGTGCAAATACATTTTGAAACGTTTTTCTATTTTAAATTTTTCGAACGAAAACCATGTCGACATACCTCTTTATGACACTAAATGTATTAAATTAACTCCACCATATGCGTCGTTGTCGTACTCTCTAGCAAAATGCGTTTGACCTTTTAAGCAAACCACACAATGGTTAAACGTTGTGTCCTTTTACATAAATTTTCAATTATAAATGAAGTAATAACGAAGGCTTTCACAGCCAGAGTTAGTGTTAACCGTACCTATATTTTGACACAAAAGAGAGATTAAGTTGCACTTTTGGGAGCACAGATGTTCGGTATTTCCTTCCTTCGCATGTCTAGAAACAACATTCGAGTTACAGAAAGCAAATAATAAAAATTCCGCACAATAATAAAACGTAAAATACACTTAGTGCTTTATAGTCTAATAAGCTGCAGGCACCTCCAATTAGACCAAGCAATTAAAACTATGCGGTTAATACGTATGTACGAGGAACTAATTAAATATTTATAGGTGTGCGTTTTAGAGAAAGAGGTGATGCGTTTTCATCTTTGACGATTCTTCATTTGTGAAGCATATACGTTAATAATTAATATCGATAACGGTTTCGTTATAAATTTATGGCACGAATCTCGTAATTATATATGTTTGAATTGTGTCGTATTTATGCGATTTGCAACAAGAATGCTGCGTTTGAAAGCTTTTTTTAATAGTCAGCTCACCTCTTAGTTCGGCGTACTCAATCCGACACACATACTAAAGCGCGCTGGAGATTTTGATCCTCAATCATACTTTCTGAAATTTTTTATCCTTTTAATTGTCGATGTTGGATCTTTAAGGACGTTTTTGAAAAATAGGTAAGTTGATGCATGGGCAACTTGCCTTCTAATTCAACAACAAACGTAAGTTAATATTTCTAATGGACATAAAAGGAAATGAAACTAGGATGTATACAAAAATTGTTCGTTAGGATCGACACACAAGAACCTGGTGTGAATATTGCAAGTGAGTTCTACGTAATCGTTGCAACTTTTCTTATCTCTCTTTTTGAGACAATAAATAACATCTCTACTTTGCTGTTTCTATTGGTGTAGATTTATCCAAATTTTGTTTGAACGGTCTTGGCAGTAGTGGAAAATTTTGGTTTATTTCAAGATTTCACTTCATTCGTAGAAGGCTCGTAATAATTGCAAATAACATGGATTTAAATTCTTTCTTGAGGTTAGCAGCGTATGTTGGCAATAATGGTAATTATGAAAATGAAAAAGAAATTATCTCAGTAAATCAATCACACTGTTGCTCGGGATAGGATAAATATAGGATAAATAATAATAAAAGGAATAGATTAAATGTACCAATAATTCTAATTTGGATGGCAGAGCACTGCATTGTGTAAGGAAATAAATAAGGTTCTTGCTTTCAGTTCTAAGCAAACTAATCGATGCGTTATACAAAGGTGAAATGAAGGATCCGGATTTGGTAGGAAACCTTGGTTTTTCAAAATCACTCACCGTACCGAATAATATTCAATCGCATCCAGTTAAAAATATATCCATGTGATTTATCCCTCTAAGATCACTGGTTTTCTATTAGCGTTTAGTTTTGCTGGTTCTAGAATGAGATACGTATATTGGAATCTTCATATCTAAATCTCTACCTTTGAAGAAGGTGAAGATATTCTCAATGTATCAAGGTAGGTAATTTAAAGAATTATAAAACAAAAGTATTTCTTCTTCTATTTTTTCCCGGATTCCTGTCTGTTCCATATACCCTTCGATTGCCTCCAACCATCTTTTTTCTACCTGGCTCCTCTTTCTCTGGGCTTTTTCTTCATAAAGTGCTTTGATTTGGCAACTAATATACATGACCTTTCCCATTTTGCTCTCTGTACTGTAATTGTTTGTGTGATATTTGCGTGTTCGTAACCACCCGTAACTTTCTTAATGACTTGTGTCCTTCATTGTCCATTCTTTATACCTCCAAATATACTTCTTAAAATCAAATTTTCATTTAATTATTTTTGTTAAGAATCCGCATTTCACAATCATAGATAACTGTAATCTTATTTTTCTCGTACCTATTAATTTAGATGTTGTCATTTTCATCAACGTCCCCCATCACTCGCCATATACCTTGCTTAGCCAGGCTCTTATCTATTTCAACATCCTCACTTTTTTTTCATGACTTTTACTCCTAGATACTTAAATTACTCAACCGTTTCAAGTTAGTATTCTTTATTTAGTCCTTCATCTAAATAATGTTGGCATTTTCTTCACTAATACTTTCACTTGTAGATATTTAGTTTTTTCTTCATTAGTAAGTCTATAATCGTTTGCTTTTGTTTCCAATTGCCTAAAAACCTTTTTCGGTTCACTTTTTGCTCTCGTCAGTAGAATAATGTCATCAGCGTATATTGCGAGCTGGTGTTTGTTATGGCTTGTGGTAGATTAAGCATCTTCTTTGTGTCCTGTTCTCTATGAATATATTTTCTAAAACAAAAAATAGGATAAATAGTAGATAATTGGTCTCCTCGCTTTAAGTTTCTGTTCACCTTAAACTGCTTTGATATTAGTCACCATGTCATGGCTTTACTTTTTTCGTCTGTTAAAGAAAGAACTTGTCTCAGCGGTTTCTTTCTGTCGTAATGAATGTATCTTTCCGAAGACTGTCATTTTGTATTCTTTAAATAACACCAATAATTATTGGGACTTTTAAGTGTGGAAGGCATAATTAGCATGCATATATTTCCTCATTGAATGTTAATGTTGATACGCTTGGATGGGTGGGTTACCAAAGCATAACCTGTTTAAGATTAAATTTTAGGTTTGTAATACTGCATCTTGACAATTTGCCAACGTCATTTGCAAATTTATTTAAATGTAGTTTGTCAATCAATGTTGTATGCGATTTTTTTTTTAATGTACAATAAATTTCCGAATGGTAATCTTAAATGGTACACTGCTTCAGGTAAGATCTTTAGTGTTTAATTACTTTTGTTAGCAGCGGAGTTACAAGACATTAATTTGCGATTCGTTGTTATGCGCAAATATATCTAATTAACTAGTAGTTAATAATAATAAATAATTATCCAAAACCTATTATTAACTTTGTGAAAAATGCAAGAAATAACCATTCCCTATACAGATGTTAGCTGTGAATCGTAGAGAGCGCTGGTAACAGTAAACAGTACCCTGGCTAATGATTTTAATTGCACATGTGTTAGCTGATAAGTAGGAACAATTGGATATTATAGCGGTTTTCATTAAATTCACGTAATCATTGTTGCATTACTGTTCGATTCTTCCAATAACGATTTCCAATATGACCTCTTTAAAACAAATTGTAAGAGTGTCTATTGTTTTGCGACAAGGGGTAATAGTTCTAACAATAAGTGCATTATAAATTTTGCATTAAATTGTTTCTATTTCTAGTTTAGTGGGAATTGCAGACTAACTGCTATATATGGCAGACTTTTTAAAGAAATAGGATTATTGATACAGCCTGTTCAAAATTTCCTTTAAATAATTTCCAACGTTGAGTTGGTATTGAGGTATTGCTCCATCTTGCCGGAACTAGGATATCGGGATTTAAATTGTTGTCTTTTACTTCTTTACCCACCTCATCATTAGGATGAAGAAGAAATAATTTGATTTTGGGATATTTTTTTTAAGTTATTGCAAGGAAAAATAACTTTATTAAACAATTAAAGGAGGTTATACCATTATATTTAAGAGCATGAATTAATGACGCCATACGTTAAAACTAACGCAATTTTCTCTGTATACCCCGAAATAATTCCAAGATCTGGCTAGACAACTTTTATAAAAAATATTTCTTCATATAATGTAGTGTAGCAGCTCTAGAAGCATTGTTCTATACAATTTGGACACTCTGTATTAGTTTCTCCAATCTAAACATAAATCAACATAATATTGATTTTATATACCTATTTCCAGGGCCGTGTGGTGAATTTTCTTAGCATGACAAGTCGAAATGCCGCCCTTTAGGTGTTTTTTTCTTTAAAATAACCTTCGATTGTGATTCAGAAGAAAGTTACACATAAAGTACAAATACAATTTTTATATTAATTATGCCACCTCTCTACGGCGTTGCCTGATGCGGCCTTTTTTCTGTATCATAGCACGGCAGGGCCATTTTCTCTGTATACCCCAAAATAATTCCAAGATCTGACTAGACAACTTTTATAAAAAATATTTTTTCATATAACGTACTATAGCAGCTCTAGAAGCATTGTTCTATACAATTTGGATACTTTGTATTAGTTTCTCCAATCTAAACATAAATCAACATAATATTGATTTCAAATACCTATTTCCAGGGCCGTGTGGTGAATTTTCTTAGCATGACAAGTCGAAATGCCGCCCTTTAAGTGTTTTTTTCTTTAAAATAACCTTCGATTGTGATTCAAAAGAAAGTTACACATAAAGTACAAATACAATTTTTATATTCATTATGCCACCTCTCTACGGCGTTGCCTGATGCGGCCTTTTCTTCTGTATCATAGCACGGCAGGGACTTATTTGTTTTTCATTCAAATTTTTAAAATTCTTTAAGTACCGTATATTTGTTTTTCTGTATCCACCGCGTAGGAAATTCATATGTCTAACATTTTATAATGACATATTTGTCCAATATGCAAAGTGCAAGAGTTAAAGGAGTCTTCCATTTGAATATTGTCATCCAAGTGGTTTCTGGTCTTAATATTAACACCACTAACGTTGATGTCTTTAACTTCAACGATTCAAAATTTTGAGTCCAACTTTAGTTTTATGCTATTCAATCATATGGTAGACTTTGCTATGCACATACAGTTTACATTTTTAGGAAATGATAAGTCATAAATGAAAATTCACAGATGTTTATCGTCAATGAGCAACGGTAGAAGCAGCAAAAATTTATGCGTCTCAAAAAATCTAAAAATTCACGGATATCGTCGACAGAAGATGAAAGCATTTTAAGCAGTATTTTAGACGAATCAACTTCTGACGACAGTGAAGAGGATTTTAAGGATTTCATGCAAATTTTCGTGTCGAAAACCCCGAGAAAACCAAGCTTGTGCATCAAAACAAAATCGAAGAAATTGTGCAAGCTTTTTGAAAATTCTCCAGAGGTCCCGAATAAAAAACGTCAGCCGGAGAAAGTAGAAGAAATTAGTATTGAAGTGTCCAACACTCTCGAAGTGCATAGCAAAAGGATGCATTACAGATCAAATAGCGTTGGCAGAAATGCACCGGCTTGCTACTCCCCTTGTGATTTTTATAAGAAGTACAAGTCACCAAAACGGGAACCGAAATCCCAGCGGGTGTATATGAATGGAGTTAGTTAGTAAGTAATGTTAGTAGCCTTAGTTTTAAATTTAAACTTTCGATGTTGCCGAATCTAATTTGCCAACCTTTGAAAAATATTTAAATTTCAATTTACACGGAAAATTGGGGAAAATTTTAGGTTATAATTGACTGTCAAAGTGAAAATACTTCAAAGTATTTGAATTTTTTCAGTTGCGTTGATAGTCAATCGAAATACCGTGCCAACAGACACAGATCGCTCAGTCCAAACCTACCTAAGATCCCCTATTTGAGCAAACCTCCCCAATATAATTCCTCTGTCGCGCCCACTCAAAGAAGAACTCGTATAATTTTTAAGAACAGATCCTACAGAGAAAGTCCTAAGGTCAACAAAGATATTTCGAAGAAGAGTATCCCAGATCATGCGTTGATGAAAAGTCTCTTAAGCGGACTGAGTATATTTGACAATGAGGACGAAGTAGGAGGATCATATTCCAAAAACCTTCACAAGAACAAATCAATGGGGAATATCAAAAGCTCAACAACAGAAAATTATACATTAAGAGGTACTTGCAAGAGTAACGTCGATTTTGCTGATTGCTCGATTAACCAATGCGAAGAGATCTGTGGGAATTCCAAAGACAGTTATGCTGGTTACAAGCAAGGCAATCCAAAAGGATGCTTGAAGAAAGAAAAAGAAGGGATATGTCGGTTTGGTAATGGTTATTGCTATGAACGCTTTAGTAATGAACGTAATACTCACGAGAAGGGAGATATTAATTGCAGGCAACAGATTCTACCCAATCCTAAACCTCAGAGGTGCAACACTCTAGTGGAAAGGCGCAAATACTTCTTTGAAAACCGGAAAAGGCAAATGGAGTTGGAGAACGTCAAAATGAGACCTACTTTAGCGATTAGTTGCATTGAAAGGCAGATTCAGAACGAGTTTGAGAAGTCAGACAGTATCACTGAGATTTACAGAAACTACAGAAGCGTTCAAAGTACATCGACGATTTCTAAGAGATCAAGCAGCTTACCACCAAGTACATTTAAGAGGTGCAACGTGAAAAATGGTGACTTGTTCAATCCCGATTATAATTTTAATTGCGAGAAAAATAGCAACAATGCGTTATTTAGGAACTCGATCATAGAGAGCATTAGATCCAAAGTTTTCCAGACAAATACCAACGCAAAACCAGAAGCTGATGGTAAGTTCTTGCAGATGTACTTTAGATGTTGATAACTATTAAGGTCGTTGTGCTTTATTGCCAGGAATTTATAGAAAATCTTGAAATATGTTTCTGAACTTTTTTCTGTAAAACCGTGGTTGTGTAACTCAATAATTGATGCTTATCTGTCCATTTTCCAAGGTCGTTTGATAATGTCAAAAAGATTATTTATTCTCATTTTTTTTTCCAATCTACAACGTGATTGAATACAATACCAATTGATTTCTATGAATATTTAACATGTACGTGGTTTGGAGTAAAAACAAAACATGATAATATGATACTAGCGATAAAGAATCACGTCAATTGTAATTGGCATTAATCTGTACGTTTGCCAGATAGTTATGGTATAATACAATCACTTACTGTTTTCATAAGAGTTTTAATTCGTCTAAATCCAACGCATTTTTATCTTGTAATCTAAATGATCTGCCCAAAGCGTGAACTGGTCTTTACGATTTAAATTTCTCGGCAGGCTGCATACGCAAAAATTTCGAAAATAACATCCTGTTCACTTAAAAAATACATCCACAAATTTTTCTCTCAGATAGCTGGAATTCAGAACCTACGTTTCTGCCTAAATTTCCCAAAGAAACAAGAACAGCAATGTCAATTATCTTAAGTAACAAAAACTCGAGCATCTCTTGCAAAATCTGTCGGGAAAAATTTCGCAAAACGCAGTTATCTCATAGCGAAACTCAAACATCTCCGCAAGCCTCTCAGCATCAAATTGTCCCAAAACCATCGGACGACGCCTCAAACTTGCCCTGCCTGAAAAACCTACTTTGCAATAGAGGCCATCATCATGGTCGGTGCGAAGAAAGTATTAGGAGGAAGCTAGATGTTGTTTGTGATGAGCATTGCGATTGTAAGGAGAGTGGAAAGAACAGAATGATGATAGAATGTGAGTTTGTGTGCTTTCGCTTTGAATTGAACTATCATAAACCCGGTTGATGTTTTTGTTTTGAAGATACTGAAGAACCTTCTTGGCCAGGACAAGCGGTACGTCTCCAAGAAGAGAGCAATTCATGGCCCGAAGACTTCTTAGGAATAATTCGACCAGATTTGGATACATCTGAAGGATCTATAGTTTGCCAACGAATTGGTGAGTAGGCCAGAGAAATATGCGTACCAAAGCTATTCAAAATATCTTTGCCGCAATCAAATAAAATGAAGATTATTGCGTCCGTTTACAATAAATTGAGTTAGATTTATAGATTGTTTTATTTTTCGTTCAAAATATAGTGCAGAAAATATTGAACATATCCCATTTAGAATTGGTGCAAATCTTCACGAGTTGTGAGTTTTTATAGCTTTTTTTGTTGGTGTAGGTTGGTCAGTTTTTGTTTGGATCTGGCTAGGTATTTGATTCAATTGCGTATTTCTTAGGTTGGAGAACAATATGACAGAAATGATTGGATAATCAAAATCTAAATGTCAAAAGGGGAATACTCAGTGGAAAAATGTGTAGGAAACTTAAATATGCCGTAATTCTTGTAATGCTTATATTTAGTTTGATGGTGGCAGGTATTTTTATATTCTTAGCACAAGAATTAGATTGGCTTTGGCTAATTAACTATTAACTTTCTATTAAGTATAGATAGATTTGAGATAAAAATTGTAATTATTGATTTGGAATCTATCAATTTACGTAAATAAATGACTTCTAATTTATTTCTCGTCTTCTAAGTTATTGAAATAGTCTGATATTAAGCATGATTTGGTTAGTTATTTTTTTATTATAGTGGCTATGGAACTTGTACAAGGAAAATTATTTAGGCTCATATGATCTTCTACTAGTTCTGCAACTAAAAATACATTTTTGCTTGTACTTACTTGTACTGCTATTATTAAAAACGCAAGTTATATCCATTTTATTCAAAATTGTTTGGTTTTAAGATTAATTTATTCTTTCAACTGTGAGGATGGTATCATCGATAAATTTTAATTGATAAAGGATAGGATCAGGCAAAATTTCAATTCGATCTTCTATCAATAAAGACTCTAGTTTAAACTTCCTGTAAGAAATCCGTAATAGATTCTTGAAGATGATCTACTCTTATGGTTCACTTATTCATTAATTTCACGTTGGTTGAAAATGTATAAACGTTCTTTCGTTTTTTGGTTCGCCAATCGTATCAGTCTAGCGCGATAAACATCTTCTTCTTCCTTAATGATTAAGAGACCGTGAAGTCCAGAACAGCAAGTGGAAATACAGAGTTGGATTCATGCGTAAAGAATAATTGCAGAGGGCTGGACGTGGCTAGAAGTAGAAAATAGTTTTTAAATGATATAGATCAGCGATTCTTAATTTTTTTCTTCTTGCGAGCCCATTCGAAAAATTGGAATAAATTGGCGAGGAACACGTTTAGTTTTAACTGACTCAGCCTGTGGAAGCGTACGTTATTATCTCTTAGATAGTAATTACTAAAAACATAAAATGAGGTGGTTATTCTTTTTTCTGCATTGAATAATTGTTCATAATAAGAAACTTCAAGATAATTCATTTTATGAGGTGACAACTGAGGTGTATATAAGCAGATAAATCATTTAATTTGTAGGAAATGTCAGCTACGTACACAAGTTTTTGCATCTAAAGTATGCCGGATATACAAGATGATAAATGAACAAGTTCTCGAACTCTAGACTTCAAATTGAAGTCTTCAATTCAAGACACATTACGATAACCATCTAGCTTCTATATTTTACGAGATTTAAAATCGCGCCATTACAATATTCTTTTGTGAACCCGCATTATAAAGCTAGCGATGTAATCAATTTATTTCCATAATCCATCATCGTTTGTTACTTAGAAATCAAATCAATTTAAGCTATCGAAATGATGCAATAGAAGTATAACAATACTGGCGTGTAATAATTTTTTTCAAGAGGCCCCTAAATGCATCTCTGATATTTTTTACAATGTTTTAACCTGCACATTTTTCTTATTTTCTAATCTTTTGTACGCGCAAATGAAGTTAATTTTTACAAACGTATGTATTACACGCTCTGATTTTTTTGTTGCACACGTATGTAAGTATATAATCCGTTTTATTGCTAATTTACACCGAAATAAAATAATTGGGGCTATTATCATATCCCTGGTGTTTTTTCCATGTGTAAAGATTCTGTTGTGGATTGGCGAATTAGTTTTAAAATTAACGGACACTTGTTTTTAACAAACTTCTTCTAAAAATTCTTTCAATTTACCCAAAATTTAGTCCGTGATGCTGGTCTTTATGTAAACGGTACAAATTGCATTCGCGAATGATATTTGATTAACCTAAATATTACCGAAACCTATTACTTCTTATTTGTTTTTGCGATTTACAAAAATTCCTATTTAGACAACATTGGAGAGTGCAGTTTTTAAAGGACGGTGACTTCATCTACTTCAAAAACTAATGCAGCTTTAAATTTAATTAATTTAGTTCATTAAATTTCTCCAAAATTTGTGGCACTATGAACTGAACATAAACCGAGGAAAATTTTTGATTAGTTTTAATTTGATCCGAGATCAAAAATTAAAAAAAAAACATTTTCCCGCTAGCAACATTTTGGCAACATTTTTTTGAATTTTGAATAGTTGCTTGTTGTTTATAACGTAAAGAAGTCAATTATTATTCTTCTCTGAAAGGATTTCAGGTTGAAACTTCAAGTTGAAACCACCATGTTTTGTGGGTTGTACGCAAATTTTGTATATTTTAATTCTTGATGGATACGATCCAAACCATCCGAGTCAAAAAGATTGAATTCATTCCCGCCAATAAATAACACATTTCTTCTGTAGTTAAAATCATGATTAGCTATTCATCCTCGGTATCGATAGTAACTATTTGAGGAACGATGACTATTTTTCGATTAATTTGCACCATACAATTAACACTGGTAGTCATACCAACTCTGTTCTGTGGCGTAGAAAGACATTCAATGAAAATTTAATTTAAGCCTCCTAATGGATCTTCGCATATACGAGAAGGTAAATCAGGAATTCCGATCTTATAAAGGTCGGAAACTGACCAAGGTTGAATTTTAGTCTGGCACTTGTAGAGTAATAAAATCTTGATAAATTGTACTATTTATACCATGAATTCTGATAAACTTGAGGATGTATTTTGGCATAACGTGTAATTTTTCTTCCGTATGATTCTTTCCAATGATTCTACCATTCTTGTTTCAATAATAGATGTTTCATCAAGGCAATGAGATCTGATGCTGGGAGGGCTGTTGACGGTCTGCAATTATATTTAGCTCAATTCTTACATGGACTTAATCCAATAAAATTTGCTATTTACCTCAGCTTTCCGAAGTTTGCCCAACTATCTACTCATTTTTTCGACAAGTTGCGAATCATGAAAGGATCTCCGTTATATTGTATAAGCAGGTAGACGATTTTTAACAAAATGTAAACTCCGTGTACTAAGCACTAGCAGTATTTTTTGTGCTTCCACAACAACGCATCAACTGGGATGGAATTCCCACCACCCTCCACACAAACACGTAAAACTTTGTTTGGAAGTACTTCTGCTCTTTCGATTAATCTGTTAGCTATTGATTCGTATAATGTGCACTTGTAATCAATATTTGTTCTTATATAGACCCGTTAAATGTTAGTAACACTGCTAGAATCCGCTGCCCATTTAACTTTACAAATCGATCTTAAAATATTTATGAATCTCCCACACTGTGTGATAAAATAATTTATGTGGCGCTTCCATGATAATTTGTTATCTATGTAAAGGCCAAGGTACTTTGTGCTGGCCCGTATTGGAAATGTGCTATTGGTTATTAATATATCGTCTGTTGGAAATATCATACGACGGGAAAATACACGACGTCATTTTATCTGGAGATAATTCTAAATCATTAAATGTACGGAATTTTGGACGTGCTTTAGGTTCATATAGTGTTAGTTCGAATGTATGTACATGCTTATTTTAGGATTATCCTGTATTTTTCGAAATATCCGTCTTTCGTCTTGGGGAGTAGAGATCTTTTTGGGGTTATAATGATAAACTCATCTACGGGTTTTTGACATTCTTGCCGACCCATTTTCTCTAAACAATTATTTCAAAAATTGGATTTATACAAAATTACCCACATTCGTATACGCAGCCTAGACATGAACTAACAAGAACAAGGTATTTTTTTCTTTTATATTTCTTTAGCCTGTAGTAGTTTTAATTTGATATACAATGTATGTGTACAATGAACTTCCCTTAAACTTCTTTTTTGACTTCAAAACCTAAATACTTGTTTAGGCTTTAAATGATATTTGATACAAAAATATATGTTTTAATATCCTTTAACTCTTATTTATCATTCATTAATATATTACATTTTTATGTCCTATAATATGTATCGTAGGAATTTTTTCTTTATTGAGTTTTTATTGTTTCTTTTTCGTGTAATTTTCTAATAATTATTTTGAATATATATTTTTATAAACGTGTATCCTATTACCCAAAGCAGATTTATTCAATAATTCACGATATTACAACTATTACAATATATAGAAAATTACGTCAATCTGTGTAGTCATCCACGTGGTACAAGTCTAATGCTCCTGCATCATGCTACACGTTGCCCCCTACAAAATCAATATAGTCTGGTTCAAATTCGGATAAGTCGCAATGTTTCCCCGTCAAGTTCTCCTCGACTTAAACCCCGTACCGTTTTTAAGTCTTTCTCATTGGAGACGGTGTAGATTAAATTGGCCGTGCACGTGCCGTAAGATGCACTTCGCCTATTCTCGGTGTATCCTAGCGTTTTGCGCTAGCTCGATGCTATACAACAGACGGACACGCACCGCGATATCTTCATCTTCCTCCGAACGAACTCCCTTGTCATTCGAGGTTGATCTAGTGTAAAGCGGACTTTCAAAATCCCCACCCTCATATATAAACAGTCCGCTACGCCGCTGGAATAGTCAATCGCGTTGCTGAAGTCGGTGTGGTAGTAGTATACTGTGTTCTCTCTCACAATCCTTTAATTGCATATAGATATTAGTGACTTTCATGTGTTTTTTCCTTTTGCATCGTTAGTATAATAGTGCTTTTGCTGGTGCTTAAATTTCGCGTTTAAGAACTTATACGCAGTGCTGTAGACGCTCTAATTTTCTCCACATTTTATTAGAGGTACGTATTTCAAGCATGGTGAAGAGGAAGAACCAAAAGAAAAAAATGCATATAACGTCGCGCTGTTTTCGTTTTATCGATTTGTTTTTGTTTCGTCGTCTCTATCTTTTGTTTCTGTCAATACCGGCGTTACTCCTTTTTTTTTTCGTTCTCCAGTCTCTGCATATTGTACATACGTTTCTAAAGAACAGCCCTTAGGTTACAGCCAACTCGGAGTGTAGTCGTTCCGTTCTTTTGTATTATGCATTTTCATATAGGCGTGTCTCTCGGCGATGTATTCTTAAAATGGAAACTATGCGACCAAAAGCAAGAAGAGATTATCATAAAAACAATACCTTTTAGATATTATCCTTTCTGCGTTGTTTTCCCGTTCTTCTTTCTTGAAGATTAAATGAATTATGAAATCATTAGGAATGGTTGTGCTACACGAAAAAAATATTCTTTTTGAAGTTAAACGATTTTCATTCGAAATTTGTCCTTGAACGTTATCAAAAAAACCCGCAAAATTATAACGAAGGATGTAAAAAGACTTGATAGAAGGAATATTTATTTTTATCAAAATGGTCGACCAATATTTCCTAACTTGCAAATGGACCCCGGGTTTTTGTTCCTTTCTGAAACGTAGCAGGTTACATTGAAATTTTTGATTTGACTACTTGTCGTCTACATGAATCATTTTTGGGTAGCTTGCTGTTTCTTACTTAAACACGTGATATCATGTAAATTTTAATGATATTTACCATTTCCTACCTATGTATGTACTTTTCCGTCTTGTAACCATTTTTGTGACTCCCTCTCTCCCGAAGTTAGTGACTAATACACAAACGGTAGCAGGGGGTATCTCAAATTTAACCCTAACTAAGGGGGTGTTGCTGTGTCGACCTTCCGATAATTACTCTTTAAAGCAAATTGCGATTTGCTTTAATCAAAGCAGATGATTACTTTTTCCATAGTTCAATAATTATCGGGGATTGTACTGCATATGCAGCTATTCATAAATCATGATTAAATTTTTAATAATTTTATTATTTTAGTACATATGAAAAACAAAAATAATCCCAATGTTATAGTTGGCCGATGGAAAATGGCCATATACTTTTTGCATTCTGTAACATAAAGAAACTTCTAGAAACGTCACAGTATAGATGGTTATATTCTATAAACAAATAAACAAAAAGATGACTAGAATGCCAGCCTTGCAAATCTTTCATAGGTTTTAATTTAAGGACGATAATTACAAATAAAGTTTTCCGCTGGTATACAATTCATAAGCCTAGCATGCACATATGAGACAACAATACCAGAGTTCATTGTCTTTGCCACATTCATCACAAATTATGCATCTTTCCTCTTCCAGCTGGTCGTCACTACTTAAATCATTAAGCATATAGGAGACATCAGTCACTGACGAACTTTGAATTGAATGGGACCTTTTTTTATGGGCCTTTTCCTTTTCATCCCGGTCCGTTTTTTGTTTTCTTTTACATTTCTTTGCTCCTCTGGCGTTTTCTTTTGTAAATAGAGTTTTCTCTTGTTTTTTGATAATTTCTCTTTTTGTTTTTTAGCCTGGAGGGTAATGGTGTTATTTATTACTTTAGTGGGGGCGTATTATTCTACAATGTCTTTAATTTAATTAAATTTGAAAAATATTTTACAATTAACGTAAACAGATTTTGCATTCGTATATAGTTTAGATCCGGATGGCATTGAATCTTCTAGCCCTTGGTTTTTGCTATTTTCTTTTATAATGGAGTTCGGTACCCTCAGCAATACAGCATGTGACAATAGTAATAGTTTCACCTTTTTCTGCAGAAGAAACTGTTGTAACAACTTTGGAACTCTTAGTAGCAAGAACTTCACTTGGTCGGTTGTTTAATTGGAAACCATCCATGTTAAAGTAAATCGTTTTCTTCCATAATGTTGTTTAACAAATCAGAACACTTTTACGGTGTCTCCATTCAGTCCTTGCACTCTTGCTAAAGAAAGATTTTCTGGCTTCCTAATAACTAGAGCTATGTGGCGGATATCGTCAGGTGTTAGACAAAAATTTATTATCTGCATTTTTCTAATGTATTTTACTAAACGTTTTTCATTTTCTACTCCAAATAAACTGTCGGGGCTTAACTTCCCTTTGAAATTATTATTATTCTTATTCGCCTTTCTAAAGCTTTTCGGGGTGTATTAAATGTTATAGCTGTCCTATGAACTGATAATTCTTTATCTTTTTAACTGCCCTTTAAGTTATATCTTGTCGAATTTCTCCTTAACTGAATATTTTTCTTTTATATGTGTTTGACATCTATGGCAAATCGATCTTTTGCTTTTTTTTTTTGCTATTATAAATACATATGGCCATTTATCCACGAAAAACACGGGCCATCTTTCGTATTTGTATAGGAGACATGGTCATACCAACTAATCTTAAAAATACTGCAACGAGTATGTGTAATATTTTTTAAATATTGCTTGCTATTTTTAGATATAAAGCGAAAACACTCACACTAAATGCTACCTGACGACCATAATAATTAACTGATGTTACGTGGATAATGCCACCTTTTATACCGATTCCGAAATATTAAGCTGAGAATTGAAATTGGGAAATTCAACGGTACACCATATCATAGATCTGGGACGAGATACTATTCTTTTCTGGAAAAATTTGACTATTCAACTAAAAGTGTTTTCATTTCCTAAATAGCAGCCCCTATTTTTTGAGAATGTGGGTGGAACATAGTTTGCTTCCTATACTTAATTTTGTTCGTTTTTGAACGATAAAATCGATTATATATTACCAATAAACAACCAGATTTGATAAAGTTAAAGCAAATGTTGAATAATCGATAAATGAATAACATTTTTCGTGTGTAAAGAGGCAATAATGTTCCTAAAAAAGCTCTGCGTTTATTACGTTCTACACCTGTGACATGATTTTATGATATTTTATTTAGTAAATGTTTATTGCTCCCTGACTATAGCTTATTTACAATAACGTAGAATTAGAACTATTGTGAGATTGATTAATTTTAAGTATAACATCCTGTTTTTTGTATACTCGAAAAAAAAAAAATTTATTGATAGTGGCAAATTGAAAGTTGACAATGCGCTTTTGCAATTTAAAATACAATTTAATCTTATACTTGTCATTATTATTATCCATTATCAAATCGCACAATACTGCTTAGATAATTGCTTTATAACTGTAATTATATTTTTGTCTAAGAAATTGTTTGATTGTTCCTTAATTTGCGCGGGTTATATATCATTACTTAACGCTTATCGTTTTTTTACGTATCCTTTTTATGATTTCACGTGCGTTTTATATTTTTATCAACAAATGATGCACGAATAATGATTAATACCATTATTTTGGAATGGATTGAAATAATTATGAGGTAGTTTCGAATCAAGCGCAGTAAAGTTAGATAATTAAGAGGTAATTTTTTCCCATTAACACAGTGATATTATAAAGGGAGCAGATTATTAAAAACTGGGTCTTTCCATTGTGAAATCACTTTTTTTTTCCTTAATTCCAGGAAGTTCTGAGAGATATGATTGTGTATTAAACAAAATAAGTTTCCTCCAGTTTAAATTTTAATCATAATTGTTGGATACGTGTAGAAGGCATGTGGAATCAAATAAATAGCGGTACATAAATTACCTTTAATGGAAAAAAACAACTCATCTTACTAATCCACAGGCTATTGGATCGTGCATATTTGTTAACTCTCCAGGTTATACCGGCAAGTAGCCCGTATGCATACTTCTTATTAGTAACTTGACTTCTTCTACGTTTTACCTTGATTTTTGCGAAGCCACAGATTTTTTCAATTGGGCCGAGGTATGGAGAGTCTGCTGGCCACGGGATTGTTTCGATTCCATTCTCTAGCGTACCTGGAGACGTTGTATCTGGCGTTATTTTGCACCCTTCAGAGTAGAAGGCGTTGGCTTTTTGAAGGAGGCATTCATTTAGATTGGCAGAGTAAATGGCTTCCCAAACCATAATTTTTGTAGGAAATTTTGATTTCTATACTGTAGATCTTTCTGTACTTAAGATACGTAGTCGATTATTACTCAACTAAAAGTAGGCTATACATTTTCAAAATTGTCTTTCCGAAAATCATCACAAAATCCTGGTTCTTTGTTGAATCGGCTCCTCTGATATCTTCGTTAGGCACTTTTGTTTTGTAACCATTGCATATGAATGTTTACCGAACGGTTTTGCAGCAAACGTGTGTTCCCTGTTGTCTAGTAAAAGTACCAACCAATTTTCGGAACTCTAGACGGGAGTTTCTCCAATCTAGTTGCAGCAGAACGGCCTGACTGACGTATCACGTTCCATCCTAGTGCCATTCTTTATTAGCTTTAAACCATTGTATACAGCTGACTTACATAATCTAACAAATTCGGGCACTTCGCGAACGCCTTTTTCAAATAATTGGTTCATTGTCGAGATTACTTTTAAGGTATCTCAGGAGTAGTGAAATACAACAACCTAACGTGCTTGTCAAAATTACTTTAGTCAACTATTAGATAAAGTCAACTATCGTATATATTCTTCTAGAAAGAATTTGTAATAAATCGCACGCCTTGAAATTCCACATCATTTCTAGACGTATTTTATAATGTTTTCGAAAATTTCATTTGAGATCTTATCTCACCATACATGGTCAATAGTTCTGCAAAGTATCAATTTTTCAAGTTAAACAGTTTCGCAGTTCAAGTTCACATGCACTTGTCCATTTGTCACAAATGTTAAAAAAAATGGAAATATTTCAAAAATGGTTAGAAATAGCATGTTTTATCAAATAAATCTGAAAATTGAACCAGGAATTTAAAAGTGTAATAATATGATAGGGTATGTAGGCTAAACGGGCTATATTGAGTGCCCTCACTCTTTGTAGAATGAAGGGACTGCAACCTGGGATCCTAAAGGGTATCTCAGAATCCTTGAAGATCCCAACCTAAAGTATCTGATGCACATTACAAAGGACATGATCCTTACGCAATGCAATTTTGATCAGGATCATTGAAAGCCGTACTGAGTAGGCATCCGGGCAGCCTCAAAGCAAAAAAGGTACACACGGACGGCTCAACGGTGTTGGAACAGTTTATTCAGTGACAGTCAGGCAGTTCTAAAAGCTATCAAAGCCTACTCATACGAATTTGGTCTGATTCGCGAATGTATACACAATTTAAGGCAATTGGGACACAAAAACCACGTTACTTTGCGATGGGTCCCAAGTCATCAAGGGATCGAAGGTAATGAAAAGGCAGACAAGTTGGCTAAAGAAACAGCGAATATGCGCTTCGTCGGTTCTAACCCCTTCTGTGGCCCATAAAAGAGCCATATAAAATAATTAATTAAAACATGGAAGGACAATTAAAAGACCTCGTACTGGGGTAATGTTCCAGGACGAAAACAGGCGAAAGCATTCATATTAGGCCCGTCTAAGACAACAAAAATAGTACTATCGTTCAGCAAAGGGGACCTTAGATTAGTGGCGGGATTTCTGACAGGCCGTGCAGCCCTAAAATATCACCTATTCAATCTAAGAAAAGCTGAAGATCAGGTGTGTTATCTATGCCAAGAAGAAGTCTATGGCAAATATGTTGCCATAAGTCGCACAACAACATTTCAGTAAACCATTTCTGACATCTACTGAACTGTAGGATGAAGATCTTGGGCTAATATTAAGGTTCACCTATTTTAACACATAACGGCGTTTTGTTGCAATAGATCTATCGAGTCGCGGTGGCTAAAGGCATTTGTGCCATAACCCAATCATACTAATATTGATACATATATAGGATGTTTTATTTAAAATAACAGTTGACAGCTACCTCTGTTCGATGCATTTCCTCGTGGAACTTTCTGTATAAGGAACAATGAAAATACCTGCATACCAGAAACCCCCAAATTATTGGGTTATTCAGAAAAATAATATGATAAGCAGCGTTCTCCATATAAGGGTAAAATAACGTTTTCTGAAAATATATGCAATTCGATAACAAACGTGCATTGAGAGCATCTTTATCAGAAATTGTCATCCGCACATGTTACTAACGTTATCTGATATTACATCTTAGATGCGGATTTTAATATTTTGTTTACATAATATGTGGAGTATCGGTTAGAATTCATTAATAAGTTTTATAAATTTAATCGCACAACGTCCATAAAATTAAAATGCCATTTCACTAAATGGAAATGTAATTAATGTACAACTAACAGCTTTGTACCGCTAATAGTGCTTACAAAATATGTCCATACATATCTAGAATTTAAAGTATTTATTACCTCGTGTATATCAACGAGTGGCATGTTGTTCTGTACGTATACAAGCATTTGGAAGGCAGAATGTAGAAGTACGGATTGGTGAACGTTATATATTCATAATTTTATTGCATTTTTTCGCGTTAGCGTCTTGTATGTCTTTAATATTTATGAGCCAATGCGAAAGTCAAATTAAAGGTTAATGAACGTTATTAATATTAGTAAATGCCGCTGAGTTATTTTTGTAACAAGCTCTAAACACCGTTAAATTCCGCTGCAAAGTATCCGATCTTGTAAGTAAATTGTTTTCAATTTTTAGGGCTTTTCATTTGAAGGAATTTTTATGTTCAGTACGGTGAATAACCGCGTTTGTTAAGATTGTCTAAAATAAAACAATTGAATTCATAATAACATTATTTATTTGTCGATTATCCTTTGTTTGAACCAATCAATAATGCTGTTGTACATATCTTTTATTGTCATACAATCTTATATCGTCTGATAATATATCTACTTCCTTTATTATAGATATATATTTTTGGATGCACTAACGTCAACAAATGGATTGTTCAAGTTTGGTAATTCCTAGATTGTGTTAACCTTAAGTTTATTAGGACAATGCTATTTAATGCCGTCTTATGATAATCTATTATCTACAGGATGTCTCACCGGGAAAATTCTGAAAACTTGACAGTACACTAAAGCTAATCAGTACTATTGAACTCAAATATTTTTAACAATCTGATACTTCCGGAACAATACCGGAGACAGTTTCAACTTTGTTATTTTAAATGAAACATCCTATATATTACTATATTTTTGAATTCCTAATTCGATTTTAACCGAATGAATATTTCAAAAACATTATCCACTTTGTAATTGAAGCTATTCACTTACTTTGTATTTTAATTAATTATTTCGTCATTCAATTGCAAAGTACACCTTGATTAGGCATGTGTTTCACGTGCTTCAAAAATACTAACTAGAACCGCGTAATATTCTGATAAATTGACATACTTTTGTTCGAATCTTATTATTATAAAACGGAATGTTTTAAACGAAACACCGTGTGTACTATTTTAGATTTGATTTTTCGGCAAAATTTTGGACAAACAATTGCTAACGTGTGATTGAAATAAACCTGTGGGATAGTATGTTTCAATAGATGTAACTATAAACCATACCTACACCCAAATGTCTATATAGAGAAGTACAATTTTCCGATCTCAGCGGACTTATCCTGTGTATTAATTACTCTTCCCGATAATTATGAATGTGAGAGGTAATGTTGTCTTAAGTACTTCATGGCGTTCCCGTGAAATAAAGACTTATGATCGCTCACTAAAAATTAGAGATACATCTATATTTAATCTAATAAGGCGAGCTTCTAAAGATTTCATTAAATTTCTGTACGATGTTAGTCTTTTTGTTCGCTTGCTTTTACCATTTTTGCATTCAAAGATCCTCTTAGGTTTATAATCTTCATTATTAATTACTTATTAAATGGAGCTTATTAAGCTATTTTAAATTTTTTCATTTTTGTTGGTCACCGTCCATATGGTTTTATGCTGTCATTTTTTGGAATAAAATTATTATTATTATTATTAAATTAAAGCATTTTTCTTGACTGTATGGTGGAAATATAATAATACACAGAAGAACTTTACAGGGTTTCTTCTTGTTGATTTTTATGATGTGGACGCATCATTACAACCCAATATTTATCATTATTATATATATATATATATATATACTAAATATCTTCGAAAAACTTTTATTATGTAAAATGTTGTGGTACCCTTACACTCAAAAAGATAGAATAGAAAATGTTAATCTGCTTTATTATAGTTTTAATAAGTTTACCTTTTAACCTCTAGTACGCGTTGTTTAATGTACACTGCCGTTCAGAGAAGAGAGAAGTTCGGTCGGATTGTGGAATATTAATCCATTCATGTTGCAGAATATTCCGTAAATGTTCTTGTGAAGTTGGGCATATTTTTCGGATCCTCCTGTCCAGTTCATCCCACAACAATTCTATAGGGTTCAAATCTGGGCTTTGTGGGGGCCATGTCATTACTTTCAGGGTGTGCTGGTCTTCTTGCTCCTTTAGATAGTTCTTACACACTAACGCAGTGTGTTTTGGGTCGTTGTCATGCAAAGCACGTGTTTCGAATCATCTAATGACCAATCTAGATGAGAACGGGCCCACTGTAGCCGTTTTGCTCTGTTGCCCCGGCGTAATAAAGGTTTTCGAATGGCAATGCGCCCATGAAGTCGACGTTTTACCGTACTCGCCGAAACTTGTTCTTCACGGCCGCGATTGACTTCGGCTGCTATTTGTGGCGCTGTTAATTTTCTATTGCGTTTGCTTAATAATACAATTCTCAAATCTTCAGCTTTTGTTGTTTTCCTAGATGCTCCAGGACGAACACGATTTTCTATAGTTCCAGTTGTCCGATATCGCCTTATGATGTCATTTACTGTTGAACTTCTCATATTTATTTTTTCAGCAATTTGTCGCCCCGAATATCCTTCTTCAAACAGCGTAATAATGCGTCAACCTTTTTCTACACTGGTAGGCTTGCCACGTGCCATTTTTAAGTAAATTTTCTTAAAACGCGCAAAAACGACAGATGCACACCAACACACGTTTGACAGTAAAATGAAGCAAATTTATATCTTTACGCCTACGATAAATAAACAAGAATGATACTGCGGTATATTTCCTAAATGTATTGTTCGTTAATAAACCCCAAACGACCCGTTTCAAAAGATCGTTACTTCCGAGAAATTCTTGGAATGATAATAAAAGGGACTTTATTGTGGTTGTCGCAATATTTCTACTTTACATAATAATTTATGGCTTTAATCCCTTAGAAAAGAGTGTATGCTTAATATTTTTCTAATTTTATGTATTAATAATTGTATACAGTGTGATATAATAGATTTTTATTTTATAACCGAACTTCACTGAACGGCAGTGTATATTGCTGCGCCTCTTATTAAGGTAATCTGAATGCGCCTAGATAATGAAAGGTGTAATCAATTATATTAAAAAGTATTTCTCATTCACCAGGTATTATTTATTTTTTCATTGTACTTAAATGAAAATAGATTATTCTACTTTATCTTTGCTATTGCTTCAAATTAAATATCCATCTAATCTCAGCCCATTCAAAGTCTTCTCATTATAAATTCAATCTCGTTAAAATAATTGTCAAATTATCTCCGGAGCGCGATAAACAATCGAAGGAAATGCCTCTAGACCGGAAGTGGCGCGAAGAAAACAGGAAATTTAACCGTAGAACCTGATCCACATGACGACGAACGATACGCTGTCGTCTGCCTTCGAACCTAAGCTCGGTGATGGTGCAATCGTTTCGCCATTGTTTTCATAAACACAATTCGCGTTTGTTTCTAGCTGCGACGTATCCTCCTTGGAGTTTTGTTTATCGTCCGCGTTTCTGTTTTTTCTTTTTTGTGTTTGTGGAACTAATCGGAATATGGTGGCTTGTCGCTTGATGGCTCTCTATCCTTCTCATGTGCACGGTTATAGACAGATAGATACGTGATCGGAATGAATAGGCGTACTATGAATACGTTCTGAAGAATGCATTTTATGCGCGTTTCGTAGTGGTTGATGTGCAGTCCTTCAACTGAACGAATGATTAAGTAGGCTTTTAGATCTTTGCAGTGGAATTGTCAATCTAATGATATATACGATGAAGATGTTAGAGAAGCTTTGTAAAATATTTTTCGGGTATACAAGGTTTATTTTGGCTCTTCTACCGCTAGAATGTATAGAATTATGAAGTATTCTTGAAGAAGTTTTTTCACGAATTTCATATAGTTTTAAACTTTCTACTGGTTATCTATCTAATGCGTGGAGCTTGTCTTGGCAACTTGGGAAAAGGTTTTCAAATAAACGTTAATAGGAGACCACTTCACATAATTTCTATGTGTGGTGACGACTTGGACGTTCTTCATCAAAAATGCTTATATGACCGCGTTTAAATTTAGCTGTCCAATATTTTATGGGCGATAGCAAAGGTGCAGAGTTCCCATAGTTTCACTGTTCCACTTTTATCTCATCTTACGGAAAATAAAGTTATTTGAATTTAGATATCTAATTGTATATCGTCCAACAAGTCATGAGTGTGACGTTGCAAAAAAATTTAAATACATCTCGCCAGTTTAAATAAGTAAGGCCCAATGACAACTATTCCCAAAATCCCGCTACGAAGGAAAAAAATACGAAGTGAAATGATCACTAACCTTTGAACAATCTTGAAAATCCTCGCGGGCTTACGGTTGTGTTGGCACTATTAAAATATAGATGATGCAGGAATCCGACTCGAAGGATCAAATGCAAAAGAAGTCGTATCAAGACAATTCTCATCAAATTTGCGACATACATTGACAATTTCGACGATAATAGCTTCGACGAAGGCTAAATATTACGGTAAAAAATATCCCGAACCATGGCAAACTACAACCAGCAACAATCGAAAGGATCACCATTCATCAAAAATTAAAGCCTAAAAGCCTAAAACAAGGTTAGCTTGTTCATGAATTGATTGAAGATGATTTTGATAAGAGGTGAAGAAATGTTAGAAATTTGCAGTGACAATCAAAATTCAATAAATAACATTATTTTCTCAGACAAGGCTGCGTCTTATCTGAATGCACAACTAAACCTGCAGATACTGGTCATCGGAACATCCGTTGCGGGCCGTTGTACGTTGTACTCATTGTCAGTTCTCGGAGATGATTAATGTTTGGGTTAGAATTTTTGGGATAAACATTATCGGTTCTTTTTGTATTGTAGAATGTATAGTAACGACAAGAAAATTTTTCCATATTTTTAACTCGCCCCATACGTAAGACTTCTTCAACTGAAACAAACATATTTGTTGTGTATAAATACTTAATACGAAAAACGTTGGAATTAAAAATGCGCAACTGTTTGTTGAAGTATTTTGTATAAAATTTTATTTTGCTTATCACATTCTACCGGTCTAGTTTGTTTTTCAGTATTTATAAGAACCAGATATTCCACACATGCCTTTACAGGAACACTTGTTACAATTCGATAATTGCAATCCAAATGTACAAAAATGAGTAAAACAATCGTGAGTGATGCCTGTGATAAGATGTTTGTCTCCGGCAAATTGCACGTAGACTTAACCGTAATCATTCGTCTATGTTACAATGTTGCAAATCAAGATAAAGCACGTGGATCAGGTTCAGACGCACCCAGAAGGACCATCCCCCAAAAAGATTTCTTTTTGAAGCGCTCACATTAAACATCATTATAGACAGTTTACGGATGAATAGTGCGATTACTGTTATGACCTAAGCATAAATGCGCTAGGCGAAACTTATTTACTTTTTCTGTCGAATTGTTTTTTAATTAGTCTTTAATTGTTGAAATCGAAGTTACTATTTGAAAATATATCCTGGAATAGGTTCGTTAATCTTGTACACAACTCGCAATGACATAATAGGTGACTGACAAAGAGAAAGTATTCGTAAGACGAGATGGAAACTATATTGCCTCTATTATAGCATCGCTTTTGTGTCGTAACGAATAACGAAGTAAATGTAAACAAGTGGGTACAACAACTAGGAGCGAAGATAAAATCTTTATTAATTACACTATGCAGCGCAACGTACTTACGCAATTGGGAGCAATCCGTCGAGTGAATGTTGAATTTATTCTTAAAGGACATCCTCAACACTTACACCACTGATGGACTCTTAGGCAATTGCCTCTAATTTTATTACCTTGTTATTTGTATCGAGATAGGATTACTTGTTTTTTTGTGTTCATCAGCTCATTTACTTTAGCGTGATCCGTATTTTAGAATGTAAAACTTTGTAATTTCAGCGTAAAGGCTATTATAATGAAGTACAGTAAATATTCTTTTCGGTTTGAAGTTCTGCATCAATCTGCAGTGTGTCTCCGGATAGGTGAAACTACTCTTAAAGGGTAAATAATTTTCGATTTAATTTATCATTTTTTGGGGTGCTATTTTCGTCGCAGGTACAGCACCTTTTACGTTCATAGTACGTAGTATTAGTAGTAAACTTGTTCAGAATGAAAAGCTATATGCAAATTTTCGAAGTAATCGGTCCACTTTGATGAAATCATAATTTTTCAATATCGTGACTTCTTTTATTACAAATTAATAAATTTCACACTTAATTATCCAATTATAATTAAATAATTAATAAATAATAAATAAAAATAATAATAAATAATAAAATACTAATTTAGAACTTTAGACTAAATGTCCTCCTAAATTTGCGCATTTTTCAATATAGTTTCGAAATTCTCGAAAAGCTACCTGTGCACGTTCTCTATGGATTGATCGAACTGCCTGTGTTTTACTCTTTCCCAAACAAAGAAATCCATTGTAGGATCTGGTAATCATTTGTGTGGAATGAGGAGTGCGTCCGTCCTGTTGAAAGAAACGCGACCGTTGAATATTTAAAAGAAGTTCGTCCACAAACCCTTCCAGAATTTGTAAGTTTGCTGAATTAATCTTTCTTCAATAAAGTAAAGCCCGATGATTCCCAGCTCGTATAGCACGCCCAATCAAACATTAACTTTTTTGAAATATTGTCTTGTTGCATTAATTAGGGAATGGGGATTGTTTACGCTCGAATATCGACGCTTTTGGATGGAACACCACTTGTCAGAAAAAGTGAAATGTCTGTTTTCTAAAATTAGCTCCCTCAGAGATAAAATCGCCTAGCGGCGTCATCTTCCTCCAAAGTATGGCACAATTTGGCTTTGTATGGATATATTCTGCTTGCTTTATTAATTCTTTGTAAATACAATTTACTTATGTTTGTATTTTGCTTTGAAAATTTTTAACAGACAGATGAAGGCATGTGAACAGCAGAAAATTGAAATTTCCCGGAACTATGGACTGTACAGGCTAGGATTAGAAGCCGAATGAATTTTTCAAAAGCAATACGAAGCGTATCCGACAATCATAATTAAACTTTCAAACGGAAAAAGTGTCAATACACTATTAAATAGAAACTCGAAAGCGACCTTGAGAATGGGTTTTTAGTTTTTCTTTGCAATGCCGAACAAAGGTGCTAGAAGTAAAACAAGATGACCTTTTCGATTTTTTTTTAAATTTCTATCGTCATTTGCCACAAGTCCATTTTCTCTTCGGAACAATACAAATACAAAATTGTAAAAACCAACATTGTTAAATTTAAACCTACCCTCTATCTGCAACAACAAGCGAGATCCCTATGTTGACAGTGGAAAATGAATCGGCCTGTATAAGGAACTCATCATATACATGTTCTATTTAAAATAAAAAAATTAGTATTCGCCTCTGATTTAAGTAAGAGCGAAATATCGTCCATTAAAATTGCAAAGGGATATTTTGATTATATTCTGATATATGTACATCTAATAGGCTATCATGGTGGTAAATGACCCTGAATACCGAATATTTTCTTGATTTCTTTTAAAAGATATATTTTGAGTATAAGCTGGTTACAATAGTTTCAAAATAATATGTTACCTCGAATTGAGTATTTGTAGTTATAAAACTGTCTTGCATTCAAGTAACAAGTAGAAAATTTTCGCCAGTGTGTTAATACTTCTTTTCTTTAAAGGAAATTGTAGTTTAATTATGTTATTAAACACATTGCCGAACTAAATACATTTTGTTCCTATTTTGGCTATCTCTTATTAATAACCTTTTAAACCGCGAAGTTTTGCTTGCGATTCGAGATTAGTTATGGTTAGAGAAAATGTACACTGCTTTATGTGATGGGGATAGTACCTATTATAGGTAGTTAACTTAATCCGCATTATCGAAACCGCATAATTTTTAATTACATCAACTTCTCTGCGCACAAGAATTTTCAACTGCGAGAAATGTTAATTTCGCTATTTATTTTTTGTTGCCTTTAATATCAATCAATCTAATACAATAAAAAACGAACTCGTTAATTGTTTTTTAGTATTTGTTAGTTAGAGTTATGAGTTAATTGATGTGTTATCTAGGTTTTAACTTTCACAATAATTCGTGTAAATTTCCTACCATATTGCAAAAAATTTTGGTCTGGTTTGTTTAATATCCTCTAACAAAACAGCTGTAGTGGTCCACTGGCAGTAACTATTAATGCAATTGTACTTTATGCGGATGAAATTTGTTCTTCTTTAATATTCCAGATATTGATCTTTCATCCATCTCGAGATTTTTTAGTAGTATGTGCGTCTTCTAAAACGGCTTTTAATTATTATTTCTGGACGCAAATTGAATGTATATTTTGCATTGTCTTCAACAATAAACGTTTATTATAATACCAGGTGTTCCAATAAAAAAATGAGTTTCAACTGTTTGAAAGTACTTCAATTAACGTTAGCTTGCCAAACATCCTGTATAGTAAAATAAAGATATTAGGTATTGATTTGGAGCTGTACGTACTGTATACTTTAAAATAATTTTATACGATAGATCATTTAATTTTAAGCTTAACTTTTTTTTATTAAATTAATATATCGCATAGGCACCTGGTACAAATAAACGTTGATTGGCATATGATGTAAGTATTATTTTAGATTTTTCAACGTCCTTTCTTAAGGCATTGCAAGACTTCTAATGATAATACTATTGAAACCTTAACCTTATTTTAAATCATTATATAATATCAGTACCGTATCCTGTTTTTTTTTTCTGCCTATAATTGCGAATGCCGGTAGATACATTGTACATAACTATCTACCTAAACTAGTTATTTATAACATAGGTTGCTAATGTAATAATTATAACGGACGAAATCGATTAACACGCTTTGTTCAAAGTCAAAACCACTCAATTATAAACGCAAACCACTTCATAACATTGAACGGTTATATTTATCGTTTATTTAGCATGCGACACGGAAAGCTGCAAACCGAACGATTTATGCATATCTGTCTAAATGTACTTATTGCTGGGTTTAATGTTAAAAACATCTTTTTCCGTTGCTCCGCGTCGTTGTTATTTGAATAACGGACCCACTGTAAACTTGCGAACGATTCCAATATCTAAATACAATCTATGTATTACGGTGGCTATAGTGTTCTCTACAAAGTTATCGTGTGAAACGGACTGCCCGGAGTGGATAGGTCAATACAACTTCATGTCTGGGTCCCCGGCAATGGCAATGAAAACATATGACAGACTGCTTCACATGCTACATTCGTTCGGTGTGCTTGTACGTCTAGCATTGACGACACGACATCGAAGTACCTTTATGGGATGGGTCTTTTTCCATACGGGATAGCAGCAACTTGTGCAGCCGATGCCAGAATCGGACAGTTGATTGGTATTGATGGATATTTTAATGCTTTTTTGTCTCTCGAGGCTTCTAGACATTGGATTGTTTGGGGCTTCTTCAATTATTTCATATTTAAAAGTTAAGACAAATAACAAGCTTAATTTGATACCCAAATGTGCCGTGTGGAGCAAAAAGTTTGCTTTAAACGTTTATAGTTTTAAAATCAATTTTTCATTGTTTTTTTTTTGTTACATATCTTGATATACAGGATATAAATATAAATATAAATTTTTGAAATATTACCAATAAAGAGGCTTTTCCATTTGGGGCAAACATACATTGTTCCTTCTTTATTTAAGATAGTAGGTAAGGAAAATTGGAAATACTTAAGCCTAATCTGTATACTACCTACAAGATAATCGATACCATTTAACTTCCAACAATGAATCAAGTTATCGGCTCGACACAAACGTTATTTATGAAAATTAAATGTTATAGAGTTAATGAAAGAATTTTAAAACCTGCGTTTGATTATCAAAAAACGTGTCGTTAGATCATGGAGAGACGGTGTAATTTGAAAGCGTCCACGGTTGCAACAAATAATTTTACTGTTAGGCGGATGTATATGCACATCTGTTTGCAGTAAATTTAATTAGCTCTTATTGCCAGAAGCGAAAAGTACCAACTACAATTTGTGTGTACATTTTAATTACCTAATTCGTTATGAATATAAATAAATTTTTACGATTAATGAAAAAGTACATACAATAGTGTTTCTTTTTTGCAATTGATCTACACACTAACCTGATGGATGTTATTCCATTTGTTGTTCGAAGCATTGAGACCAAATTCCTTCTTTAAAATTAATTGTATCCATCCAGCGGATAGTTTCCCTGTAAACATGTTTAAATTGCGAAAATCAACAAAATCACCTTCTTTTGATTGCTTGTTGTAGAAATCAAAATGGGGCTTTATAATTCCTGAAAAGTAATAAGGGCTCGCGAGCTAAATTACAAATTTCTTAAATTAAAACAAGAAAAAAGCAGAGTAAACTAAACCTAAAAAAGGATTTCTTTCGGTTTAGCAAAAAAAAAAACAATATTAAGCTTATCTAATATTGCATATACGGTAATGACTTACAGTTAGCTAATTCACAAACATAACAATAAATTATCTTTTGCCAGTACCATGCATTTTCACACTGCCACATATTCTAGTACGTTGCTGACATTTTAGTTCTTTTGCCTTTACTTTTACCAGTTTGAGATTCTCGTCTTTTCCTTAGAATTTTAATTTTCTTCTTTATTTCTTTTTAGTAACTTCCTTCCTCAAAATGATCACTACTAACCCTCTGGTCTTTGTTATTTATTTTTTTATTTTTCGTTACAGCATAGTTAGGAGTCTGCAATAGCTCTTGAGAAGAAGACATACATTTTAGTTTTAAGATTAGCCAATAGTATTTTATTGTCTGGATCAAGGACGTCATCGTCTTTTTTTTTTCCTCTTCGGAAGAACACATATTTATTCTGACCCAAGGAGATTTCCTCAACAGTAACTGAGGTATTAGTTGTTTAACATTCGTCTCAGTTCTGTCTTTGATACTGAACTGTAAATTGCTGAACGATTGCTGGCAGCAGCAAAAGAAGTGGAAAGTTGCACTTCATCCACATCCTTCTGAACTAGAAAATAGGTACTTTGGAGAACCTTGTTGAGTAGCTGGGGTGCAACTGATAACGATTACCTGGACAGACTTTTTGAAAAAGCGCTGTATATAAATATAATTTTGTCTTTGTCACAATTTGGATTTTGTGACGAATAGTATTGTGAAGCAATCCAATGTTAACGCTATTGGAAATAATATATATTGGATATACAAGGTGGCTTATATACGAAAAGCGATGAAATTATTCCATACTCTGATAGTACGGGCGAAAAAAAGACAAGTTTGCTATGCTTCCTATACCTAACTCAAGCCGTTTTTGAGAAATTTAATATTCTTGAAGATATAAGCCGAAATTTAAGAGACGTGCCTGTTTAACGTGTTTAAACCAGCTATTTCAAATTGTATTTATTTTTTGTTGAAACACACAGAGTCAACCTCAATCCTGTAAATCACTACTGTGGAAGAGAAATCTCAGATCGTATACAGCATTCTGTGACGTTGTTCAAATACTAGCTGTTGACCTTATGGTCGATGTGTTGGGGTTCATGAGGCTTTCTTGACTTCTGAGATTTTAGTTGAAGAACGAATTTTAATATTATAGAATAACAAACTTAAATGCAAACAAAAACTAATGTTTTAACAAGTGTTTAAAATAATGCCTTATTATTTTCAGAGCATAAAGCTACCTTATTTGTGACCAGTAATAATAGCTTCACCTTCGTCAAAGCCTACCTTTGTAAAATAAAAGCCAAGAAATGAATATTTGAAATTGAAAATGTTAAATTATTAAAAAAAAATATAAGATATACATAAGTATAGCGATGGTCCGCTTAGTATAAAAAAGTTAATTGATTTTAGTGATAATCCAAATGAAACAACTTTGTTGTGCAACTTTTTTTTTTTGACTCACCCTGTATATATTAAAGCAATTTTAAAGCTTGCTCTTAATATGGACTTACGCAGTTCTAAACAAAAATATTACCATCCTATATAAATCCATTTATTAATTTTATGAGCTTTTCGTATATTTTTGACTTACCGGATTAAACTGGAAAACAGCTAATTCTCCTGAAACAACTGTAATTGTGTACAAATAAAATTATTCCTGAACGTATAACTGCGGCGCAACCAATGATTACCTTTATATCTACGTAAAACCGATTGTGGGAAAAAACTGTGTTTCACCGTCCCATTAGTCAAGGGGCTGATACCTCCTCCCAACCCCATGATAAATAATAAAGCTTGGTACACCGAGCTTTACGGCTATTATTTTCCTCCTCCATGTTTATTGTCTTCGCTCAGACGTTCGCCTCTGAATCACCCAACGGTGGTTAAGTAATTAAAACTCGTGTCCCGCAGTCCGTGACCGCTAAAGCGTATTAATATGCAAATTTGAATTCATCGCATGGAAATGTATCGCCACCGGTACCACAATCTCTTGTTACCGGCGAGATTTCGCTTGCCGAAATAATTAATCGTCAAAACGGAATCGTACCGGAGTCCTAATGACTAGCAAGATCGAAAACGGTAATCATTATATATGATTTACTAGTTACATTGAAATTAAGCCCTGGACTTGTTGATGTTTGTCAGCTTTTGGGTAATTAGCGGTTAATTTCCTACATCAAAAGAAATTTATGGTAGAGATTTGAACAAATATACGGAAATTTAGTATAATTTGTTGACACATAGATGGGACGGAAATATAGCGCACCAAATTCGAAAATAAACACTTCGGATACAAAAACATCGAATTTTAAAAATTTTACTTGCAAATTCATTTTCATATTAGATAACATTAAGAAAAAATTGAGATTTATTATCTCCCAGTAACATTGGTGTACCCCAAGATTCGGCTTTGAGACCAGTCTTATTTTCATTGTTCTTGAATGGTATTTAAATGACGCTATGCTATGCGGATCAGACTGTTCTTATTGCAGAAGAAGAACAGGACAGTGAGTGTAGCGACGTGTTTGCTAAAGAAAATGTAGGCTTGGTTCTGTGCCAATGGACTCTTTGAATTTTGAAAAAATCAAACGGATTTCTTATCACACCTGTCAAAAGAACTTATTCTTTACCAAATATAGCCATTGCAAATAACGTCATTGTACACACTAAAACCGCTAAGCTTTAAAATGGGAAGATCATTGGCAAGATATAATAGTAAAATTTAATAAAATAATTTTCGAAATTATTTTAAGAGATCCATTGAGCTAGATACTTCGAAAATTAGTATGAAAATACTAATAATATAAATAATTTACTTTGCCGAATTCCAATCTTTACTTTTACATGGATTTTTTGTTATTCGGCTGTTATTGAGGTGTATTAATGGTATTCGCTTCCATGAAAATCCTAACTATCCATGGATTATATATACAAGAAGTTACGTTCACGAAAATAAAGCTTTACTCATTAAGAATAATAGGATCCATAGCTATCATATTAGGGATTGCAAGATACGATCTGCTTTTTTGTGTGTGGTGATCTAATTTAAAATTAACTTCAACATGTTCAGATATCACCTTCCGAAATGTGGAAAGCACTTACTTTTAATAAATTTGAAGAATACTTTGAAACCTGGCTGCTTTCCCGGTTTTCGTATTCTTTGACTAAATTTTTCAAATCAAACCTTATCAATATTGCAACAAATGCCGTTTAAGTTCTTTATTTTTCTTAGTTATTAGACGAATTTGAAAAAGACGATAAATTGAAAATTCTTTTGTGGCATCAAAACAAAACGATTTTTTGTCGATATTTTTATTAAACTCTTTTTTGGTAAAAAAAAAGGACGTCAACTTCTGTGAAGATTACGTCTATTTACCTGTTAAAAATATTTCTTATGATTTCTGATGAGCAGTTATATTAGCGTATAATACGAAGAGACATTTTCCCCGCAAAACTCAGTTTTTTTCTTACATTTTTTGATTTTAGAAGTGGAAGGTGTTGTTCTCTTGTTATATTGGACTATTATCGTTGTTTGGAAAGGTTGTGTTTGAGCAGAGAGTTGAAAGAGACGAAGGAAGTTAAAATCTTCCTGGATTTTTTTCAGGCATGAACGTTCGAGGTATTTTTGGCGATCAATTAAATACAAAATTCAGAAGAAGAATTCACTAAATCAAAAAAATATTTTTTATAGTCCATTTGTTAATTCTTGCACTGATGACATTTGGTTTTGACTGTAAGATTTTCACCAACGAAGTTACAAACAATTATAAACTGGGTGTTCATTAAAATGAGCACTAGATCTTAGATTACATTACCACCAGATGCAAACCTTTCCCTTAACTTTGCTCTGCGTCTCAGTTTAACATGCGTGTGCAACTGAGTAAAACTGAAAATTTCTTATTTTTTCAAATACAAGGATAATGATAGCAAGGACTGTGGGGTTACTAAAATATCAAACCAAATAATCCGTCGGTCGTAAAGTTGACAATGGGAAACCACGAATTCTTGAAACGATTGTGTCAAATTAATTAAATAACTCGTGTGGTGAGAAGCAAGAATCTCATTTTTTTATTTACAAAAGTTACATTTATTTTATTTAAATATACATCTAAAAGTAATTAAGACTGAGAATGTTGTATTTTCAACTGTTGTGGTTGAAATAGTTTCTAACTACAAGGAATGAACTTCGAATAGAATTTACGTGGAATATAAACACACAAATTTATTCTGCGGCAATGACATTTCATCTTTAATTCGCGTTTTAACTTTCAACGTTCGAAACCGTACAGAACAAAAGAGATACATAAAATTATTACGCTTGCTAAAGTTAAATTCAATCCGAGCGTATCGAATCAGATGAGGAAGGTCTTAACGGTAAAGTGCAAATTCCGTACGTAGATGGGAGAACTGGTTTAAAGTCGTAGTTGTTTGTGGATTATTCTCAGAATGCAGCTTGCTTTGTTGTTATTATTTTCAAACGAGGAGGTACTTGGGGGTGTTTCGGAAGTGATTCTATGTTGGCTACATTGAAATAATTAATTCAAGTTTTGTTAAAGCAACAAAAAGATATTATATTAACAAATTATCAAATTGAAACTTGTTTATCTATATAATAAATACTCGTTTATTAACTTACTTTGTGGGAAACGAAGCAAGCATTAGGGATTTTTCGTTAGATCTTAATAAATGCGTTCTTTATATCAATAATTCCCCTTATTGTATATAGTGTATATACGAAAGGGTATTCATCAATATAATAAACAGCCATTTATTCAAATAATAATAATAATAAATAATAATAATAAACTAATAATCCAAGGGCGTCTATAAAACACGTACTTTCGACAATATAATAAAGAAACTTATTTGCATAAAGGACATCGTTAATATGTATCAATCGGTCGAGTAAAAGTATAACGAAGTACACTGATGTATTTTTGTAATTTAACTTGGCTCAAAAAACACCATTAATATAATAACGCATTTGTAAAATTTTTCCACCTACGTATACAGATTTGGTAAAAAATCCACGCGACTTGTGTACGTGTAAGAAAGAGATAGTTACATATAACCTAATGCGGTCGTTTGTGTAGTTACCGTTCTACTACTTAAATTCATAATTAAGACTATTGCTACTTATGCAAAAATATCTTCATCTATCTATTTCTTTTCTAAAGCCCAAGGCTGAACGTTCTACAATTATTACCAAAAATTTGTTAGTTGTGCCGTTGACCAACAAAAGAAAACATAATTAAAGAATATAAAGCGATCGAATCCATCATCCATCCGCTAGCAATTCTACACAATAGTGGAGGCTCTTTATTCCACACATGAGTTACGGTTGTCGCAAGTTTCGTCCGCCGAATCGGTATATACCATGGTTACCGATAAAAAGCCTTTGCAACTTTCTGCACGTAAAACAGTACGTTTGAAGATACAAATAAATTAAAGCAAGACTTTATGACATTGCAATAAGATCCCAGGTTACTTTACATTTTCGAAATCAAGTTGTCTTCTTTGTGGGAGTCCATTGCACCCTAATATCAAACCGACCTTATATAAAAGTTGTCTGAATCAATGGAGAGTTCCCCTTTAGTAGTGATTGTTTGTTTTTTTTTTAAGTTGGAAAACGCTTTTCAACAAACTATCTACTTAATACGATAACCAAACTGTTAAACGTAACCTTCTTCAATGCCGGCACCATTATCCTCTGCGTCATTTGGCACTTTTAATTTATCTCATTAACACACCGGCAACTCTACGGGCATTGGCAATCAACGAAGAACAGTTATCAAACGATAAAAACGGGCCGCAAAGTGAGAATTTCTCATACAACCTCTAAGCACGTGCACGAACCTTATCCGATGGCAGTTTGCGCTCGGGAAACTGGCTGAACGCAAACAGTCGTAAAGTTGACGCGAGTTTGAAACGACAAATTACATGATACCCATCTACATTAATGGACTGAATCGAATTAGAGTTTATCCTGTTCTCTCGTACGAACCGCGGCTAAACAGAACCATTAGTCGCGAACGTTTACGTACCCGAGTCGTGGGCACATGTAAAATGCACATGGGAGCTCGTAAATTCATAATTAGCGCGTTGCCACCGTTCTAACGACGTTCAAGTTCAATGTTGGTCGAGTCGTAAAAGAAATTATTTCGATATTTAAATTGCATGCGCTAAAAGTTCATAGATCTCGATGTTTAGAGCCAATTCGTGGGTCTGGGTTCGAATCTCATGAAAGCTAGTGATTTTTTCAAGGGTGTGTGAGCATGGCGGATAACTAGCTGAACATTCCTATAAATTAAATGATCATAAACTAAAGATCTTATTTTAATTGAAACGCGGTTTTCCATCCATTTGGGAATGTGCTGATTTTTAAGAGCGGCGGTAAGGACTTGACTGAGAACTAAGGCACTAGCCTATTTCTATTTTATGCATTTCGGCGTCTTTATAACATGCAGGAGAGCTCTCCTGGTGTTTGGTTATTGGGACGAAACTTGGTAGGAATGTAGAGTATGCTTATTTTATTGGCGGAAATTCACATTTATGGGGCGAAACACCCCTCCGAAAAACGACTAATTTCAATTGTTTTTTCGATATAATTCCCGAATAGTAAAAGTTACAGCTGATGTTTAAATGCAAGGGTTGTTTGATATCGGAAGTTTCTTCATAACACCTTACTGCGGAATATACAGTGTGTTGTACACTTGTGTAATGGGCATATTTGCAAAACGAAATAATATCGTAAAGGTACAATCTTTGATATATAATCAATTGTCGCTCAAGTATACAAATCTGTTCGCATAAGAGTGGTTATATGGAGAATCAACCAGGACGGTTTGAACATCCCGCACTAATTTAGTTTTTTCAAACCAGGAACTTTCGTTGTTCTGAATGTAACTGCTTGTCATTTACTCGTTGCTCTTGGTGTGATAATTTTTATCGCTTTAAACACTTCTTCACCAACTTATCAATAAGTGCAATAATTGGCCTGCTTATCTTGATGTCTTTGTACAATAAATATTACAAAGACTAAATAGTATTGATTTCCATGCATTAGATGTTTACGCATACCTCATTAAATAAGCTAGTAAAAAGGTTCTTCTCCTAACTCTTACCGTTCCAGAATTATATGGAAAGAAATTAAGATTTATCAATTTTTCGAGGGATTTTCGCCCCTTTAAAGTGAATTTCCGCCGATAAAAGAAAATCCGTTGCGTATCTGAACATATTATACATCTCTATCAAGTTTCACCGGATTCTGAATTTGCCACCTGAAAAGCTTTCCTTGTTAGTCTGAAATAAGGTTTTTAGGTGCGCCACAATGAGTCTATATCCACCAAATTTTGATTAATTTTTCAGAAAGAAATACAAGTAGACGCTAGTTATATATATACATAGCTTTTAACAAAATAGCTCATTAAATTCTTATTAATGAATTGCTGGGATTGAGCTTACATTCTTGAGTGGCTACAATTTATGTATTTAAAACGTCATATTTTGTTAAGTTGTGTGGTTATACATCTGGGACGGCGGCTATTACATCGGCTGTCCTGCAGGGGTCTCTGATATTACATTTACCTTATTTTATTTACAAGATGATAAATATTTTAGTAGATTAGATAGATCGCAAGAAAAAACAAACGCAGCATTTTAGATACTAATTTAACATCCGATTTTGCTACATTATTCAGAAGGCGAGTAGCGTAAATATAGAATAATCAATAACGTTTAACAATTTCGTAGTTACAAAATTAACAAGTGCAATAAAGCTTTCATATTCCTAATTCTTTAATAATTAATCGATAGTTTGTTTGTTTTACCGATGGGTGTAATGGCGGCAGCTTTACACGTAATACATGCTTGTAATCGTGCAATCCTCTCACTTGTTTTAGGAGTAATGAGCGCAATCAGTAGTAATGTACAAACATGGATGGGCTTAGTCGTTGTCGGACAGGAAATACAGGTTCAATTACTACAGATTACATCCAAGATAATGTTAACATAAGAGGTGCATTTTATTGTGTTAGAAGTACGGAGCGTAATGCGTAATTTTAGAGAGGTTAATGGGTTTTGTAATTAACGTTGATAAAGAAATGACATTTGTGTTGTGTAATAACAAAAATTTTTTTCGTTTTTGGTACTCTTGATTCAAGCCCATTACAAAATGCATTCAACTAAACAAGTTTTATTTAGATATTATCAATTTATCATTATCAATTTTAATTGTTCACAGAATATGTTAAAAATTTCAAACTCTATAGTTTAATTGAATAATGTTTGAGAACTGATTAACAATATCAATGAGGTTTTAGACGTTTGGTAAACGTTGAGACACCCAGCTGTATTTCATTTCAAATTTTAAAATTTAAACAAAACACGAGGCGCATGTCTTAGGGGTGGTTTAATTAAAATCTTAAATGCAATTAGCAGGACACTCTAAAAAGATAGGGGAAAGTAGAAATGCAATTGATTTAATGATTATTACTTCAGCGAACTTCGTATAAGTTCTTGAAAGAATGCAGTCATATGTTGAACTAACACTGAAAGTTAGTATTTGCCAAGAATCTTGTTTACACGATTCTGAAAAAAATTGATTTTATTTTCACCAATTTTACTTCATTTTGTAACACTTCAAAAAAGTATTGTCACTTGTATTGATTGGGGATTGATTGGAGATAAAGGCTATTTTCATTGTGTAAATGAATTATATAATCGGAAGAAATCGGAGCGGTACGGATAATCTGTTTGTATTAAATTCTATAGTGACAACATTACTCTAAAAGGATCGTGCCTATATAGTACTTTTATCGATTTTAGAAGAGCATCATGGGAAACCGTGGACGAAGGTAAATGACTTCGAAGTGGGCCCGAAAATAATCGAAACGATGAATGAATATTAAAATGAGCGGTAACGATTGGGACAGAATCTATAAATGAATTAGACCTAACTACAGGAGTACTGCAGAGCGACTCCCTGTTCCCCCTGCCTTTTTCAATATTCTTCGCCAATGTTCATTATTACACAAGCAGCAACATGGAACTAGTGAAAATTACAAGCAGAAAACATATTTTGATGCTGTTTTATTCGCAAATTCTGTAGCAGATAGGAAACGAAAACTGGAAGTACTAAGGCAATACTGCGAAGAAAACAAATTAACCCTAAATGTGGACGAAACCAAAGTCGTTCCTTTGCATAGAGGTGTACCCTTTTCAAGTACCACGTGGTTTCGAGGCCGGCCGATTACTTGGTGTAAAAAGCAATTCTAGCGTCCGCCAAGGCCTGAAATGTTTTCACATATTTTCAAGTCCAAATCAACAGTTTTGAGGCTAAGACAAAACTGTTCCAGGCGACTGTGACAGATAATAATAGTAACCCCTAGCTAGGAACTGCCAGCACGGAGACCGGCTGGTTGTCTTCGGCCTTCCTTCCTCCGGGCTCCCCATGTTAGGGAAGTTGCTTTCTCAATCTTTGCGTAATGGTCGGTACCGATCTCTCAGAATATACTTTACATCTTGCCCGTCGGAACCTAGATTGCCCAAGTACGACAACTATCGGCTCCATGGGGCCTAGGCCGCCAAGCACTGGCAGCTATCGACCAGCGATGGAAACGGAACCGACCGTATTGTACAATCGGCCCGCCTGTGATTTAAATTTATACAACGGGGATGACCGGGCCAAACCTCTACCCAAATCATGCCTGCCGGGATGTCCGTTACCCAGAGACCTAGGACTCAGTCAAAGGACGACGGCTAGCTCCAGAACTTAGGGCCCCAGCAAAGAGCTTCTGGCATTAGGATGAAGGATTCCCCAACCAACCAGGATATAGTCAGCGCAACAAAGCAATACTTAATTAGTGTGAAAAAATAGCGGAAGGGGAAAATATTTGAATAAAATATGGTCTGGAGGGATTAACTAAGATGAAGAGGACTAGTACGAATTGGTTAAGCCAGATGAAAATATTGACGCACAATGTGTCCGAGGAAAAAGAAAAATATCGCCAAGTACAAACAATGAAAGAAGTGAAGATACTGACTCCACAATAGCGTCCTGTAACTGTATGTGTTCGATGTGCAACCTATTTGAAAACGAAGACTAGCACACTTTTTGTTTAGGTGCCCAATTTATGCGAGCCTCAGAACAAAACGTATAATGCCATTGCTTCAGAAGAAGATATCACCGAGCTGCTGGCAATAAAGAATTTTAATCATCCTAATTCGGTTTACCGCTTCATCGAAGGCGCTTTAAAGTTGCGATCATTTGTGCTGAATGCAAGATTGCTTGAGATCGCAATTTATTTAGTGCACTATATTTCACTTAACATTTGTACAATATACTCATTAATCACAAAATTACCATTTACAATTTGCACCCAACAGATTAACATTTCAAACTCATTTAGCCATCTTATAAAACGCTGCCACTCAACTCGTCGTTGAATTTACGACGAACCGAAGAGAATACGTTAGTGAATTTCACCGACGCGTTAATCGCCAGAAACATGTAAACCAAACATTCTCCTTTGAGGTCACGATTCCCATCTCGCCGGCTAACCGTAAAAATTCATGCATGCATATTCAAGCAGACCGTTCCATTACCGTGAATGATCACAACCAAAACGCTTCTTCGGATGCGGACCGTCGAGCACCTAAGATTAAAAGCTAATTAGCCGACCACCTTTTGCTTTATAATATCCTCTCTAATTGAATTTAGGCGCGCAATTAGTAACACCGCGTTGTTCCGGGACCGTTTTCCGCGAGCTTCGACCAGGAAATTGTATACAACTAATATTTTATTTAATTGGAGATTATTAGTGTTATTCGGATGTGAATTCTTATTAGCGTGAAAAATGTGTTAGGTTAGAAAAAAAATTCGGGCGTGACGAGAAACTCTGCGAAAAATTACCGTTGGAAAGGCGAATATAATTTGAAAGATGTAATGTTATCTTCTTGAGATCTATATGATATATTTCAAATGATTATGTAGTCTTATAGTATGGCATTGTTTAGCTCTTAGCTTGGAACGCATAAGTCCAAAAGGATAGAGAACTCATTCATTTCATTTCATTGATGAAGATTTTGCACACAAGAACTGTTTGATAATGTGTATATTTTTTTATACTTCTGGTACATGCTCTTATGCAGCCATCATTGTAATGCTTTGACAGATGTAACTTCTTCATTAAACATAATATTTTTGAATGGTAAATAATCCATAGTGACTCTGTGTGAGTGGATCATATCTTGGTACATTGAAACAAAAGGTCGCTCATAATTAGGCAAGCTGAAAGCCAATTTCTAAAAAAATAAGAATGAGAAAAGTTAATTATGTGAAGAATCATTAAGGTGAAAAGCTTTTTTACTTTTTTCTTTTCATTTTAACCGATTTTCTTCCATATTTAATTTTTAATTATTTTTGTGTATGCGGGTTTTTCTTTTTCTTTAATTTTAAATTAAAAATTCGAATCATCCAGTGCAGTATGACAATACAGACAGTGTCATAGTGGGAATTATGTAATCTTTATCAAAGTGGTTTACCTCATTACGTGAGTGTACATTGTCATATAAATAAATGCGCAATAAATTTGTTTTGATAGATCCTTGCAGTATGGTCTACAAATACCTGCGTAACATATGGAGTGTATTAATCGTGACAGAATGGCTAATAATCAATAACAATTATGACAATTAGTGCCTAAAATAGGATTACTGATATGGAAAAATAGGATTTAGGTATATACACCTTCGGCAATGAGCTGCAGAACGTCTAAATAATAAAAAAAAAAAAAATAACTTGAAAAATAAATGACATTCAAATTAGATATTGCAGCAAGATAATGCTTCTGTTTACAGGGCGTGTCCTGCAAAAAAAATTGGTTGCAGGCGAAAACGTCAGGGAATTCTTGACTAGCCGGCATTGTCATTTTGCATTTCAATTTAATCGAAAGCGATTGACGATGGTTGACCACAGGTGTACAGATATGGACGTCAGTTTGATAAGGATTAAATGCATTATTGATAAGGCGAGTTTTTGAAGTTACAAACAAACAACGACGGGCATATACACTAATAAATTTCTCAAGATTTTCGTTCTATTTATTCGTTTTTCTTTGTGAAGCTGAATAGATGTCCCGGCTCTAACTACACATGCACTATAGAATATTATTCAGAACATTCTCTAGGTAGTGTTCAGCATTTATTGACCTTTGACGAATAGGGATTAATTCTGTGCAGGCTTGAAAGCAAATACGTCCCCAGAACATTCCCGATCCACCACTAAAGCATTACCTTTGAATGCCTGTGCAGCCTCGATACTTTATCTTATCTATACTCTTTCGCGACCATCTGGAGATTTTAAGCTTACTCTAGTCCCCTCCGACAACAAAACTCGCCCCCAATCTGTATGATTTCAAGCAAATCTCAAACGTTGTGCTCTGTGCGCTGTGTTAAGTAATGGTTCAATTTCAACGATTAAATGGGGTTTCCCACGTGGTTATTAAGATACTCTAAAAATACAACAACGTGTACAATTCCTCCAATCCTTCGTGGCGGGTGGGGTAAATTATTACGAACATTCGGAGTGCAAGAGATAGCGAATGTGGCTCGGTTTATGCATTCACAACGTATAGGATACACATTAACAACCTTCGAAACGATTACCACGGATACTGCCGTTCCTACTACTACCGCCTGGTTTACTTACGGCGCATCTAATCATTAGTTGTCAGGAAAGAGTGGATGCACTGTACATAAACATCTTTCATTTGCCGTTTGTAGTTGTACCTACAAAAAAGATACAAAGATACGGTCCTCATACAAAAATAAAATGCTACTCGAATAAATTACGAAGCGAAGTCTTGCATTGCGTTAAAGCGGCAGTACTCTAGCCATTCAACTGACCTACAACAATTTGTAAAATAGGTTGGTAACGTCTTATTTTGTATTGCGCTCGACGGTTTCAGATCGTATGAAACTGGTTTAACATTGTCCCAAGTTAGAAAGCGCTTTCACGCCGCATCTTACCAGCTAGTACATACAATTTATAGAGATTTTACGACCTGCATGGGGGAACTCGGTAATGTTAATTGAATTGATTGTTTTATTGTGTATAGTAATGTTTTAAATGATGAGAGATTTTACGTGGTGTTTTCTAAAATATTCAAGTAGATACCACAAATAAGCTTATATCCAAGGATATCTTGTTTAAAAATGTTACTACTGAATCTACAGACCGGAAAATTATACTGTTATGCTAAGCGCCACTAGGCAAATGTTATATTTCTGTTACTATTAAACTAAAAACAAATGATCTTTAAATCGATATTTTGCACCAGAATTAAAAAAATTGTTTTAATATTATTCATACATGTTTATCACATAAAATCTGCTTAAATGTTGTTAAACCACCAGAGTGACGTGTGTGCTATTTTAGAGTCGGTTTTAGATATTCTTTTTTGTAAAAAAACCACGTCGAATTTGGGTGGTAGACACCTAAGGAAAAGTACTAGATTTTGGGGACAATATAAAATATAAGTTTACCAGGTATACAATACCGTATTGGGTCATAAGTTTAGTGAAATTGGGTAGTGATATCGTTCAAAAGCTAGCGAAAAAAATGCCTTATTACAAGAAAAGCATCTCTGCTTAGTAATAAAGAAACACTACAAATTTCTAAAGTATTTATTTTTGAAGATGTGGTCTGAAGAGACCTACAATAACACGCTATGCTTACATTACCATCAACTTTATACAACACAGAATACACACTGTATAAAATTTAGCCAAACCTGAGCGGAATGGATATTACCTTATTAATAATGAGTTATTACAAGGAGTGTTATGATTAATCAAATTTTACAGTAAAGTGTCTTTTTGGTGAAATTTCTACAAATATGAATATTTGAATATTGATGGTTATTTTTTTTTTGGATTTTGGCGCTTCTTCTCCTTTACTTTTTTTCTGCGACCTTTCTTTGTACGTGACGTCAAAGTTTTCAGCCATATGCCTCATCGTCTCCTTTTTGTTTCTTACCCATACCACTGTGGATTGCACTGGTTTTATACGTTTAAAAGTGTTATCTAGTGAAGTGAAGATATTTCAGCAAATCAAGAAGAATTATTTGGAATCCAAGGAGCTGAATCCCTGTACCACAATTTAGTACCTCATACGAAGCATCACATCTACCCTTTTAAGCAAACTTGATGATCCGTCAACTTTGCCTGAAATAAACGATAAAACACAACTAAGCTACAACATAGAAATAACAAAGAATTTCCTGGAATGGCTATATATGATACGCTGATGACGTTTGTACATAAATACGATAATTTTATCCGTAAGCAGTAAACTGACAACAATTTCTTCTTCTGCTTCTTGTTGTGCAATATCATTTATTTAAATAACGCACATGTTCTCCGAACTGAAGATTGCGTCGTCCATTCCATATAATATAACATCTAACAAAAGCGCATGATATCTGTACACCCAAGATGCAATTCACAAATACGGTACTTATCCGGTCTTCGTCTGCATGTTCGAGAATAACAACGACAATTTTCCGGCGAACGACATTGATAAAACGATCGTCGGCTTACCACTTGAGCGCGGCACATTCCAGAGTTCATTAACATACTTTCAGTTTATAAATAAATCATAAAGCTGAATACAACTCTTGACCTATCGCAAGTGCGATAAACGGCGGCCTGAAGCTAAAACCGCCTGGAATTTCTGTACGGGAGCCTTTCAGTTGTTGTAGTTGGTTGTTGTGATTGTTTGGAGATCAAGCGCCTTGAGAATCTGAAATTTAAGCTTTATTTATCTCCGTGTTAATTGTAAATATGTAAATAATGCTTGCGGTTATATCAAATTGCCTTTAGGTATGGTTTTTGGTTACCAACGGATTGTTTTTGTAAAGGTGAGCGCTAAAGTTAATCGCCGGCTTCGAAGAAATTGTTTTATTGACGGATACGTTGAGTCAACGATAATATAAAACTGGTTTTATATTATTGTGTGCAGTGTAACATATGCTATACTGTATAAGTTTAATCGCGTAGCTTAAACATGTAGGGAAGTCGTAGAAGAAAATAAGTGGGTTGATATTTCAATCTTTTATGTTCAGTAGTGTTAATATTAGTCACAAAAAGTTAAATTGTGCCAAAGATAAAATTATATTTAAATAATCGATGTGTGAGTTAATCATCTTGAGGTAAAATAAAAGATTGGGTCCTTTGGTTTCGCAAATTCTTTAATATAATAAAATTGCCGTAAGTTTCGTACCTACAAATACATCATTAGGATAGAGCGAGAATTATAAAATATAATGATATTAATTTATGTAGTTATTAAACAATTGTAATTTAAGAATTATATTTAATTGTTAAGTATTTTTTTTTATTTTTCTGAAGAACTTGAGATTGAAGTTCAACGTATTCAAAATTAATAAAATGTATAAATAAAATATGATAAGACAAAACAGAAACATTCTAAAATGAACTCTTGAGCTATAATAAAATCTTGTAAATAAATTTTTGTTTAAAAAGTAACTGGAGGCCAAATCTGGTGAATAAGATGAATGATTTATTTATAATTTAAAAATTTATAATTTCTTCGTGAATTGCTAACATGGCGACCATTCAAGTGTATTGTTTTGATCGAACGGTCTTCGCCTTTTACGGAACCGATTCGCCGCCTCCAGTGTCCACTGTTTCGATTGCACCTTTGCTTCAGGAGTCTACTGTTTTATGTACAGTTATTAATGGATGCCAAAACTTATTTCGGACTTTAACAGGGCTTTGGAAATGTTAAACGCATAGGGTATATTGGGTTCTGAAGGTTTAAAGAATTCGTGTGACTCCCTTTGTCGCTTAAACATTAAATCAAAATCAAATAGTTTTGACATCTGCTTTAAGTTTGTTTTTTTGCACGGAACTCCTGCGAGACTTCGTCAAAGTGTTTAGGTTCAGGGGAACACACTTCGACGGACGCTGGTGTCGGTAATCGTCATTGCTTGTGTGTCACATATTCAATAAAACTCTTCCAACTGCTTGTAACTGCTCGTAATTCTAGCTCTAAATCGAGCCATTATCTTTGCTCAACTGATACTGGATTTTCGTCAGTATTTAGATCATAGCTTTGTGATAAGAAATGCTTTGTCTGACGTATTTAGGCTTTGTCTTCGGCTATTTTATACGGCTGTTTGGACTTCGTCAGGGGAGTAATTTTGAGTCACTTTTGGCTATAATATTTATTAACGATTTTTGCTTAATTGTAAATTTAACTAAATATTTTTATTATTCTGTGAGTGATTTTGATATCATCTTTAATTCAAAAATTACCCTTCTTGAACATGTAGGTATCTAGAACACGCTGGGTTCTATTATACTTGTCATTCACCCATTTTCTTCTACAACGGCTGTTCTCTTTCATTATTTCGCTTTTGTTGGGTCAAAATTAGAATATGTCTTTTCATCTGTGATTGCCGATCACAATTATCAAGTAATCCTACATGAGCAAATACAAGATGATTCATAAAGTTCCTACAATAAAAAAAAAATTGCACGGTATAAGGCTCTGGTTATGAAATTTTGCTATAGCAATATTTGGAATTTTTGGAACTTCGTTGAAGGCAAGCAGAATCTAGATTACTATTTAATTTACACAATAATGGTCTTGATACTCTTCAGTTGTCAACCATATTAATCTTTCCATATCTTTCTTCCTTGTCCTGCGTTTAGACAATTAGCAAAGTGGATATACACACCTATTTATTGCCAACTCTGTTAGGAAAATATACAGAAATAATCAATTATGTGTGTACGTTTTTGTTTAAATTTTGATACGTGCATTGAATCATTAAAGTCAAAAGTGCTTCATTTTTGAAGTATCCAACCTTAAGGTATATAGCTCTCTTTGTATAACTTGATTTCCATCGAAGCCACAATTAAATTTGCGGCAAAACATTTTTTTAAATCATGAAGACATATGATCTGCCTTCTTTCTTTTGGAATAATTTCATTCATGAATATTTTCAGACATTGTCACTGAAATACATTTGGCAATTAGCCAGTTTCGTATTCCTCGCTTTTAGGTATATCTATCCAAAGGTCTCTCCAAAGGTATTTACCAACTAATCTAGTGTCTAATTTAAGCGTATATCCCATGCTTGTAATTCTAACAAATATATAAAGATGTATTTTTTTGTTGTCTCATTTTTTTTAAGAATGTTGAAGCTTTTAGAGCAAATATAATTGCGTGAATGGCGTTTCCTTAACTTGGTTTAACTTATTTTCCTCAAATAGATCACGATATACCTAGTGGTATATCGTGTATAATACAACGAATGGTAGTCCATTCGTTAAATTCCGGGACTGAAGTGCTTCAAGGCACTGTCTTAGACTCTCCCCTTGAATATCGTACTCATGAAATGACTAAGCTCCCTCACAAAAAGACCATTTATCAAAAGAGTTTTATTTAATTGGTTCTAAATTTTTACCATCCAAAATAAAACATGCTAACATTCATTTATTTTAAAAAACTTAAATGTTATTTGCTAAAGATAAACGTTTACAACGCAAAACGATTTCCAGTCAACCGTTACCGTGGAACAATAACCTTAAGTAATCTTTATAGAAATGGTCTGAAATTCATTTCCTTTTTTCTTTTCAGAATTACCTTCTACACAACCTCTCACAACAATGAACGGTCTAAACGGACACACTAACGGGGATTTGAACGGATGTGGCGATATCATCACCCAGAACCAACAAAGAGGATGCTGGACCATTGGCTTGATCAATTCTAAATACAAGTACCTTACAGCAGAAACATTTGGCTTCAAGATTAACGCGAACGGTGCGTCATTAAAGAAGAAACAGATCTGGACATTAGAACCAGATACCTCCTCAGGAAATGACAGTGAGTATACGTCCAAGATCCAGAAAAAGAAACTTACTTACCTTGAAGAAAGATTCAAAAGGCCTAGCAAGTTGTTAAAACTATTTGATACAATGCTTAATTTAGCTGCAGATCAATTAATATTAGGTGTAGATAACGATGTCGTAAGACAATGTAAGAAATTTATTAGAAGTACGTGACGGGTATGTTTGATTCGTACCTTATGTGGAGGAAGAACTCGTACAGAATAATAATATTTACGTAATATGTTGGTTGGTAACTACTATGTTATATTAACGTATTAGTTGATGATGCTTGACGTAATAATTCCTTTAATAATTTGTTGCTTAACGCATTTAAATTCTTTGATTTGAAAAGGTTTCGAAATCAGTATTTTTTAGTGCAAAGTTTGACAAATTTCGGATAATTTGAAATAAAGTAATTGGTAAACTTAGGCATGCTTTAGAATCTTTACGAACCTGAAATTTTTTAATTTGCTGCTGCGTATGGAATGCTTTGCTAACTTGGTGTGATAAATACCTGAAGGTATTTCTTATATCATTATAAAAAACAGATCCTAAAAAAAAAACAATAACATTACAATAATTACAAAAAAATTGTTACTTTCCACCTGCACTGGTGCAATTTTTCCTTATTTACGACTTAAAAATAATTCTTTCCTATATTAAATTAACTAACTCTAAACCTAATAAAAAAAAATCCCGATGAAAATCCCGAAAAATGTCCAAAAAAAGAAAGAATAAATATGGCACTAAGAAATTGAAATAACGCAAATTGCTAAAAATATGCAAGAAAAACGTATTGGTTTTGAATATCTTTGCTAGTACGTCTTTTCATTGCCTTCTCAAGCAAATGTGGCGTCTTCTTTTGTGTTAGACGCTTGTGCCGACTCTCTAACTCTTTGAAGTTTTCAGGATTTACTCTAGCTAATAATTTAATGTTTGATGAAAACGTTAAAGTGAACCTTTAGTAATAATTTGGCTTACTCATTCCCCTTGATAATTCTTCCTCGCGTAAATTTAAAAAAATTAAGTATTTCTCGACATTGTCTTTTTTTTAACAGATTTTCGTTTTTCTACTGAACCATGAACCACCAAGGACAACCATTTTTTTTCAGTTCTAAGCGTTTCTAAAAATTTATTTAGTTGGTTCCCTTGTCTTCAGAAAATAGATGAAATATTAACTACCTGTGTACAACTTGAAAAAATATTTTGTCAGTTATTTGGAAATATTTTTGAAAAGTCATTGACCAATTCACGCAATGGAGAAGTCGCCTTTGCAAGACTGTTAATCCTATGTTAATGCATATGTCATATCTCGATTGATAAATTTATTGCAAATTTACATCCCGTCACTTAACAGTCCTCTATTTTGTTGCAGCATGTGTTTATCTAAAATCCCATCTCGACAAATACCTCGCCGTCGATTCCTTCGGCAACGTTACATGCGAAAGCGAAGAGAAAGAACCCGGCTCAAAGTTTCAAGTGACCGTCGCCGAGGACAACACTGGCCGTTGGGCTTTCCGCAACGTCGTCCGCGGTTACTTCCTTGGCTCCAGTGCCGATAAGTTAACTTGCACAGCAAAGGCGCCTGGCGATTCCGAATATTGGCATATCCATTTGGCCGCACGACCTCAAGTGAGTCATTTCTATTTTAAATTTATGGAAGTAGAAAATTTACGGTTCCGCTATTTTCGCAGGTAAATCTCCGTTCCGTCGGACGGAAGAGGTTCGCTCACCTATCGGAGAACTTGGACGAGATCCACGTCGATGCGAACATTCCTTGGGGCGAGGACACGCTTTTCACTTTGGAATTCCACGCTGACGAAGACGGCAAATACGCACTGCACACCTGCAACAATAAATACTTATCAAACGGAGGTATGTTGGAGATAATATGTGATGCTGCGTGTTTCCAGGTGCTTCGAACTGAGCACATTGCGGAAGTTTGTGTGTTGATTTAGGGATTTTTTATGTTGTTGGTTCAAGCTATTTCGGTCGCTAAAATATGTCCTTAATGAGTTATGTTACTCTCAAATATGTTTCATGTATATAATATATATATATATATATACAGAAGTTCTTATATACCAGGCTGTTTCATAAACCTTTATACATAATATACTTTAATATAAAAAACCAAAAATTAGAAAAAGCAAAACACATTTATTCATCGAAACACGATTCATTATTTTCTATAACGTGTGTCCATTTTGCGGCCAAAACTTCAATTTGATGTCGATATCACTCTGCTGGTTTAGGGGCATGAAAGTCTTGACAAGCATTTTCTACTTCTTCAGAATTGTTAAAGTTGCGAACGCACAAGAAATGTGCCATCGAACGAAACAACCCATGATTAGATGGGGCAATATCCGGAGTGTATGGGGGATGACGCACATCTTCGATTCCTTCCATATTTGGATTATGTAAATAAAATCAATTTCTCATCATCATTTGTTACGATCCTGTCAATTTTGCCCTGAGCTTGTGCATCAATCAATCATGCGGATCAACTCCAAGCTTTTTTTGAGCGAAACACATTTTCTTAAAGCGTCAACCAGTTGCGGATTTTGAAGGGTAACATTTGATTGGGGATTGTCCTGAACTGCTTCTCTCAGAGCATCTTCGTCCACTTGAGGTGATCTACTTGTACGTCTTTCATCGGTCAGCCTGGCGTGATCTCGACGAAATTTTCTAAACCAAATATCGTGGTTTTTCAACTATAAAACTGAGTCATATCGCGGTTTTGCATTTATTGAGTTTGAAACTATCAAAAAAATCGCTGCGTGAAGAAAATGTAGAAACTACTTCAGGAAGTGCAGAAACTACAACTGGGAAATTTAAAAATCCCCCAAGTTTATTTTGATATAAAAATTGAAGAAACCGAATTAGGACGAATTGCTGATGTTGTGGCAAATGTTGTGCTAAGAACTGCGGAAAACTTTCGATGTTTTAACCATGAAAAAGGTTATAGATTACAAGGAAGTTCTTTTCATTATTCAATTATACCTGATTTTAAATTAAAGATAAAATATATTTTGAATAAAATAATCTCGTGTACAACTTGGACGAGATTTTTCGATCGATACTTGGAGGTTCCGCGCGATGTGCCTGTTCATTTGCATATCTAACTTTTGGTTGTAATTTGTGTTTATAAGGATTTTAATTTAATCGATATTTATATATTGTTCTATGTATGTATTTTGTATACCAAGGAAGGACAAGTGGACAAGTGTAAATATTTGCCAGATACTTGCTAACGTTTGTATTTACAGGATGACACAAGCACAATCCTTACCCAAACAAGGGACTTACCGAGCAACATCTAATTGTTTACTCACAAACGCTTGCATATTGCTTAAATTGTGAAGTATTTAACGGAAACATGTGTATGTATTCTTTTTTATTACTGCAGGAAAATTGGTCGACACGTGTAACAAAGACTGCTTGTTCTCCGCCGAATACCACAGCGGACAGCTAGCCCTGCGCGACAGAAACGGCCAATATTTGAGCCCGATCGGTTCCAAAGCCGTACTTAAAACCCGTTCCAACACTGTAACCAAAGATGAGCTCTTCTCGTTGGAGGATTCCCTTCCACAAGCTAGCTTCGTTGCTGCGCTCAACTCAAGATACGTTTCCGTGAAACAAGGTAAGTTTGTGTATATTTCTCTTATAACAGGAACGCACTTTGTGTCGAAATAATATAGAAATACTTGCGTCTTCATACTTTTTTTTTTAATTTCAGAATGTTATTAATGCATATACATATCACTCGCGATGATGTGATAAAAATATTTCATGAGCTGTGGTATTTATTAATGTAGCGAACATATGTTGTACAGATGTATATTAAATTCGGGCATCGACTTTAGCAGGAAGCATAGCGAAATTGCTTAAATATGGTAGTGATATGAAAATGTCTTCTATTCGCGCATCGATGATTATAGAAGAAGGTAATCGGGAGGGCCAAGGTTTTTTAAAGTTATTTTTATGTTGGTTACGACTATAATTCAAATTACATGTTTATTTTAGTGCAGATCACTCAGCATTTATTATTCAAATCTATTTTCGTAATAGACAAAAGCAACCGAATCGGTAATTACTTACTTTATGCAACTGTGTATGGGTTAATTTCATTTTCAGCGTAGTATCGTGTCTTGTTTTATACCAACAAATTGTTCACCGTGTTGCTAAATTTCGTGAAACTGGTGCAGTAAGTCGCAAACCCGGTCGTTGTAAATCCAAGAAAAAATCACTGAAACTATTGCAGATCTCAGGAGACATACAGATCATTTACCTAAAGCTTTCACAAGAAACTAATTCGTCATGTGGTACGTGTTTTCTTAGTGCAGACCTTGAAAAATATTATATATGTTGTACAAGAACTTAAGCCCAACTGTAATTGTTTTGAAAAATCACATGAACGATGATAAAAAATAGTTTTCAAAAATACACATCATACAAGAACTTGCCGAAATATTTAAAATGTTTGTGACACGATAACGCTTCAATGCCTCGTTGACGCGTTTAACTACACGAAAAGACGACGTTACAGTCCTAACTTAAGAGGTATCACTTTTCTTTAAACTTAGGGAAATATGCTTTCTCGTTTGCCATTTACTTTGGATTGGGTTAAGAACGAGAAGGCACTATTATTACAATTTTTGCTAAATGATTAAGTGAAATAACGCTAAAATAAGTCTTTTAGAAAACAATAAAGGCAAGAAATTATAATGTAACTGCACATTACAGGATTACAGTTCAACGAGTCAATTTTTCGTAGTAGATATATTTATTTTCTAATTGTTAGTCACATGTTAAATATCACTTTAATGATCGTTTCATAATACTTGCCATGTAACTTATGACATTAGAGAAGCAGAAGAAGAACTTTTTCTGAAGTATTCATCTGTAACTTATATTCTGCGTCACTGTATTACTGTTGTAGCAGATACCTTGATAATATACAATTTGTTTTTTTTTTTTATAATTAATTATGTTTAATTAGAATTTTTATAAAAAAATTAACTTTGATTTTACAACATCTTTCTTTCCTTTTCTTCCTTTTTATGTATTTTCTATCATTATGATGAGCATTTGGAGTCAAATTAATTCCAATTTTATATGTATTTAGTTTATATAAATAGATAAGTGTAAATAAGCACACAGGAAATTATTATTTGACGATCATAATATGAATGGGCTTTTAAATTTTTAAATTTTGTTTTAACTTTTATGATATTTTTTTTGTCTCCTTTTAAAAGGCTTCCTTTTTATTCGAATTCTTCTTCCTCTTTTTCTCTTTCGTCTTGGTACTTCTTAATACCATATATATATAGGTACACACGACCTTACCATGTTTCCTTCTTTCATAATTAGATTGTTAAATTGTTGTTAAATATTCTTTTGCAATAATTGTTCTCAATGAATAAAATTTTGAGAATCATCAAAACTGGAATTATGATCATCTTCTATTTAATTAAATTAAAAAAATTAAATCTTTTTCAAGAAAATAAAATATCTCGTAGCCATCAAATTACTTAAGGCGTTAAAAATTTTGGCAATTTCGAAAAACCTCATTTTTTTAAATAACTAAACCTCACATGGTATATTTGATCAGAGCTAAAGTGGTTTAGAAATTATGAATACCAATTCGAGGAATTCTATCAATTTCATTAGAAAATGTAGTGTTAAACGGGCTTCATTTCATCAACATCCAAACCCCGAGGCATTCAATTCCCCACCTCAATATTCGTGAGAATCGAAATAATTCGTGAAGTATCCATTTCACGCGTGTAAATAATATAATTCCTCGCAACAGATCCGGTTATCATTCTCATGCATCGAATCTCGTCGTAAAGCACGCGTTCCACTTTCGCGGATTCGCAAATCTCGAATAACGGCGTCGTCCGGTTCTTTTAAGGCCGCTTCGCGCTTCGCAGATGTTGCTTGTGGTCCGGGGATCTTCTTTTTTCCTCTTGCCATCGCGTCTATCCGACAATAAACCGCGCACAACGTCAAGGTCAGGTTTCACCTCGTCTTCGAAACTAAGTATACGCTAGGGTACGTTATTAAGGCTCTAACTGACTGACAATTGTATTGGTGCGCAATGGTCTGCTCGACCGTAATTGGTGGTTGTGGTGTTACGTGATGTATAATTTCCGAAGAACTCTAGCTGGATAATTGGTGATGTGACAATACGACATTAAAGAGAGAAACGAATGGCCTTTTAGTATCAATTCTTTGTTAGGATTAGTTTTTCTTCGAATTTTCCCAGAGAAACGTTTATAATTACGTGTCAGCTGATTCCATTACAGAAGTTGATTAACAATATCAGAAGCCAGATGCTCTTTATACTTAATTATGATGGAGCAAGTTCCTGTTGTGCAAAGTAATGCAGAACAATTATATTGCGAATTCGTGGATTTTCATCGTTAATCCTAAGACCGAATGATGAAAAATTTTAATATTCACATCCCTGTTTTATCCCAACTCTCGACAGGGCAAGGTTTTCGTACCACCCTCTCTAAGTATGCCCTATTTTCTCGTCCCAGTTTCAGTCCTCGCGTTAATATAATAAACATACCGCACTTTTTATTTCTCTTCATTTTCCAGCGGTTTCTTGGTTTTCTTGACCTTCTTCGTTAGTTGCTATTCCAAGATTACAATACAATTTCTTTTATTCTCTCAAACTTGTTCTCATTTATTTTAACTGTGAGATGTCTTTCTGACCTCTTTGTCATATATTTTGTTTTCTGTAAATCCGAATTCTTTATCCTTTTGTTCCATTGTGCTTTTTGAAGTTCTATTTTTGTTTTTGCAATTATTGTTTTCATTGGCTATTGTAAATTGTATCTTGTTTGTTAGCTCGACTTGCTCCGATTATAACCTCGAGTGTGAATTTAGAAAACACCTTGTTTTAATCCATTTTTCTCCTCAAAATCTTTTGATTTGTGCCTTTTTGGTCGTACCAGTACTATCCTTGATTCATGTTATTTTATTTTTTTGAAACGGAGAAGCTCTTCTAGAATTTTTTTTATAAATGTCCATATTCCCAAAAGCGACCTTCCTTAGTACATTAAATATGAAGCAATGCAGATCTGTTCAGTTCACAAGGACGTTTACATAAACACCAGAAGCATATACAACACCAAGTTAATGGTACTTAGAAGTACTATTTTATAATGTTTATAGCGTTTTTCGAGAAAAATTTGAAAAACATTAAACGTAAATATTGCTCACCATGACAAGATTTAATTTTTACATTGTGATTGAAAGTAACCAAACACGAATCAAATTTTTAGTGTCCGATTTAAAGAAAAGCGCTCTTAATCAAAAAATAGAGTATAGCACCCGAGTATCATCCACAAAACAGTCGGTGTATTGTGGCTGCAATACGACATATGCTATACTAAATTAAACAGAACGTCGATTAATGGTGGTAAAAATCAACCGATTATCATCTTCTACAAATCTGAACGGAATTTAAACAAGCAATAAAATCTCCAGGATTTAATTTTCGTCTTCCTTCGGATAAAGGCTGGCCTAACATTAAACTCATGGTTATTCGACAGTTAACTTCGGTTTCGTGAACATGTGTTAGTGGCATTATTCATTATTAATGGCAAGCGGTCTTGTTGGGCATGTTTATATGTTTGGATGACTGTGCCAGTGACGGGTGAAATATGTAATGTGTACGTAACTATTGCGGTTATATGCATGGAATGTTGAATATTTGTTTCAGCTATTGGTTTAAACCGAAATCGGATATACGTTACCTAATCCTGTTTATATGAATTAATGGTTGAGAAACCGCAATAATCTAACCAATTTTCAATGGCATTTCCTATTTTAGGCAATGTCCATATAAACTTTCAAAGACATACCTTTCCGCTTTCATTTTATCTAATCTTTACGGTTAATTTAATTTGCGTTAATTAATCTCGTTTGTTTACATACTATAATTTATTCCTAAACGTTATTAGCGCTACGCCTCATTTAGAAGTCAACTCGTTTAGAATTTACAAACAGCTATTTCAATTACGCCAGATACCCTTGCAAAAAGAAGCAGAAGAAACTATTCCAATTCAAATCAATCGTAATTATACGATAATTCCAGGTGCACTTTAAGGAAACCTACAATTACTGCCAATTATCTTCCTTTTACAGTTCGCTAATGGCTGTTTACAAAGGCGAAAACTTCATGTTGAATCTCCTTTTCTTGCTCTAAAGACCACTTCCTCAGGATGCGGCTCAATTTTCTTTCCATCCGAGCGAACTCAAGGCTAATGGAAGCCCGAATTTGCATATACACTACCGTCACAAAGTTTAGAGACAAACGTGAATTTCTTTGAAAGAACAATAATTGCATTGTGAAATGGTTAATCCAATTATATAAATACATAATTTAACGAAGTTTCTTTGAAGTTTGATACAATAATTAGCATTAGCCAAGCAGTGTTGACCGTTTAGCACTTAAAATTAACGTTGGAACAACGTTCTGTTGTCTCCAACCTTAAGAATAAAGGATCTGAAAGGCCCATCGCCGAGAGACTGGCCGTTTTGAAAAAAGGCGTGCTCTTTGATTAGACAATGATGAACTGAAGGAGTGATTGAGAAAAAGCGTTGAGTGTTGCCAAAGACAAATTCATAGACAACAAGACCATTGCTACAGTAAAAAACGTCTTTCGACCTTACAAACTCATGTACAGAAACAAAAAAGGCAAAGAGAATATGCAAATTAAACAACAGGTGGATGGAAAAAAATTTTCTGGGCTGATAAGACTAAATTTTTTTTAACAAACAGTGCGCAGCTGCTACGGAATTACTTAGAGGAAGCGTGGCAACAAATTGGCGTCTATTGCTTAAAAAGACTGCTGAAAGGAACGCTGAAAATTTGTGATGTCAATGATATATTTTTATTCCGTGTTCCTTTTGCACAATGATTTTAAATAGCAATAATTTCTTTTTGTAAAGCTCCTGTTTTTTCTATTTACTTATTCCGACCATTCCATTTGATTTTGTGTAGTGCGGAGTAAACGTAATTAATTGGGTGTCATACTGTTTAGCTAATTTAACGATTTTTTTAATTTGGTATTACTTTTAGAGTACTGCTGGTATACGTGGCAATTAGGAACCAATTTTTCCACATTACTGTAATTATTCCAAACCGAAATCTAGTTTCTTGAAATATTTTCTTTACAGGACACTACCCCTTGATGATCTTTATGAACTGGTGCCAAAAGCTCCGACTTCAAAACTGCAGATATTCGGAGTCTCTTTTGCTAGAATATGCACGTATCCATCATCTTTGATAGTCCAAAACCTTTTTATCTCCCGTGAAACTTATGCTTTGGCCAACCATGTAAAATGTATTTTACTGTAGGTAGAACTGCTTTTGGATTAATAACATCTGTTTCTTTTGTGTTTGTAAAAAAATGAGCCATTGGGGTGACCGGTGTTGAGAGTACCTCGATTTCAATCACGACTCAAAGCGTTTGCAACTTGCATTTTCTTTCCAGGCACGTATTCAAGATCGAGTTGGTTTGTTTGGGTTTTATTTTCTTTTTTCCTAGTAAATAGGTATTAAACCTTTCACATCCAAAAGACACAAGTAATCAAGTTGTTCGTGATGTTATTATATCGTTGCTGGATGCCGTTTAATGACATAAATGCGTACTCTATTGGACCACTACGTTAAACCATAACTACACCAAGACCAAAAGGGCTGGGAACTACAGATAGTGACATCTTTTTGGGGGTTAAAATAAATGGGCACTGGAGAAGAAGTCACCAATTTCTTCAGACAATCGAATCATTCCTCTTCGTTTTCTGTTCATACTCATTCTGTCTTTTCTGAATGTGTTTGTTTCTTGCGGTAAATTTGGGATGAATTTTGGCAGATACACTACTATTTTCTCCCGATGCTATAGTTTATCACTTATATGGTGACCCAGGAATTTGGCAGCATTTACACAGGACTTTATCCTAGCGTTGCTCCTCTAGTGTACGTCCGTACACTGGTCACTGCTACATCGTCTAAATACGCTATCGGTCCTTCGACGCCTTCTAAAGTTTTATTAATGAACGTCTGAAAGACGTAAGCAGCGATATCTTCCTCAACACAATTGTGGATAATTTAGAACTGGTGTAGTTCAGAAGTGTTTGTAAGAAATGCATGTGAGGCACCAAGCAATGTAAAATATTTAACATCAGTAGTTACTATCGGATACACCTACTCGATTGGTTCACTCAGGGGTTCAACGATTTTTTCGGCAACCACTTCGTCGAGTTTTTGTTCAACTTTATCCCTTAAAACAGATGGAGTTTCACGAACAACACTTACTCGCGGAATACCATCGTCTCTTAAGGATTCCGCGAAATACTTCTTTCAAACTTTGTGACGGAAGTGTACATTTCGGAATTAATTTATTTGCCTGCTTGGGAATCAACCGAGTTGCTGTATAAATACGATCTTTAAAATTAGACTGCGGGCAAAATAGAGTTCAATGTTTCGGAGTGAATGTTTTTTGTGTATATATGTGTGGGAAGTTGGCCGTGCATTTTTTCACTGCTCTGTTCGAATTTATTACAATCTATCCGCGTATGTCTGTAATTAAGGAGAAGGTAAGGTTCAAACAAATTAATAACAATGTGAAAGGGATACGGTTGCATTGTAGTTAATTATATCTCTAGATGTTGAAGTGGAATTAATTACGTTTCTCACGCAGAAACAATCGCGGTGCTTGTTTTTATAGAAGTGAATGAAAGTTTTAAATTACTACAATTGATAATATCGTAAAATAGAAACAATGTAACGAAGGTAAGGTCGTGAATCCTGTACAAGAAGCCATTGTTATATGAGTAAATGAAAATTTTGTCCAAGTACTTATAGGATGCAATAAATTACAAAAAATTAAAACCTACCTGATGTAATTTCGCCTTCAAATTAGAAATTGATTGAAAATTAATTAGGAAGGGTGCTGAGAGGTTGTCACCCTTACTGGCAAATATAATAAACCTATCTGTTGTGAAGAGTAAGTTTTCTGAGCTGCTCAAGAGCTGGTTTTCAAAGATGGCGACCTAACAGATTTGGAAAATTATCGTCCAATTGTATTGTTATGTGCTTTCCAAAATTATTGAAAAGTCAATGTACCATTCGTTATACATTCGTTTTTCGGTAGCTTTAAAATATTGACAAGTTGTCAGTATGGAGTAACTGTTGATGTATATTTCTGCAAAAAGAAAAATGTTGTGTAATGTGAAAAATGAGTCTAAAGGGAACTACCATACGTACGCAAAGTTGTATCAGATTTCCAAAACATCACTACAACAACACAACTAATTTATGCTAAGTCGCCAGTGTATACTGGCTGCAAATTGTTTAATACGTTATCTGATTAATTAGCATCATCATCGACAGTCAATCTTGTCAAAAGCAAATTAGAACGTCTCTGCTATTCAATGTATTCTGATTTTGATAAAATTATTATTATTATCATCATTATTATGCTCTGTCTCACATTTAGATCGAAGTGTTATTTGGGATAGTCGATTGGTGCTCAATGAAATTAGCAAAATATTTGTTGTATCATTTACATCTAATAACTTACAACTAATCCTATGGAAAGATTCTTACTACCGTCGTTTTGCTGTTACCCTGTATACATTGCTTCTTACACTTAAAGCAGCTAATTTTTTGCAATGTTTGCAATTGCATTTTTCTGGAGGTTTCCTTTAATTATCAGATTGTTAGATTGCTTCCCGAACCTACCTGAGACCGCTATAGCTCTCGATGGTGTATTCTCTTGCCTCAAAGTGCTTCTTATTGGGATAAAAATGCCGTCTGCCTTAAAGCATTACCAGCGTTTATGAACTTTAAATTCGTCTAGTTTTCTTGCTTGTCTAACATCCGTACTACTATCCGCATGTATTTTTCTTCTGTTCTTATTTGACGTAGTACACAAACGGCTTGGGAATAGTGTTGGAACAGGTACAGGATTAGAGGTCCTAACTCCCTCCTAAAAATTCCTACAGGACTCCACACCAATATGTTTCAAGCAAAGATTTCTGCTTTAAACCAGTGCGCCATAAATAATCTCGAGAAAGAGATACGAGATGCAACTAAATAAACATATCCAGGCAGTTCTAAAGGCTACTAAGGCCTACTGCAGTGGGTGCCATAAAAGAAAATGAAAAAGCAGATAAGCTAGCCAAAGAAGTAGCGAACCTGCCTTTCATTGATCCTAACCCCTTTTGTGGTCTCTAACAAGCTACATAAAACAAGCAGTACAGAGATGGGAAGACAATCGAAAAACTTCATACCGGGAAAGTGTTCCAGGACAGGAACAGGAGAAAGCACTCATTTCGGGTTCGCTTAAGACGGCAAAAATAGTGCTATCGTTCAGCATATGGGACCTCAGATTACTGGCAAGATTTTTGACAGATCGTGTAGCCATATATTATAAATATTACTTATTTGGACAAATTGAAGATCAAATCTGGCATTTATGCAGCCGGTCTTCGCCTTTTTCGGAGCCGATCGACCCTTCACAGTCCATTGTTTCGACTATGTCTCTCTTCCAGGAGTCTAATAATGACTAATAGTTACTTTATTCACATCGGTGATGTTATCTCAGAGTGTAATAAACGTTAATTAAATAAAACATGAACAGTAAGCTCGCAAGCTAGGATATTCAACAGGAAAAGGATGATGGTATCATGCTTCGGTTCAGAAATATCATCCGCACCTCCCTCCAAGTGCAGACTTATTACTTCCTGACTCATAAATAAAACTTTTCGAACAATGTGCGAAAACCTCCGTCGATTCGCTTGCACGGCGAGTAGGCGATGTGTAAGATTACGTTCGTTCTGGACCGAAATAAGGAAAATAGAAGCCGATGACCCGTTCATGTGCTCTCGCGTGTAACAGGATTTGCAGGCGAATTCTTGCGCTTAAGTTCCTGCATAAGATAAATGCCCCTCGTGTGCAATCTATTTAAGTGGCGAATCGAAAGAAAAACGAGTTTGGTCGAATCAGGCGTAAGGTGGCGGCAGATTTGTGCGAATATTTTCTTCGGCTTGTTAGAATAAATATCGTTACTTTTTAAAGCGTGTGAAGCGACAAAAGTGCACTGCTTGCTTGGTAGGAATGTACAGAGTATCTTTCATGTAAATGACCTAGCGTAACGACGATTATGCAAATCGACATTCTTGCTTTTACTGTGACCTCTTACCTTTATGCGTTGCGGAACGAACGCTCACAGCGTTGGCGGAAAAGTTCACTTGCAACAGGCTTAATTATCTTTAAAATTACATGTAGTCGAATTGAAATATTTCCTAATGATCGATTGATGAGTTTTCCTACGTGTTGGTATAAAGCTATGTCGGACTCGGTTTTTTCTCATATCTGCCTCCACCTCTTAATGACTCCTGCAAGCTCCAATTTCACTCTTTTTTAGCAGGTGTTAGCCCTCAGTCTTGTCGAGTTCTCTAAGTTATCGTCTTTTTCTTTAGATTCAGAATTAGATCTTTCCCCCCGCACCCTTGTTGTTTGCCTTAGTCATCTGCGTTGACCGCTTGTTCTATTGATACTTCTCTATATGGACGATGTTCATATTCTCCTTGAATATTTCGTTTCGAATGCTGTCCCTTTTTGTCTTCCCCTCTATTTTTCGCAGGAACCTCATTTCGATACTATTTAACTTGTCTTCTTGTCTCTTGTTTGTTGTGCATGTTTATTTTTTACCAATAAGTGAATACTGTGCCCATAGATAACCTTACAAGATAGAATCCGATGACCCTAATAGCTAGTGATAACAAAGGCAGGTGAAATTATTTTTGCAGCAACTAGACAGACTCGTGTTTTGCCAACTCTCGGGGAAACCAGTAGGCAACACGAACCCATTCTTATGAGACGAATAGACACGAGTCTGTGTAGTCGCTGCAAAAAAGTAGTAATTTCACCTGCCTTGGTCATCTCTAATAATAACACAGTGAAACACTAAACCACACCATCTCGTGTTCCGGTAGTTTTTCGGCAATATGGCGCTGCAATGGGAGCTTCAAGTGTAAAAAGTATGTAGCTCTTTTGCTTTGTTTCCGAAATGTAGTACTGAATTGGATTAAAATGGTTTTATAGTCGTTCACGCCAATTAATAGGTGCGACTGCTTTAATTTCAAGCTCGGTTTATGGAAAAATGATAAATTGTGGCCGACCGATTTGCCGAGCTATTCACAAGATTATATAAGACAAGCTTAAAATTATAATGGGGTTAGCTTATGGTTAAACGGTTATAAATCCAACCCAAGCGAATGCAAATCTACATATTCAAGACAAACCAAGGATTATATTACAATTTTGATAAAATACCTAGTAATTAACCACCTTATGTAACAACGGAATAAATACAACTTAAGGAAGCTTTATATATATGGATCTAAAGGTGAACACGGTTAAACGGTTGAAGTATAAGGCTATACCCGTTGATCTTGCCAAAATATTGTTAGCATCACAAAGTTAAATCTTGATTTGGTCTTCAAAATAGCAGCAACGTATGCTACCACTTGTTCTTGAAATTGCATTCGAGAGCTCATACTTCAGATGGAGAAATACATACTGCTTCCTCACTTTCTGTCGAATTGCAATGCAAAAAAAAACCTGGGCAAAGTCGCCAAACTGTTTGAGCCATTATCCTTACAGTTACCACCGAGGGAATGTTTGCCTGTTAAACAAGTATCCCTCCAGAATGGTTTTGTAATGGATGCTAGTTCAAAAATCGTATCATTTCAATATGTGTGTCTTGAAAACTCAAATTGAAGTGCCCTTGTGTTTCAATGTAAGATAACGCCGGAAAACACTATTACAATATACAAATCCAGAGACCGAGCTGACTAATCTATTGTTTTTTCCATTCATTGATCATAATCAGTTCTCATTTGCTTAGTTTTTCATATTTTCGGTAATTAGAAGATGAATTATATTTTCGATGAATAAATTGTGAAAATCTTTCATAATAAAGAGAGAATATTCCTTACAGGTTAGCATGCTCGTGTAGCAAACAAAAGATGCTAGCAAAAAATATGATGCTAGGATAGCTTAGCTTCCTCATGGTATTGATGGACTAATTCACGGCAAATGCAATAAATTGCAATTATTGTGTTTGCCGTGAATTATTCCATCAATACCATGAGGAAGCTAAGCTATCTTAGCACCATATTTTTTGGTTATTGTTTCTAGGCATTTTCTGATGTGTTCTGAAAAGATGTTAGGTTCGATTCTTTACTGAGACATTCTTTTCGTATAATTAATTACGTCGGAAAATACCAAAGAAAATTCCATATTATGTAACCTACATGGTTGCAGTATTTCTGGCGTATTGTTTGTTTTTTCCGTGCACAAATATTGTTTCTATTCTACTCCATTATTATGATTAGCACATTATTTCTTATTTCTCGTTATATTTATTTGGCTTTATTGTTTGAAAAAAGTGCTTTTAGTTTCTGTGTTGCTAACTATAAACATCGATCTACCACGACCGGCAGATAAAATTAATAAACACAAACACTTTCCTTCGAGTTTCGTCGACTTTGAATTAATAATTTTGACGTTTTCATATTACATTTTGCTCAAGGCAAAAAGAATGCTTCGTTAATTTTCGTCGTATCGGAATTTTATGTTCGTTTTCAATTAGTGGGCAATTTGTCATCTCGTTGAAGATGTTACAGTCGTAATCCCCTTAGTATTTACGACTAATGGCATTCGACTTGTCCCCTATCAAGAAAATGGATGTTATTGCCGTCTTGATTTTTTTTTATTAGCATATTGGGAACCGTCTTTAGCATTTCTAATTAATTTTATCGCTAAATTTAGCTGCATATACAAAATCAAATGGATACTAAATAAAATTGATTGCTTCTTTTAACATTTCTTTTGGACTCCTTTAATCTTCTGGTATAAATATGTTAATCTTAATTATTAGATAGTGAATGAAAAATTTGCCGTTTGGAATAAAAACAACGCTAATTAATATTTTTTTTAATCAATTCATGGCAGGTCTTTTGTGTTATGTTTTTCAACCAATAGTGAATTATTATTGATTAAATTTAAAAAATAAAAAAATTCCGAAAGAATATATTCCATAAAGATAATAAGTAAAGATCAATTTATCAAAATGTTAATAGATAAACGGAATCATACCTCAAAGTCAAAGTAAGTAACAACAAGAACAAGTAATTAATTCTTCTGTACACCTCCACAAAGCAATATTGAAGCATATTGAATCACTTCACTTTCTAAATTCTTGATTCTAATAAAGATAACAGCGGCTCACCCTCTAAATCTTCATCATCAACCGATCTTCTGATGTTCACTTAAATTATCCTATATCATGTTTTCGCTCTTATGGGAAGTTACATTATACTTGAACTTATGCTAGTAATCTTAATCGAGGTAATTATTTTTTTGTGTGCCGTAGACCGGATTGGTTCATCATTAGTCGATGTTCTATATATAATAACCGTGTAATTACTGTTATCTCCATAGCTTGACCAACCACTCGGTGAGAATGCTTAATACAGCTGTACAAATTACTTCCTATTGCAAGATGTTAGCTTGTCTTATTCGCGAAGTATGTCTATATAAAGAACTCTGTTTTTATTTCTACCATCTTGTGCAATATTCGCCACTTTTCCATCTAATTAAAGTAATGGAGGAAATTAGAATCGCCATTATAGTTTGAACACATAGTTTTATTTGAATTTTTGCAAGCGTTGGAAACATCGACGCTATTGATTGTATGTACACTACCGTTCAACGAAGATCCGACGTAAAAATTCGTAAAATCATGAAAATTCGAACTATATTGAAGTAAAAATAAAAACATAAAAATCACAATGATTCAAGAAACATAAAATGATTTCTTTTGTCGAAAGAACTCGCCTTGCTTAGGTACACCATTACAAAATGTTCCACAGATGTTGAGTTAACATCGGACATGGATTTCCTGCATTGTTCTTTCGATTTCATCCTACGAAACCCTTACAGAATTAAGATCCGGAGTTTGTGGTGATCTTGTCATAATTTTCCAATACATTCTATTTGCCCTTACCGTTTAAGTAATTTTTACACACTACTACTGTATGCTTGGAGTCGTTATCATGCACGAAAACGGAGTTATGGCCAATCAAACAAAGCCTGTTGGTGTTGCATAAACAGAAAAGACAATAATGTTTTTTCTCTGAATTTCTTGGATTCGTTTCAAATCTCTTTCATAATATAAGCTTCCCCAAACAGGTGCAGAACTCTTTCCTTGCTTTATAACAGGTATTATGCATTCACTTAACTTTCTTTTCAGCCTTACTTCTTCGAATAAAGGCAGGCCTTCACTGTATTCACAGAACTCTAATGCTCGCGATCGTGATTCATTTCAAGCGGTCTTGTAAACAGTCTGATTCTTCATGTCGTCACTAATGTCGCGTTTAAAACAGCCCTTATAGTCGAACACACATCGTCGGCTTTCCACTGGGCATTTTAAACAATACCAAGTAGAGAATTTGAACTTTTAAAGGAAATTGTCGATACAACACCCACTCGTTGTAGGTATGAACAGAAAGACGTTTATTGGCAAGCAAAATCATTTATGAACCATCTTCAGTTTACAGCGCATAAATACTCCCCAAAATTAATCGATATACAGGGATTATCCGTAATTTCAGCAACTGCCACAAAATGCAATTGCATTTGCAATGCCGAATCATCAGCTACCATCCGGGAATTTTGCTCCGGGTTAATAATGCGATAAATATATCTTAAAAAACAAAATATATTAAATTATTGAGAATATAAATTTCATTAAACGGTGGCGTACACGCAGAGGTATACATCTGCTGTTGCACGTGGTTTGGCATAAGTTGTATTCCTTTCGGAGTATAATCACCTTTCGCAACATCTGCTGGTATTCATCTAATTTTAATGCAATTTATTCGTAAAAACAGCTTTTAATCGGGAGAATACGGATATTCTATTATTGAACTACGCTTAATGAAGTGATAATATTAGAGCTAATACTACAGAGCTTTTAGGCAATGTTTGCATTTACTTTAATGTGTCCATGTGTAAAATTATAAACAACTGTGCTGGCAGTTTTCTTTATTTCATTAATCGTTGATGATTCACACAAACCGCTAAATGATATTCACTTAACCATTTTGTCTGAATTTTTTTGTGCGTGCACACAGTATATTCGTTTTGATTTAGTGGTGTTCCGTAACGAATCCATTTGAGACACAACATTTGGAAGCCAGGAGTCGCTATTTCGCATCTGGCATCATCTTAATAGCTGTTATATTACGCCAGTTGTATCAGAAACAGAAAGAGTTAGATCAGTAGTTTTAATTGCATGTGAAATTATTTGTAGCTACTTCGAATTATGTTCTAATTGGAAGTTTAGAATGGAAATAAAACAATTTGAAGTTCTCTAAGCCATCCCGCCCGTGAACTGGATACAATTTTTTTGCACTGAGGTTCTTGCTCATTTTCGAAGTTTGCCGCAAGGAGTTGCAATTCGTCATCTAAGAAGACGGCCTGTTATGCCATAAAATCTTTGGCTTCCTTTCAGATACACTTACTTCTTACTCTACCAGCCCATAATCTTCTCTCTGGAGCTGATTTAATGGCCCTTCTTTTTTTTCTAATGAGGATAACCAACGTGCCGGGCATCCAACAATATGTCATTTTCAAAATCAACTTCTTCGCCTCATCGCACACTGGTCCGCAAGGACAAACATAACCGAAAATCGTAGCGCAAACAAAACTTTCATTTAGTTAAAGGTACCTTTTGATGCAAATATGTCTTATCTGTTCGTTTTGGCTTCTAGCACTTCATTATATGATGGATAAAGTTCATGTCCGTCTATGTTGATTACTTTTCTGAGTGCCAAATATGTGTGTTTGGATAAATGTAAATAAATTATAAGAGAAACGGCTTCTTTTGGAGATATCCATTTATTCAGGGTTCTTTTCGATTTTGTAGGTGTGTAAGAAGTACCTTCCAAAATCAATTTTAAAGTGGCGCTATCTCTTTCTTTACGCATTTTCATTACGGTCGCGTCCACTAGCCTTCCTCTGGCTTCAGTTTTGCGCAAATCTGCTGTTTTTTCTCGTTTTATTACATCAAAACATGAAATTCCTTCGGTGAACACCCGCATGATGTTTCCCTACTTGTGGAAGGTACGTCTAAAGACACCTGTAAGCAGTTGCACACTTGATCGAAAAAATTAATTTCTTTGTTCAACCAATCACCATATTTCTGCAGAAATCGCAAATTATTTCCAGAACGGTCTTTGTGTATGAGGCAAAAAACTGCGTGTTTATAAATGTTGTCACATTGTTAGTAAGAACTTCGTCTTCATTTATTACAATTCATTTATGTGTGCCAGCACACGATCTTTTTCGTTCATCATGGCTGTGCTGCACCAATATTTCATACAGGGTCATATGCGTTATTCTGGGTTTGGGACGTGATTACAGGGCGTCCAGTATACGTCCAATAAACATACGACGTACGTTTATTTTGAAATTTAAAGACAAGATGGTTGCCGCGTTTTTTTTTCAAATTTGATTCTTTCTCTGTGAAATTATTAAATTTTGATTTTCTAGGAACAATTTATTTGAACAAGATATAAAAACAAATACAAACTTCAAAAAACAATTTTTCTTTGCTTGTTTACTGAAAAAAAAACAACAAATGGTTTCTTAGCTTAGAAAAAAATAAACGTTTTTCTAGATTATAACAATATAATGATGAATAATTTGCGTGGTCGCAGATGGACTCGGCAAAATTTGTGCAAAAGATTCTAATCAATTTCATGGTGTAATCTCGTGCAACAGTTTCTGTAGAAACGACTTTATGCTAATAATCCGAGAAATGTGCCCATACTGCTTCCTCCACAATCCAGGTAGTTACGTAATTACAGTATTTAGTATAGTATGTTTAGGTACTTTAAATATAACCCTTTTTCAATCTGAGTTTATTAATTAAACATATCTGGTACCTGTTAAGAATATACATCAGCAGAAGGTTAACATTTGTCGACTAATTCCATAATTTCAAGCAAACATCAATTTTACCCCATTTCGCTGATTTCTCCTTCAATGAAATTTAAAACTTGTCTCGAAACTAATAAGCCTTAAATTAACATAGTACTTTGAAATTGAAATATCAAAATTTGAGCGTTTTACAAATAAGTGGCAAAATAATTTTTCGATAGCATTTTTCGCATTTCGGAGCAGTGTGCATCATACGTAAAATAATTCGTTATTTCGAAAAATGTAAAATAATTCAATTTAAAAAGCAAAAATTAGAGATAGTTCTGGTCAAACCGGACATAACTCGAAATTCAAAATTGTCCCATAAAGTCGTGGTTCGGCGTATCTCCAGGATTCAAATATCTATCTAATATTTATCTATGTAGCTGTTGAAATTGATCCCCAACTATTTTACAAAAAATGTAACTTTCATGCCCTGTGCGTATAACATTGTTTTCAAGTAGACTTCAATCTAGTATTTGCCACGAACTGTTTTTAGGCTAATCTCTACCTCTTAGAACTATGATCTTTGTGGTGTTAAAAAAATACTATTCTGTTACCGTTATTTCTTTAGGTTAACCATCACTTGTAGGACACATTTTTAACCACAATACAACAGCAATAACTTTGCATTCAAATGAACACATATTGTGTAAGCAGACCTTATCAAGAATTCTACAACAGAACTATTAAAATTAATACGGTCGTAACATTTATGAAGAACATAAACGCAATTACTACACCATGAAATGAGAGTCGAGGAGAAAATTATGTTAGTAAGACGTCTAAGAACAATTTCCAACGTAGTGCAAAAAGGAATCTGCTAAATTGACATGTTTTCATTATCTTTTCCTACTTACTATAATTCGTTAATTTTTCTTGCAGGTGTTGACGTAACCGCCAATCAAGATGAGATCTCCGATCATGAGATGTTCCAACTCGAATTCGACTGGAGTACCAAGAGGTGGTACATACGCACCATGCAGGATAAGTACTGGACGCTGGAGACAGGTGGTGGTATTCAGGCTGCGGGCGACAAGAGGTAATTAAAAGGAATCTTTCGCCAACGTATTTCTTATGCGTATATAGAATGTATGTATTCAGAAGCCGCTTGTTAATAGTTTTTGCCCAAGGAACAATTATCTGAAAATAGAAGCACGTGTACAATTTAACGTTATTTTCCATATTCTATTAATTAAAATCTTGTATTCGCTTGGTTAACGATTTATGCTGTGAATATCTAAGAAATGATTATGTATCAAACGGTACACCGAATTAAATAAGTTTATCTAATATGGAAGCAAATTGATTCTCTTTTTTCCCGTTTAACACCAGAAATCATTAACTATATAGGCTGATTCGTTACGCCTCACCGTTATTATAATCGGAGATAGAGATAGAGAGTAGGTTTAAATAAGGCAAGGTTGTAAAATTGTGTGTTTATTATGTTGTTTGTTACTGTAAGCACCTTTGATTAGCATTACAGACAAAAATGAGTTAAAAAAAAAGTTACTTTCGATCTTCTATCTAACGGTGTAGTCAGTGTAGTTTTTGTATGATGTTTCGGTTCTTTCTGGCCATCATCAACTGATGATTTGTTAAATCAGGATTGCTTGGCATTGTACACTTTTGACAATGTAAATGAGGCTTATGAATATTTTTTCAATATTTTTATAAACTTATGAACATTGAAACAAAAAAATAACTTATAAGGGTGCGAAGCTGTCTAAATTGTGGCTTACCAATACCGTTATAAATTCAAGTCAAAATTTGAAACATTTGTTTACATGAAACTATAAGAGCCCCGATTTATAGCAGTCTTATAGAGAGGAGTGGAAGAAACACTCTGGATTAGTGTCGCCGCAAAGAATTGTGAGATGTCGTCTCTGGCATGTCTGATGAGACAAGCAAATAGTGAACTGATTCAAAATAACTTCTTTATTGAATCTCCTAAAAACATCGTCGTTATAGATCATGGTAAAAAAAATGTAATACCTCAAACAGGGAGGCATCCCTTTTTTTAATCCAATTACGGGACACGGAAGTTTTAACCATTATAGCTAAAAACATTAAACCCAAGTATTTATCGAAATCTGATGAAATTCATGCCATGATTTTGAAGAAGGCTGCGGATGTTATAACACCTTTATTACAGTTTTTAATAAACCTTTCTTTTCTTAAGGGAGATTTTTTTTAGGTGTAGGGTTCGAATGTTCGAAGTGTTTAATGTTTAAATATGAAAAGAGAGCACACGTAAAAGAAATGGAGAAAAATAACCCGGTAAATAAGAGGCAACTTTTCTACGTCCTGTAATTAGCGTAAATTTACATTTGTTACTCGTTGAGTAAGAAGCAAGAAAATCTTTTTCGTTTATGTTGGACGGTAACTCCGTTTAGCTGTTGTTGCACCAATATTGCGATAATGAACATTAAATTCTACGACACCCTGAGGCGCAAGTCGGCGATCTCTTCAACATAACAGTCTAATGTACACGTCTTCATTGTTTGTTGTTATTCCGCAGCGGGCCGGTTTATAGCCTGAATCGCCTTATTTATATGAAAGTAAACATACCAGATTATGACAACATTGGTGGTCACTAGTCGGTGTATAAAGCCATGCGTACATACTTATAATTAGACCAGGATTATCCAACTTCAAGTGGCCCAAGAGCCGCTGTAAATACAATTTCGATCCTGAGGGTCGCATCATAAAATACTTCGTACGCAACTTTATCAAGAAAATCGTATTTGTTTGACTCGCTTGTGTATATTTTCGTTTTTCGGCCGCAAGGTACACTACCGTTCATATATTTGGAGACGATTAAAAAATACAGTTTTTTTTTTAATTCGAATAAAAACAAAAAGTTATTTGTAATTTAATTTACTTCTGTATACTATACAAAACTAAAATATTCCAAAAAGAAATGTTGTACTAATTATGATTGGGTCTACACGGATTTTTCGTCTATATGTCCACCCTTTGACTTAATTACTGCGGTACATATTCGTGGCATTCTTAGAATTAAAGATTTCAAAAATGTTGCTGGGATCTCGGTCCATGCTTGCTGGAGCTTTCTCCATAAATCTTGTGAACTAGTCACTCCTTTTTGGCGAATCCTTCTGTCCAGTTCATCCCATATTAATTCGATAGACGACAGGTCAGAAGACTGAGGTGGCCAAATCATTCCTTTTAAACGATCTTCTTCTTCCAGAAATGCTAGATAGTTTCTGCATATACGAGAAGAATGCTTAGGGTCGCAAAACAGCCCCAAACCATTACGTTACCTCCACCGTGCTTCACTGTAGGTAAAATACACTGTTCACTAACCCTTTCACCAACCTGTCGCCTAACAAACGTCCTCCGTTTGGAGCCAAATGTTTCAAATTTGGACGCATCTGTCTACAGCACGTTGCACCACTGTTCGAATGTCCAGTGTCTGTGTTCTTGTGCCCACTGCAATATTTTTTTTTATTTTGAACTTTCTAAAGCGGTTTTCTGACAGCTACTCGTTCCTTTAAGCCTGCCGCAATTAATCTTCGTTTCACGGTCGAATGCGAAATAGGATTTCTTCGTGAAACATTGACTTGCTGCGTTATTTCCGAAGCCGTTAGGAATCTGTTTCTTTTTGAAACAAGAACCATGAACTGATTCTCAGCAACTGTTGTCTTCTTTTTGCGTCCAGAACGTTTCTTATCAGCCAAAGAACCCGTTTCCGCCACCCGTTTTAATGTTGTAAATACACCATTTTTCGATATTATTAATTTTTTCGCAAAAACTGCCATTGAGTATCCTTCATTACGTAAAGTAATAATAGCAGAACGCGTTTCGATGGAAATTTCTTTTCGTTTTGGCATTTCAGCACCACCCATTTATTACGATAGTTAAATTTAAACTAGACTATTATCAGGATCGATGTTATTTTAAATACGAGACGATATCTGCTTTGTTTGTTGTACTAAGTGTTCTATGAATCTCACATTATTCCTTTCTGGAAATATTCGACAATATTTTCAAGTTTACGTTTATAACCCCATAAAAGGGATTTTGCCTGAGGCTGCGGTAGAATATAAATGCGTTATAAATTTGATGGAATAGAAGAGAATACTGTTGTAAATTATGTTCATACATATAGAAATGTATACTCTTTCATATAAAACGCAATCAATAGTCAATATTTCAATTTTGCTTATTTTTCGGAGTTTTTCTTAGTCGTGCATGCAGTCCGCAGACCTCATGCTGGACAGTCCTGACTGTGTTTTTTTTTCCGCCATAATTCTAGAATCTCACTAAAAGTTTTCGATAGAGTTCAGCATCACCGAATTGTCAAGTTTAGGTATTACCGAAACCTTTGTGGCTCTCATTAATTTCAACTTTGTTAGAATCCCAAATTGCAAAATTTCCTTTCTGTAGAAAATGTGCAGATCATTGTACGAGAATACAGTAAACTTGAGTTTGTCGTTTCTTGATACTAGAAGAAGTTTCATCAATTTAATTATTGGATTAGTCTCATTTTTGTTAGTAAACACCTTCTTTGGAGATCATGTTGCTAGTTTTTGCAATGCCTATATAAAACCAATTGTGCCAGCGTGGCAGACAATTTCTATTATTTACTGTATTTCAGACGAATCAATCCAAAATAATGTTTGTCGATCTAGGAAAAGATCGAGATAGAAGCCTAATTTAAACGCTAACATTGGATGATCAACACACAGTAGCAATCTACGTTTTTAACTAAGCTTTGATAAAAAATAAATCCGACTTGCTATGAAGTTATCTTTTGATTTCTTCAGCGAATAGTTTGCAAATATATTTATCCAAATAAATGTAACACTAATCAACATTTTAGCTCCTAAACTATTAGAACGTGGAGCTGAAAAGCAAAATGCTTGTTAACTTGAACCTAATAGGAGGGTCTAACTTTTCACCATTAAATATTCTCATTGAGATCCTTTAAGATGTGCATTTAGAACTAAAATCATACCAATCATTGTGAAACAATAACGAAATAATAAATGTCCCATTTGCAGATCTTCTAACGCTCTTTTCGACTTGGTATGGCAAGGCGATGGCTCTCTAGCGTTCCGAGCGAACAACGGTCGTTACGTCATCACGAAACGTTCAGGTCATCTCTACGCCACTTCCGACGTGATCGACGAGAACTGCAAATACTACTTCTACCTCATCAATCGTCCAATACTGGTGTTGAAGTGCGAGCAGGGCTTCGTGGGCTACAAATCCGCGAGCAGTCCGAAGTTGGAGTGCAATAAGGCGACTTACGAATGTATTCAGGTCGAGAGAGCGGAGAAAGGCATTATTCACTTCAAAGGTGAGTTTCTATTCGTATTGTAGGTGAAAGGGTGATAGTTTGGAATGAAGAACTATGGATTTTGTTTGAGGTTTTAAGGAAATTTTGTTTTTCTTTTTACTGAATTTATCCGTTATCAATTGCATTGATGCAGTTCATTCTTATATGATGATTTATGCGATTAAAAGAGTGTGTGATCACAAGGCTAACAATCAATGGAAGGAATCCAACGAACAAATGATAATCATACAGGATGATCACATTAGTTAAATAGAGAATAAAGAGATACACCAGGCATCATAGTCAAAAGTACAAGATAATCACAACAATGCAGTTATTTCAACTTAAGCTTTTTCTAAATGGAACACCTTGTATATTATTTCCTTTTTGGACGCCTCTCTTCAATTTATGTCCTTCAATGTTCCGTATACCTATCACTTTGGTTACTATAAAAAACTTTCGATGCTTTGCCGAAAACTCAAAAAAGTGCTCAATCGAAAAAGAATGGAATCTCGGTTCTAGCGTATAAGCTTAATATTTTCTTAATTTAACCGAAAAATCTCATCCGACCCCAATAGCATCCGAATCTCTTTATCGGGTAGGCGCATTGCTACTATTCCACAGAATCTCTTGCAGATTCAAATCCCCCTTTAATAAACCAAGTGTTTTTTCAGTATTCACCAATGAAAGCCATATATATTAACATTCAATATTTCTAAGAACGTTGAATATTTAAAAGCTTTTTTTATATTTTTTTTATTTTCCCCCAATACTCATACAATTTACGGAAATAAAATTCATTTTAACGTAATTTCTTCCAGGACAAAATGGTAAATTCTGGCACGTCGATAGCGAAGGTGTTACAGCCGATTCGGATGCTCCGGAAGGCTTCTACTTGGAACTGCGCGAACCGACTCGCCTCTGCATTAAAGCCGCCAACGGAAATTATCTCACTGCCAGTAAAAACGGTCTGTTCCGCTTAGGAGATTCCGCATTCGAGAACGCCACGCAATGGGAGTATTAAGACGACGAAGCTTTCCTAATATTATACCCCCTTTCCCTTCATAATATTATTCATACATAGATAAAACGTAAGATGCATAACGCAACCCTTTTTTATACAATATTTACCGGGAGAGAGTTTTGTGTATCACTGTCATAATTTTTATATATCGTGAGTATTTATATACAGAGCAAATTAAGCAGCAATAGAATACGATTAAGGACTCAATCGTGAATCACACGTATACACCGTACTCTTCGTGTCAATCTTTGGGCTTCATGCGGAATCCCCGTTTTATTCTTTTTTCTTTTATTGCATATATTTATTGTATTCTTGTTTCTTCTCATATGATTATTATTATTTATATTATACTTTTAATTAAGAAAATTTTTTATCGTATTTTGTAATTTAAGCGAGAGGAATCATTGCTCCTATTTACGATTACTATTATTATTTAATGCATCTATATTAGCGGCATTTCCATCTATTATCATGAATACTACATATACCTATTAGCTTTATTATTATTGTAACGATTTATACACTTTCGGTCGTAATTTTAAGGACGTATGTGATGTATTTTTCTGTCAAATTTGTCATTACGTAATATTTTCCTTTTTTTTTACCATATTATATGTATTTATGCGATATTTTTGTGTAGCAATGTATCAGAATAATAAACTGAAATTATGTTTGTGAATATTATGTTTTTTTTTATTTTCTTGTTTTTTTTTTTTTTTTTTTTTGTTGGGGTAATAGTGAGGCAAATTGACGGCTATTTTTGTATAAGATGCTTCGAATAGAACTGTGGATATGATTTAGTAAGCAAGCGAGCGAACGATAACAAATTGTTTCAACAGGTTGGTTTTAATGGATATTGCCAAGTATACTTTATGAGAATCGAAATTTTAGTAATTGGAGTGCAGACAAAACCACCCTTGTGGAAAGGCATCAAAATCACATCGAAAAAAATACATACATAATCCCTCTTGTAGGGTCCATAGCCTTTTATCTTGCGTATTATTGCATTTCCTCCCGTTTCAGTCTGATATCCTGACTCCTGTTACATATTTTAACTTCGAACGCCCGTCCAGCTACGCTGACTCCCGCATCCTTCTTACGTGTCCATGACACTTCAATTATGCTTTTCCTATTCTTTCTATTCTATTCTATTCTCCACTATAGGTCTTATTTTCAAATTTTGTCTAAACGTTGTGTTTCTGATCTTATCTATTTTATTTTTATTTTCAGTTCTCAAAAATCTCATTTCTGTGGCTGGTATCGCTTATGTCTCCGCTCCGTTTTTGAATAAGCCTGTACTAATATAAGAAAGAAATACCTAAATCTTTCTTAGCCAAAAATTAGTTCTTAATTCTGTTAGATAACTTTCCTCCAGCTGTTACTGTTAAAAGATGACAGTAGTAGGAGAAGAATAGATGAAGATATTCTTTTATTTCTCTTATTCTTTCATCTATTACTGTCGATCCCAAGTATCTGATTTTGTGTATGTAAAACATCAATTAAAGTTGGGTGTGAAGTCGAACCTACTCATCTCATCTTCGAGGAGTGAGAGGAGAGAACAATTTTTGCATGCAAGACATTTAAGCCTACTGTGGAAGGAATGTAGCCAACCAAACCTACTTCCCCATGAAAGAAATGTCGATTGCTTTGTCTCAAATAGAAACTATGCTCTGTTCAAATATCTTCGACTTCCGCTATCATGAACGTTTGTAGTATCGTCTCCAGCCACCAAAGACATCTTAAAGATTTTTCCACCAATACCAAAGACGTCTTCGTTGTATTGGTTTTCGTATATGAGCAGCGATCGTATCAAATGAAAGTGTAGAATTGCTGACTTGTATATAAAAGATTAACGAAGGCCAAGACGTTGGGATGTCTAAATCTTACCAATAGTTCATGTTTAGATGAAATAAAAGAATCTATTCAAACAAAAACTGCTAAACGTGTCATTTATAAAAAAAAAGTAACGTAAAACTAAAACATGTGAGATGTACAAAAATTAAACGAAAAGGTTTCTTGTCTGTAGCGCACGAAACGTAAAACATGTGTCCGCTTCACCTTAACAAATCAATAAGTAGGCCACCGATCCCCTTTTTCAGCAAACTTGTGGTGCGGAGTGTGCCGATGCTGTAGTGTTATTATTCATGATAACCTCGACCAGACGGGATGCGCATTTGTATCATACACTGGTCGCATTCAGCGGACGAAATTGTTGTCTGTTAGATGCTTGTACTTACTTTCCGCTCCATCGAATGATATGTCGTGTGATGGTCTTGTTTTGTGGCGCTACTAAGTTGGAACATGTTGAGAAATATGACGTTCAACGCTGATATAAAACACAGCATTTAGCACACAAACTAACGCACTCAGCTGTTATTGCTGTAGTGACTATTACTGATGGATAGGACCAGATTCATTTGCTGAATGCGACCATTGTTTACTTGCACCACGCATGATGAAGTCTGTGACCAAACACCGCTTGCAGCAAATAGAATGGGTGATAGGGCTAAATAGGTCTAAAAAGAGAGGGTGGGAAACGCAATAAACGCAAAGAACCTGGCAGTATCCCAGTTTCTGAAAACACTTTGTTTCACTCAAATATGCATGATGTAATAATGATGGTAACTAAGGCAAACCTGATAAAACGTGTGCATTTGCCTTACTATTACGCTATTTTATTGTTCTAATATGAAGGATTATATAAGAAAGTTTTATAGAAACGATGAAGTTGCAGTATTATTTTGCATACTGAAAAAAATATTCAGGCAATTAAACATTGTGGCTCAAAGAATAGATTTTAATATTAATTTCAGTATAAAATATTCATTTAACTGGAAAAAGCTCTTTATAATTGTGAATTTCCTCATTGATGTTCCGATATATGCAATCTTTACGTAAATATAGTCTCCCTTTTCTATAAAACTTTAATTGTTTTCATTCATTTTAAATTGAAATTTTCTTTAAATAACAAGTATTACATAGCATGAATCCAATCAATAGAAGCCTCCATGACGATCTTCAGAATATCACATAAAGCGTGTACTTGACGAGAATCGCCTTTATATTATACATAATCTTCCCTAATCTATAGTACATAGGATATTACGCAATATATACAGATTTTATAATAAATTTACATAAATAAAGATGTACCATCTGCAACCAAACCGACTGCCAAATCAAGTAGGCCTTGATATAACCAATTTCTGTTGAAATAAACTATAGTAAACGTAAAGAAGAAAATGCTAAAAGGCTGATTAAGAAATATTTTGTATCGTTTTTTACTTTGTAAATACAAAGATAAAGACAGATGACATTTTTGTAGGTACTGTATGTAGTTTTGCTGAATAGCCATACTAAGTATAATTATTATTAATACAAACGTCTTCGACATTTGCATTTTATAGAATAAGGGTATTTTGAATATGAGAAAGACTGGTGCGGAGTGTCAAATTTAGCTATACTTTAGGTACTTGACGATGGTCAAATACATTCGTCATAAATATATCGATGAACATTTATTTCTTTCTTAGTTGATGTCATAAAGATATGTAACAGTGTACCAGCATTGTAAGTTGAAAAACAAAATAAAAAATATTTAAAAATAACGAAGTAGTTTATGTTATACATAATTTTTGCAGTAAGTTTACTTCTACCATTATGCAAGATTTTATTTTATTGCATGTAAAGCGACCTTAACTGTAGCCGACGTTGCTACAGTGGAATGGATTTTTCTTGGAATTACATGTCCTGTAATTCCAAAAAAAATGTGGCAATTATCTTTTCTCACGTTGGAGCCGATTTCCTCTCAAAGACCCAAATTGCCGAATGTTGCTTTCTTTCGTTATCATTGCAATACGCCCACGTTTCATTACTTGTACCCTAAATGGGATGATCCATTGTCAAAGGGATCCAATATAGATCTGCACCATGCCACACGGTTTTCTCTTATTTAAATTGGTGTTAAATTATGGGAAATTCAACCAAACCAAACTAAATACAAGACTTACGTACTACTAAATATTTGTGCAAAATTGTGTTAATTGCTTTTACACTAATCTTTAAAATTGCTTGAATATTCCCGGAAGTAACCTACCGGTCTTCTTCAATCATGTTTTATATAAGACCAATACTCTTTTTGATAACTGTCGTTTTTGGCTTAGGAACTCGATAGTTGTCATTTCAAGAAAGTCAAGCACTTTACCATTACTTTACAGCAGCTAAGAAACGTGACCTGTAACCGAACACTCGATTGATATGTACCGTCTTATTTTTTGGGATTGGAAATTACCAGAGTATAAAGACAGAAATAAGAGACATGTGGCGGTTTTTTTTAGGTCCTTCCATATTTAGTAAATTTTCAAAATCTGAATTTGTTATCCGAACAAAGTCTTTGATACTAAGTTTAAATTATCGTCGTCGTCTGATATTCTTTCTTTAATTATTTCCACGAGGTTTTCTTAAATACACAATTGCAGCATTACTGCTGCAATTACAGCTAATTATTACTGTTATTAGCAGTTACCTGCTAATAATATTTGGTCTTCTTCACCACTCATTTTCAAAAATACGGCAAAAGAAATCGCCTGTGAACTCTGGCAGATACTCACTTTGAGTGTACTGAGAACATTACTGTAATTTCTACAAAGCTGATAGGCTTTGCTAATTGGCCTCGCCGATCGGCATAATGGGGATACGCCTTTAGAACAAAATATTTGTCTTGATTGGCAACATTTATCGCGAGCTTGAAAATCTTAAAACCATACCAGTTTTTAACAACATATTTTAAATATTTACCCTACAGCTTCTTTTATACCTTCCGCTGCTTATAGTCTCAATTCTGCTGTTAATGGTGGAGCTAGTTTTACATGAAATGGTAAACTTTTCATTTGTTGTACAAGCTTTATACGTTTTTCCCCGCTTTAACGCATAATTGGCATATGTTTAAAAGTCGATTAACCAATATTACCCTTCTATTACTTTGAAACCTCTGCAACTCCACATTGAGGCCTTTAAATCTCTGAAATATTTTGAATGATTTAGACCTTGATCCAGTGTTTGTAGAAAAAGACCACTATTAAAAAATCATACAAGAATATTTGGTGTTTTTATATAACTTCTTAAAGTTGCGAAATTGAAATAAGAGCTCCCATAAGATATAAACTAAAGACCCATAAGATATTAAACTAAAATAAACTAAAATTAAGTGATGACTCTACAGGCGAAAATGATGCAGAGGCGTTGATCTCTTAAATTACGTGACAATTTTACATTTTTCAAAAAATAAAAAGAAGAAAACAGGAGGAACAATCTGGTTTTAAAAATGGTTTGTTTGATATCTTTCCCGAACGAATTCTTTTAACTCTTTTCATATCAGTTGCAAGAGGTAAGAGGCAAGACCGTTTTCATAATAAAGACAATAAAAATTATTTATTTTTGATGAGCCAGTGTAAGCTTCATAATTTGGCATTAATTTCAATTACATCTTGAATATATGAGAGACTTAATATGGATCAAATTTGCTGCAAACATCTTAATGTATTTTCTAATTAAATGTATTGCCTTGCTACTATGCATAATGCTAACAAATATTCTTCATAGAAGCATAGTGAAACCTTTTTTAAAATTTTATTGGGTATAGGAGCGGCAAGTTTTTATTTATACCAGGGGGCAAAAAGACTTGATGGGGTCCTGTACGGCGAAATGTGTATGATTCATGGTAATAATTAAAAAAAATTCTATTAATACAAGTATTTATTTTTTTAAACATATTAATTATATAAATACAAATGACTTATTTATAGTTATCCTGTCCGCGAAAATTACGCACTTCCTTACATTTTATAATTTATTCATTAAAAATAACAATTTATATCAGAAATTATTTAGTAAATCCATGCGTTTAAAATGTCTTCACTATGTTACTACATTATTTATCACAAGCACACAGATTTACTAACCGTTCTAACTAAAGATGAGCTACACTTTATTTTATTCACGGTTCTCATCCGCTCCTGGTCTGTTATTGCCCCAATCAAAGCCACCGGGACGTTCTTCTGGTAGAGGTACATAGTCATTATCCGGGGTACCATCCAGTAAATTTTTGCTGTGAAAATAGCGTTTAACATCCAATAAAATGACAAATTTGCATACTAACAGTATGGATGGAGTTTTCAGCAACTTAAATCCTCCTCTTTGGTGTGGAAAAACATCTTCTAGGAAATAATAAATATGACCAACTGCTATGCCCATCAGATCGACATATACAGCGTTTCCTAGCAGTAAGGAAAATCCTAATAGAACCCAGGGAAGGTATGGCGCCTATCGATTTAAAACAATTTGTCATAAACGTAAGAATATCTCATAGTTATTATTCACTTACGTAAAAATTAAGGATTCCAAAGAAATTCATACGGATTAAAGGGTTACGTCTAGACCATATGTAGACCAACATAATCGTAAATGCTTGGCCTAAGAATAGTAAGTTTACAACAAAGGCAAACGCAATCATAAATACCGCGCCGAATAAGAACATCATCACAAAATCTGCAGTGCGATCCCTGAACGAACCTTCTTCTAACATCCGACAGTATCGGTATGTAAAAATCATATTGAAAAAGAAATTGAACCCAAACGTTCCAAAGAAAAGGAATGTTGTTACTAGCCTATATATTTGTCCCTGCTTTAGTATTAGTATAGGATTAAAGTATAGTTGAAATGGTGTCACTATATCTAATTGCTGGAAAATACATTTATCATTTAGTCGATTAACGTTTTAATCCGCTTACAACGTCTACTTACCACTGCTAGAGTTGTTAGTACACATGCTGTCGTGTACACCCTCGTAACAGGCGGAATTTGCATATATTCTGATCTCAATGACTGAAACGCCATTATTCAGTTCTATCATTATCATGAGAAAGCCATTACCAAACACTTTGGAAATTTTATAATTGTTTTGGCCACATCAGTTTAATGAATTTGACAACAGAAACTTATGATGATTTAGTAATATTTGATTCTGTTATGTTGGCATGGCAGTTAACAGGGAACCAATTAGAACAGAACACAAATTTTAGCTGTTTGAAAATTAAAGTTATTCGTAATTCTTTCAATTAGCAATATTTTAACATGTCTTATTTCATTTAACTACCAATTTTTTTTTAATTCGCAGATAATTTATGTTGGTAGTACTGACTAGAAAATTCACGATTAAAAGCTGCTATACACGACACTAATTTTACGCAAAGTTACGCACATCGAAATTATGAATCTTGGGCCAGCAGACCAGGCAAAGTAATATAATCTTTTATAATGTAGATAAAGGCGAACATTATTTGCTACCTTCTAAATAATAACTTTGTTATAAAATGTGCAAAAAAGAAAACTATAAGCGCCTTTTTGAAATTGCTGGCGCCAATAATAAAAATAATATTGCCATAAAGATATATCCAAATCAATCCGTTATAAATGGATCAATATTGTATTTCTGAACGGAATAAACAAGTCACAAAGTTTTCTATTTTTTTCTGTCATTAAATTACTACAAACAATCTTTTACTTATCGCGCCACTAACTTTCTATCATATTTATCCCTAGAAAATATTAAATTTGGCTGAGTATTCAAGTTGGTAGTTCCGTTAATAGGGCATGTACTTCATTGGGGGAACTTGGGTCATCCCCGAAATTTAAAAAATGCAGTGGATACCGCTCATATTCTAATTGAAAAAGATTCATCATTGTTGTATGATTGCTTGATTATTGTAACCCTAATAATCATTTATTTCTACATTTTTTATTGTAATTAAATTTAATTGATCAAATTCTAGTTACGAACTTTGGTGTTGTGCATTATTGCTTGGTTGGTTAACATGATATTTGACAACTGTCAAAATTTTTGTATTTTTGTGTTGAAAGATAAACTATAGAAATTTATTATATGATTCAGTATGGTTTTAACGAAAGAATATAGAATTTGCATGCCCATAAGCGTCGAAGAGGTAAGGTTCTATTAATTTTTAACTATTTTTTGGTGCATGTCATGGTTTCAGTACAAAGTAGGGCAACTTTACATGATATCAAGGCATAGTTTGGAACAATCAGGTGACGGAGAAGGTGTAGAACTTGTAAAGAACGAAGCGTGTGAAGATGCTGTTCACGGCAATGGATACTTTACAGAGAAAAGGATACATTTATCAAAGTGAGTAGAAATGTCTGCAACCTAATTATATTAATTTTTAAAGAAATGTTCCAGTCGCCTTCCGTACTGGATACAAGCAATCATTCCAAGGATATTTTACGTTACCGAGAGAGCATGGAATTATTATCCCTTCACGATTACAGAATATGATGTAATTCTTGCCTTATTAAATTCATTGTAGGTAATTTGAATTTTAATGTTTTTAGTGTTCTTTTATACCAAAATTTCATATCACTATTCAAACGCGTTACGAAAATAATAATGGTTCTACAGAAAATGTAAGTAGAGTTGGTTAGTTTCTGCTTAATTTCCCATTTTTAGGTCAAATTTTTTAGTGTTTGAGTTTAACACCAGAACAATTAGCTGAAAGAATTGTAGAACATATTGATATAGGATACGATGAGTTAAATCCAAAGCATTATAAGGAAGAAGAAGATCCTAGGTATTTTCAATCGAAGAAAACTCATAGGGGACCCTTGGTTGATGGGTGGCGAAATAGCATTACCCCGATAATGTGCTCATATAAGGTCGTAAATGCTTATTTCGAAGTATGGGGATTACAGACGAAAGTTGAAGATTTTATTCATTCCGTAAGTATTTATTTCATTGAAGTTGTATTTCAACAGAAATAGTTCTGTTGGATAAATGGGTAAACCAGGAAATGAGAAAATAGACTGTGCGAATGGGAGATTTTATGTATGTTTCAAATAGGTACTTTCCATAACAAGAAAAAAGGTTGCTGGATTTGTAAGGAAGTATGTTATTAAATAAAACAGTTTCATAAGAGTTTCTTTACACATGGTTTCATACCTTTTTTGATCATTATTAAAATGATGAAAAGCACTGTACTTACAACGTTTCCGTGTCTAATGCTTTCCGTCAGTACAAAGAGTTCAGATTTCATATGTTTTACATCAAATTCAGCACTACCTCCTGAAATACGCTGTTGTGTTTGACGTTCCCAGCGCCTCGATAGTATGCTTCACGGCCTTGGATGTTTGACCTGAATCCACTTTGTCCTTCGTTTAATTTTTTTTCTAGCACGTTCTTCACTGTACTAAATTCTTGTACCCCTTTTTTATGCAAAGGTATAACCGCCATTTTCCAAATTTTGTTAAATGGAACTAGCAGCATCTCCTTAGTTGACTCTTCCAGGTTTTTTAACATTTCTGTAGTTATCTGGTCGTCTTCGTATGTTTTGTCATTTTTCAGTTTGTTTATGGCTCCTTCCAGTTTTTCTGTTTCGTTTTCTGCAACATTCGAAATTCTTCTTTTTCTTCTCTGTATAGGTGTTTGTCTCTTCTAATAGATCTTTACCCGTATCGTTATTGTCTAATAAACTTTCAAAGTGCTCTTTCCATCTTCTTGCTACATCATTTTCTTCTACCAGTAACTGACTCTTATCTTTCAGTTGGTTTAGACTAAAACATTTCATTATTTTGTAGAACAGCTTTTGGTTAGCGTTTGTATTCTCTTCCACTTGGTTACCAAATTTTCCCAACGATTACTTTTTTGGTTTTGCGATAGTATTTTTCGCTTTTTTTCTTTATGCTTTAGGTTTTTAGGCCATCATTCTTTCCTTTTACCGATAGGTAATGTTTCCACTTGTTTTTTTTATTTAACTTTTTTATGTAAGCTGTCGACAACGCTGTCTTTGAATGTCAGAAACCATGTCGGTCTTGTAGCCAATTTTTCCCGCTTCAAATTCAACTTTTGTCCTGTACTGACTAGATAGTTCTCATTTCACTGCTTCTACAACTTACCTTTTGTACGAGCGAAATATATTTTCGGGCTTCTTACTATTCGCACCTGCTGAACATACTATGAATAAAGGTGCAAGAATCAGTGCACACAACTTTGGGTATTTTAATTTAATTAATTTAATTAATTTCATTTAGTTTTCTGTTATTCTGTTTTCTTAAAACTTAACGTAATTTTTTTTCTTATTTTCTGATTGTTGTATCGATTACATATCGAGACATTTTTCTATAATAGTATAAGTATCTAAAGTACCTCCCATGTGTGTGCAATAGTTACTTGTCTATGTATGAGATTCCCCCTTCCACTACCGTCTATTGCATTTTTGATTCTTACCAGCAAAGCTATTTTGGTTCATGTGTGTAACATTATTTTTTTTAGTGTATAAGAGAAATCCTCTTATTGGGTCATAGACAAGCTTTTACATGGATAGATGATTGGTACGATATGACCTATGAGGATGTTAAGAAATACGAAATGAGTTTACAAATGCAAACAAATTTACTATTACAAAAGAATAATTCCATAGAAACGGGCGTTGAGGCTGATAGTCTGGCAGTTACCGGTGAAGATATTTCTTCTTCAGAAGAGATAACTCCTATTGGCGAAAGTCCAGTGGAAACGCCGAAATCGCCCGTGAAAAAAGGCTACTTTTCATGGTTTTGAAAGTTCCTAATTATTAATTAAATTATTGTTAGCTTTAATTTATTTGTATCACGTTGATCACTTTATGACGTAGGTGTCTGTATCGATTGTCTTCAAATTCGATATTCTTGAATTTATAATACTTAGGGAATAAGACATCGTGTGCAATTGTCTGTCCTATTTTATTTTTATCGTAGTACTTAAGATCTGATATTATGCTATTTTTTGGTTTCGTTCGAAATTCTTACTGCTTGGAATATATGCATTTATATCTCCTGCCGTTATCCAACTTTAATCGATATTCAGTAAGCCTGTGTAAATTCTGAAACGAACAAATAAAGGTTGTGTTACCAAGATTACGTTTTATTTAAACATATTGTTTTAATACTAGATTAGTTTTTGCGGCATTTACAAACAATTCAATTTGTTAGTTGTACACCTCTAATCCTTACATACAAATTATTTATTAATCGTGTGCTTTATAAAATGATAAAAATATTATTTTTAAAAATCTAGTAAATGTCTTGAATAGATGAATTTTAAAGATTCTAGCTCAATTCAATTAAAATTAAAACGCAAACATTAAAAACATCGACAGGGAAATTATGAATTATCTTGTTTCCATTTATTTTGTTGTTAAAAAAAAGTAATCCCAATAAACTGTAGCTTGTGCGTAATTAGCGTAACCATTTATTTTCATAGTTGACTTGAATGTGAAAACATCAGTCTGCTTATCAAACAAGTTTGTTGATTGATTTTATTCAAAATTGCAAATTTAAAATTAAAAAAAGATTGATATATTCTAAAAATTGGAAGAAATTAAATTTGCAACTGTATAAAGAAACCTGCACTCCGTTTCATAAGTTTTCGGTCCAGTATTCTTACAAGCGACCTTGTTAGATGTCGCACTATGCAAACTTTATCCATTAAATAAATAAAGGATTTCTTATGCATTTATTCTTCTTACTTTCAAGAAGAAGCAGAACTGATAACATATTTCTTTTCTTATCAGAACACTAAAAAACAGTAACTTACAATTTAGAAAAAATTCGAAAGAAAATGTTCGAAGTGCTTGCTGGACGCTGCTAAACGGTGTTCCAGTCTATCTTGAAAATGTCTTTACAATTTGCAGGCGCCTGACACTAATTCCATTAGAAGCTTGAAGCATTCTGGTTTTCAGTTCCACTAAATCTCGGGACTTGTCTCTAGTATTATCAAACACTTTAGTAGCTAGATAGCCTCAATAAAAAAAATCCAAGCGGATTAAATTCGGATATCTGTGGTTCAAACCATTCATAAGGAAAGTGAGTGTTTAAAAGTGTTTAATTTTTCGTGTGCTGTAAGAAGGAACTTCATCATGCGGAAAAATTTTTCTACTATTTATTGGAATTCTTTGTATAGTTGGAAGAAGTGTATCAGCTGCAAATATTTTTTACTATTTAATGGCTTCTCTATAAAAAATGACGTAATAATATAATTTCTTGCCCACACGTTAATTTTTTGGGGTCACTGCGTGTGTGTTTCTTGAAAGAAGAGTTCAGGTTGTTGCCGAAAGTTGTGCAGTTTGCAGCTTTTAAATCGTACCTTTTGAAATCTTTGTAGTAACTGCTTCTAATAAAACCTGGACAATTCCAGGCGTGACAAAATTATCGCACATTGGTGCGATAATTTTGTCACGCACTCGTTTTCTTTGAGCACGTCAGTTACAGGACGATTTCCTCGTCTTTTATTCTTGCTGTGTTTTGAATTTATGCATCACGCATGAGTTATAAAATTGCTAAAAGTTCTCAAAATGGTCTTCTGAATTAAAATAATGTTCAATGCACCTAATAATAAGTAGTTTATTTGTCTAAATTTCTATTATTGATTAATAATAATTACCAAATTTAAATAACCCGATCATATAAAATCAAAACCCAGGGAAATTTATTCGATAATACTTATTTAATCCTGAGAACTTTCGTGTCTTTCGGCGTAAGGTTGTATGGAGTTGCTCATGCCTTTTTTCCTATCGCCCTCTATTCTTCCTTTGGTTTTTATCCTCTTTTGAATATATTCCCAATTAACACATCCTTGTTCTGCTGCTTTTCTTCTGCTTCTTCGTTTCATATGTCTTTATTGGTTTCCTTTCCTCTACTGTTCCTCATCTTGCTTTTGCCTCTTAAACTATTTTAAACAATCTGTTTTTGTTCACTCTTAGGACTTGTTCCAACCAACTGGCATTTAGTTGCTCTCGTTGCATTACGTTTGATGCCTGGATTATTTTCAGTTGTTCTCAATATACTTCATTTATGATGTTTATTTTATTTTAATTTTGCGGAGGAATTTCATTTATTCTTTCTTTTTGTATTTTATGTCTCCCATCCGAAAGTTAGGATTGGTTTAACTGTTTTATTTACAATTTCTACTTTAGCTATTTTCTTTCTTTCCAGTTTTTGATATTCGTTGGTTTATTTTGTTCTCCATATTTCCTTCATTATTTATTGTTGTTCCTAAATATGTGAAATTTTCTACTTTTCTATCGTCGGATCCTTATATCAATTTTGTAGTCTTTCTCTGCTACTGTAATCTTTGTCTTTTCCATATTTATTTTCATGTTCTAGCTGTTCGTTAATTATCTTGCAGACTTCCTTCCGTGTCTTCCAATATCGGCGTGGTATAACTTCGCGATATTAACAGTTTGTAATCTCCAAAGGCCGACCGTATATATTTTTGTGTTTGGTTTGCTCTATTTGATTGTTTCGTCTAGCATCATATTGAAAAGTTTCGGGCCTAATATACGTCCTTGCTTCAGACCAGTGATGCTTACAAAACAATCAGACTTTCATTCCTTATTCGAATGGAATTTTTTGTTTCTTTATACAAGCTTTTAGTACATTTTGCGAGTTGTTTGTCTATTTGTTTATATTTGAGTGTGTTCTTTTCTGTTTATTCGATCGAAGTCTTTTCCGAGGTCTTTGAAACAAATGCGTCTTTCCAGATCTTATCGCCTTATTATTCGTTTGCTGTTTGATGAAGATATAGTCTTGCATCCCTCTGCTTTTACGAAATCTTGCTTACCTATTTTCGAATTTTTGGCATAATTTCTCTAAAAATTCTACCCAGCTTGATAAGCTAATTGCTTTGAAGTTGCTACAAATTTTGCTGTTCTCTTTCTAGTATATTGCTGTTATTCTTTTCTCCTCTCTTTAATTTTTTTTTTAATAGAGTTAGTAGTTCCTGTTTGTCTTCTTTCCTCATGTACTTTATCATTTCAGCGGTATCTTTCCTACTTTCATTTTTGTATTGTCATTTTTAGATCTTCTTCTGCAACTATTTGTGATTTCTCGTTGATGTGTGGTGTTTGGACTTCTTCTTTGGGGTGTTCGCCGGTTAAATTTTCTTCCAATACTTCTTCTAGCGGCTCATTATTTTTTTTCTCGTTCGTTCTGTGAAATTTGCTTAATATCAAATTATAATCCGCTGTTGGGTATTACTAGTATCCAGTAGTACTTTTCTTCAGATAGCATCTTTGATCTAGCCAGGATAGAAATTTACACATCTATCCCACCCCTTTATTCTGCTTGTCTAAAGCACATTTGATCTTTAGTGGCATAGCTGCTATCCTTTACAAAATAAATTTTTACAGATTTATATACGTGGTGTTTTCATATTTTTTAAGCATTGTGTATAACAAATGTAAACCCAGTAGATATTATGGTGTATTGCAGATGTTCATTAAGGGTTGTTATTCCATTACATATATTAAGGGAGTGGCGCAAGGTACATTTGATATTAAATAAGACTGGAGTATGCGGACATGGCTAGTAAGTTAGTTTCTAATAAAAGCTGTATGCGGTTGTAGAATACGAATTGTTCGTTTGCCTTTTTGCAGGTCACGCTATTTGATCGTTTGTATGATCCATATCGAATAAGTATATCTGCTTTCTTTTTTAGCAATTGCTTAATAGGATATCGTTTGTAATAACAACATATAAAGTATTGGTAGAATGAGAAAGATCGTCCAATTAAATTATATTGTTAATACCCATAACTATACATTAACTTAACATTTATTAAACGTGTGATATACCCACAAAATAAAAATAGTTTGCCGGAAATGCTAAGTAAAATAATTGTGTAAATTTTACCAGTCAATCGAACCTCGATTTGTGTAAAAGAATGTCACGAAATTGTTTTGCTGGTACAAGGACATATCACGTTAGAAGACAAGAAGCGCAAACGTCATACAAAAATTGGCTATATAAAATGATTTCAACAGACCCTCGGTGCTTCTGTTACTTCTTACTTGCTACTCACACTAAATACGGTATCGGGAAAGTATCTGCCGTCAGTCTGTCTTCTCGGTCCGAGGTGGAATATTTTCCAATACCATCGGTCTGGCTGATAGCCCTCAGCTGTTTGAATCAGAACTACCGCGTTTGTTCAAGTCTGCATTTGGACATACAAAGATACATTCCGAGACGCCGTTGAGCTTCTTGTTAATGAACTTATAAATATGATTGTAATTTTGATTTCTCATGTTGTAAATATTTTGTTTCCATTTATTTGTTTAATATATCTTTTTTGTTACTAAATTTCTCTGCTTTTAAAGATATTTGCTCGGTTCTATACATTATCCCAATAGTGTGTGTACCATACGCATTACACAGAGAAAAATATATAGTTCAGATAACAATAAATGTATCAAAATATGCGACAACAACACAACTTGACAAGGTTTTATTGTCCCAAATTTTTCTCCGTGTAATAACCATCAGAATAGATGCGTTGCCTTGTGCAAAAAATAACGCAGCAAATACTTGTGAAACCTTTTATTATCGCCGTAGTTAACACAGTATTTTTTTAAATATTACATAAAGTTTATTAAGAACTTGGACTTATAGCTACCGTCTTATCGTAGATAATTCTCTTCGATGCAGGAAAAAAATCCAATAGATAAATCCAATCATCTCTGCGCAAACTAATAATTACCGAATATTTGACAACTTTATAGGTGAACTCATGGCCGCACCTTTCGAACAGACCTTGGTCCAACCCGAACATTTCGCCGCTATGCAACACGGTTTCGATTCTTTCGGAATGCAAGGTATCCTCGTTCAAGACATGCACCTCGCCTTCGTGAATGAAATACATGCAACTGTCGATGTCTCCAACGTAGACGATTACGTCGCCTGGAAAGAAGACCAGAGTTTTCATGTACGAAGCCATTTGTCGCGTTAGGTCCTTATGGCAATGTTGGAGCAGTGGATGCTGTACGAGATGGAAGCCGAACATTGAATTTAATACTGCTTCTTTTAAGTAGTACGGCGCTTCGTCGAGAAGATCCGGGAAGAGATTTCCGTGTTTAAATGCCCACAGCAGTTCGACGTACGCTGTGATTTTTTTCATCAAAGGCTTGGACACTTTCTCGTCTGTCATGTAACGCTTAATGAAGGAGGAGAAGTTTTTGTAGGCGTTGCGGGTGTAGCTGGTGACGTAGAATGTTCCGCAACATTCCGCTATAAAGTACACAGTGAAATACTTGGCCGTAACGACTATTATTGAAGCCATCATCGCATTTGATGCAGTCGGTAGCAGGTACCGGATGTTGAAAGGAAACCTCCAGCAAGAATTCGAAACTACCATCATGGACTTCGAATAGGCATCAAGTCGTGATGAGATGCTATCAGTGAGGAGCTTCTCATTGTACATCAGCCGAACCCAGAAACCCAAAGTTCCAATCACCAATAGAATTTTTGTTAGGAGATAGAGACTGTTTGTAAAGAATACGTTTATGTTGAGCTTCTGTGTTTGACGTCTCAGATAGGAGAGTGGGAATATAATTGTGGCTAGTCGATTACTGCGACATACGAACCAGATTAATTGGAAATATGTTGAATGCCAAAATATCAGGCTTATTACTTCGATAGGTACCACACAGGCTAGATCAAAGTAGAATCCTAACTTTTGCTTGATGTAATTTCTCGCGATCTCTTTTTGGGCTACAACAATCCGACCGAATTCATCCTCGAAGCTAGTATTAAACTTTATGCACATTTTAGTAATATGCAGCAGATCGAACAAGTACAATAATATCTTGTAACCTATATGAGGCGGTCGACTGGAGATAGCGTAGAGGTGGAAGGCATAATCTAAGAAGTACATAATGTTTAAAAATACGTGTTTCCAATATTTCATAACCTTATTCTCTGATAAAGCCTTGTATGTTTTGCGGTGTAGATGTTTCATTTTCTTATGCAAAGTACCCGCATGTTCTAATTTGTCGCTTGATGGTTTTGTAATCTCGAAAATTGGTCGTCTATCGCTGCTGCACAAAATGCGCTTTTCCTCTAAAAAGTCGACATTGAATACGGTTAATTTCATGAAATGCTTCCTTAGTTCTGGAAATTTTTTCAGGTGAGCATGGAAGACGGTACTGGAGAATTTTAGTACTTCGACATGTCCAGAAGCCACCATACTTAAAGTTCTACGTCCCTTTGGGCAATTATCTAGGTTGCCGAAAATGCTGCCGACCCTCAACGAAACTAGCTTGTTGAAATCGGCACCAACCACTTCGACTATTCCTTTGAACAGCAGAAAGACGTAACCGTTTACATCATTCACGCTGTATATAATACCGGTTTTTAAATATATCTCATGTTTAATCTCTAAGAGTAGACTTTTGAAAAACGAAGAATTAGGTTCAGGAAATATAGAAGACCGTCTATAGATAGTTCCGTAAAAATTGTACAATGCTTCGATTTTAAACGAGGACTTAAAAGGCCGGAATGATTTGTGAATGCTCTTACCCCGCGTTTTGTTCCACATGTATTCGAAATGATTCACAATTTCATTTTTGATGGCTTTGTCGATCTTTCGGTATCCCAGGAATTTAACGAGACTGTTGAGGGCTTCCTGATAAGTGTTCAGATCCTTATTTATGCTGAGTGATGTCGCTACTATATTTCCGATGAGAACCAGGTATAGGATTATACTAGTGAGGGTGATGCAGAAAAGCCAAACTAAAGCTTTGAATGTCGTCGCTTTAATATTACTAAAGGAATTTGCCGTCGTTCCCGCAGCGATGTACATGAACGCAACTGCATAAGCTCTGTACGTCTTAAGCTTACTGCGTGTTATTACATATCCTATCCACGTACGTTCATCACAAGTAAGAGAATCTTTACTTACTGTACAAAAGGTTATGAAACAGAATGCCGTCAAGTAATTATGCGCTATTATTATGTGCGGTAGAATGGCCAACATCTCAATAACTCCTTTATTTCTCATCTTATTCCCGAAGATTCTTCGATATAAACCGATATATCGATACAATTGAAGCACCCTATTTAGGCAAAACATTATTTCCAGCTCCACTGTGGTAAATAATCTCAAAATCCTGTGGAACGGGAAGCATGCCAACAAATCGATTAGGAGGCTATGATGGAGACGATGTCTGGCGGTGTAATAAGGGTGGCTCACCTCTATTCCGTCTTTATTATAATACGTGAAGTGAAGCCGTATATATATGTCAAGATAGGCAGCGAAATCCAAACAAAAAATTATTTGATCCAATAGGTAAGCTTCAAAATTGTCCTTATGGATCACTGTGAATGGTAGGATGAAGTTCGTTAATAGGGCAAATATACTTCTTGAAATCTCCCAATAGAAGACGAATTTACCATTGTTTGTGAATGAGTATCTGCGAAAGGAAATAAATATGCTATAGTAGTTATCTGCTCTTTCACCTTCACTTTCTCATAACCATTTCTCTTTTAGCTTGAAAGCCGTAATTTGTTTCTGTTTGGAATTGCTCACTCCTAAAACGAACTTCTCCATTTGTTATATGTATTTTACACATCGGAAACTAACACCTAAGAAACTGCTAATTTTCATTAATTGATGAATGCAACTCGAAGATAAATTATTAAGTATTGTCAAGGATAATGGTACAACGGTCGGAGTGTCAGTGAAGTATGCAATATCAATGGTACTTTTTTTATCGGTTTAGGTCAGCTTTAGGTCAGCAAAATAAGTTAAACATTGGTCGACAATCGAGAAATTATAATTAAATTATGTTTGGCAGTAAACACTTGAATGAGACAAACAAGTCGATGCTGAACCATTTCAGTCGGTGCAACGTCGGTTGAAGATCAGTCTCCAAGCGTTGCAAACTTGCCAATTTTGACGGAATATTCGCCCAAAAATCTGTAAAAGTATGTGACGACGCTGCGAGCCAATGTTCGGCCAAATTTTCATGTAAGCCGACATAGTTGCCAACGTCGAGCCACGTAATGGGAAGCCAACGTTGCGCCATATATATTTATTGCAGGTCTGTGGGAATCATTATGTAAATAAACTAGTACAGCTTCCTAATACGCCATTTTGTGGTAAGCAATCAAAGAACTGCTCGAGAGATGGTTTGGAGAATAGTACCCGGCTTTTGTCGCTGCTTTTTAAACGGCCGGCATGTATTTTTTGGCACTAGAGGGCGTCGTTTCGAAGGTAAGCGGTACGAACTGTAAGACAAATAGCGGTTTGAGGTGGAAAAATACACGCTTGGAACTACGCTACTGACGACGGTAGGCAGAAGGGTGTCCGTGGGTTAGTGTGGTTTTCTCTCCTCACATTGCTTCTGCCGTGAGCGATTTCATCAATACCATGAGAAGGTTATATTATCACAACTTAGAACGTTGTTTATCTTTAATCTTTAAAAAGTAGATAAAGCAAATAAACTTGCCAGGCTTATTTTTAATAAAAAAAGTAGACAAAGAAAACTTAATATCGTTCTTTATACACTCCCCGACAAAAACTTAGACGCGGTAAGATGTTTTAAAGGTTTTAAGGGTTACAACATTTCTTTGCGAAACTAGCAAGATATCTAATTAAGTTTTTATTAATAAAAGTAAAATAAACTTAAAAATATCTCCTCCAGTAATATATGAACTAAATAATAAATTATTACTCCAATGTTTAAACAATTTCTGCGACAAAAATTTAGACGGTCTGTTGCGAATGTAAAACAAAAATAAACAAATGAGTGATCAGTAATGCGTAGATCCTCCATTGTTCTTAAACACTTCCAATAGTCTGTTATTAATAGATTTATATAAATTTAACACATAATTTTGAGGGATATTCCGCCATTCGGTCACTATTGAAGTTTTCAGTTCCTGTACCGTGAAATATTGACGGCCTCCGCTATAAACGCGACGTGCCAATTCACCCCACATATTTTCAATAATGTTTAAGTCTGGTGACCGTACCGGCCACTGTAAAGTTTTAATCTTTTTCTCTTTAAACCATTCAGTAATGGTTTTTGCTTTATGAATTGGGGCGCTATCTTGCTGAAAAACAAAATTGCACCCGGCCCATTGGTTTCCAAAACGTAGAAGATTGTCACGCAATAAGTCTTTATACGTCACAGATGTCATTTTGTTTGTGCAAAACATTATCCTACTTTTATCGCGGAATCCAAACGCTGCTTATATCATGACCGATCTACCCCCTAATTGTCTGGTCATTTTTACTTTTGGTTCCTTTCTCAGATCATGACAATAATGCGAGTACCCATCCGGTCCGTCCAAATTAAAACGTTTATCATCGGAAAATATAACTTTTTCCCATCGTTTCTTCCAGGATACGTGTTCTTCAGCAAATCTCAACCTCGCTTCTTTGTGTTTCGCCGAAAGTGGCGGTTTTCTCAACATTTTCTTCCGTGATATTACCGGTGACGCCTTTAAAATCCTTTGAAAATTACGCACGTGCGTTTGTACCCCCGCCTGTTCTGCAATAACTCTCGCCGACGCAGAAGAATTGGATGCATACCGCAATATCATGCGTTTATCCCGCCTACTTACAGCTTTCGGTCGCCCCTGGTCTTTTGGTTCGCCGTAATTTTCCGGATCTTCTAGGAAATTTCTAACGCAATGATCGCTTCTTGGTAACCGACAAGCAATTTTCTTCTTACTAACACCATCCTGGTGCCAGGCTAGAACTTTACCCTTTTCTATCAAGGATAATTGTTTTTTTCTACCCATATTGCAAACACTTTATAAAATACAATTTCTCGTGGTGAAATGTGTACACTTTACCAACACAACCACTGCATATAAAGAGAAGTATCAAATTAAAACATTTTTGCTTATATTAATGTAATAAATACAAAGGGTTAAATTTTTGTCGCATTTAAAATTCCTATTTTGATCTGGGAAAATCTCAATTACCATTACAATAAAGCAATAAATACCCACAAATATCTATAAATGGACTATTTACATAACAAGTATTAATAACCCTCATTTACATTTTATATAAAGTCTATAAACTTTGTTTCGTAAATAAAAACGATACGGCGTCTATGTTTTTTTTGGGTAGTGTAGATCTAAAACCTATATTAACTTATATAACCTTTCCTAGTAGAAGAAGTAATTATTCTTTGCGAGTAAGTAGGCAAGAATTTATGTTTTTTTTTTTTTATGTTATCGATTAAAAACCTTTAATGGATAAACTTTTAATTTAATAAACCGTTGATTAAAATGACTTTTATAAAAATACTAGTATTTTGTATGTTCTTTAAGTGTTGTGTGGGTTGGCGACTGTTTAGCCCACTTTTTGATTGGAAGTTATGTTTTGCATAATTTTTTTATACTCTAAACATCGGTGACTTTGAAATAATAACGTAGGGTTCTGTGGCCAGAATCAGTTAAAACTGTTTTCCGGATTAAGACCGTGCCATGGTAGGAAATCGAAAATTCGATGTTCCGCCTACAATCATATAGGGCTTCTCTCGGAGAGGGAAATGTAGCAGGCTACAGTTACCATGCTAACTCAACGTGTAAACCACGCTAGAGGCGAAAATTAACTGCGGGATTACGAGGGGACTGCCAGGATTATATATCGGCGATAGGCATAGTTTGCCGCTGATTGGCTGTCGCGGCCAGTGTCAGTCGGGATCGGTCGTTGCATATATCTGCGAGGGGTAACCTGTATCTCTATTGACATTCTTAGGATCTTTAAAGATCTCTGTAGACACCGTAGTTTTCCCATTGTAATAGTGGGAATAATATCTGATAGCCAATATCTAGATGATCAGCGGTGGACGAATTCGTGGGAAGGCATGTTCTAGCGCGTTTCGACAGAGCGTCCTCTTTCGTCGATATACACTAAATCACATGAACAAGAGATCCTATAAAAACCTTGAAGTTGAAACCACGGAAATACTTGTCATTAATTCAAATGGAAATAGGTTAATATTTTATCTCCGAGATACCTTCATTAAGATTTATAAGATAAGAAGATAAGAAAAATATTTATCAAAATTGATGGTTTTGTATTTTTTTTTTTGTATTTTTGATGGTAAGTGCAGAGAATTTGTATGTCAGGATTAGCTGCGAAAATAATAATGAACGTACCAGCTATAACAACAGCAGCTGTGTGTTGCAGTTGAAACAATTTAATTTTTTCTGCATATGTGTAGTATGACTAAGCATTGTATTTGTTAATATTTTAGAACTCACGAACGCGAAATCTTATTGGCAAAATTAAAGTTTGATAATGACGAAAATGGAAATTGCCGGTATTGATATTTATGATGATGAGCGCAAAAAATATATTGAATACGATTACCTTAATAAGAGGTATTTTAATCCCCACAGCCACTTAGGAAAGCCTTCATGATATCTAAAATATTTCGTAGTTCTCTTCTTCAAAACATATCCAAACGAAATAATATTAGGCTGTTGTTCTTCTTCAATCTCTTCCGTTCCCGAAATGAAAAAATCTGATGATCCTTTTGTTAAAAACTCTAAACCTTGGAAGGCGTGCACAGTTCTCTGTAGGATCTTGTATTCGATAGGATAGCGTAACATTATCGCGTTCAGCTTAACGAAATTAAGTGATACAATCCGACAGGTTGTTAATGCTTTTACGGTAACCATGGACGGAATGTTCGTCGCACTTTCCAGTAGTGAGAAGCACTCGCCGGGGTATACCTTTTTCTTGCGGCCACCGAAACTGGTCATTGTACAGATTCCGTTGGAAAGGATATGAATCTCTTTGCAGACTTCGCCCGTATCTTTAATGGTTTCCGTCGCCGGTAGAAAATGGATGGAGGCTATGTGACATATGTGTGTTAAAATTGTTTCGTCCAGATCGAAAAAGAGAGGCTGGTTCCTGATCAAGTCCGCAATCTGAATATTGTAAGTCATTGCGGCGAGATCTGGAGGTAGATTGTCTAAGGTATGAGTACCCTGTAAGAAGTGGACGCCATGTACTTGAAATTGCAATTTCGCGTACCTCCTGATGCGTTTAGTTAGTTGTTTCGTTAAATTAAAACATTGCATTGTCGCTGTTAGATTGATCAGGAATTCGTCCTTTTTATGGTCCTGCTGCTGTAATAACATGTTGGACGACGTAGTGTGAGAGACGAATAGGAAGAGGAAAACATTGATGACCAACAGTAACATCAGCAAGATGACGCAAGATTCCCAATCGTAAATGAAAGGAAAAGCAGCGATGTCCATGCTGCTGATGTAGAAGACCGACATTGACACGCATAAGAATATTTTCCTATTTACACTATCTATGGTGAAATTTTGCAGCATGCTTTCAAATTCTGCAGCGTTGCTGCTTCTAGTGCCCAACATATGCAGGATCGTAGCGAGGTAGTAGGCCATTAAGCCGAAATAAGTACAATATCTCACAAATTGCATGAAAACATACCCGGATACACTCAGACTTAATTGTTGAAAATACAGTTCGAACCTATAGAACTTCAAAATACGATTGGCAAAGACTATTAAGTGCATCGAATGCGGAACAGAGCCTTCCATGGCGGTTATAATATGTTGCATCGGAAGCACGCTGATTATATCGATGGCATAGAATGGATCAGTGAAATTGTGATATATTATTTCATCGAAATTAGTGATGTACGAGTTTTCAATTTCTATAGCTGTAGACGATTTAAAATACAGGTCTATTATCCACAAGAGGGTTATTATGTCGCAAACGAAGTGAAATCTGAGCGGGAGCGTTTCCAAAAAGACTGTAAAATACGGAAAAGAAATCACTGCCACCAGGGATAGTATTAGAACTAAGATATTCCACGTCTTAAGCAGAACGGAATTCGGTTTGAAGACGAAGGGGAACTTATTTCGCAAGAATACCGAATCGGTGACTAGCTGTATGTCTTCGACCATGACGAGAAAATCCAAATATTTTGCGCAGAAAACGTTATGTTGCAGGCTTTGAAGGAAATATTTCTGGTAAAAGTTGGAAAATTCTTTTTGGGATAATAGAAGCTTTCTTAGGATTAGTTTGATCCATTTCATGGTGACGACCCCAATAGGTTCTGTATAGTCCTCATGTTGCAGTTGAAACAGAGACATGTCTCTGAAGTTCATGGCTTCTTCATAGCGATCGCGTATCTAAAAGAGAGAAATCCTTAATGTTTAAGACAAGTAAAAAATAACAATCTGGGGGGTAATCCAGAGAAAAGACAAACTTGCAAAAATATGCTAAAATGTAATCAACCTCACTTTCAAATGTAGTAAATAATAATAAATACACTGTTAAAGAATTATTACAACAATGTAATACGTACTTTCCTATTCACAGCCGCGACTTTCTCCGGGTACGTTCTCGAAAGGCCTAAAAAGTCTTTGCGATTCAGAATGGCGATATCGCATATACCTTTGGCTACCACGGTACACGTGGATGGATACGAAATAGTCAACGTGGATTCTCCCAAACATGTGCCACTTGTTAACGAGAAAATCGGCGTTTCGCTGTCTTCCTCAGATAGAATTTCTACTATTCCCGACTTTATGTAGATCATCATGTTCTTGGACTGTTTTCGTTTGAAGATAACCTCTCCGGGACAGAATATTTTGTGATGCATTATAGAAGATACGGCTCTGAGGAAGAAGACGTCTTCGTGTCTAAATAGATGGGTATGCTTGAGCGGTAGCCATGAAACTTCCAATGCCAATTCTTTGTACATGATCGGAGGTAAAACCTTTCCTAGTTAATTAAAAAATTATCAATCTATTAATGGTAATGGCATTCGTATCAATTTTGCTAAGTCTCTTTTATTAAATGATTGAAAATTGGAATCTACTCTACCTGCATTTATGGTAGTGGTATGATGCTGATCTCAATATAATGTATTATGTCATCAACATTAAAATACAAGTGAATTTGATTTCTATTTTTTTTTAATCATTTAAGAAAAGAAACTTGGTATCACTTCCGGTGATATTGAATATGTCATTGAATCACCAATAGCGCCAACAATTAAAAAAAATATATTTGGGCAATTTTCATTGCCCCCCAAATGAGTGCAGCGCATATATATGTATATCCCAAATTATTCCAATTGCGAAATTATTAACGTCAAAATTGTTATAAACGAAGGATTTCTTGGTTTAGTTGGTGGTGTTTCAGAAATACGTACCGAAATAATTTTTTGTGTAACACCCTTCGTTCTTTTTCCAAGTGATATTACCAAATTCACCAATTAGCAATTCGTACTTCAAGTAGTAACCTCTCCATTCTCTCAGGTTCTCCTTTTTCCAGCAAGAAATGTTCGAATTTAGCCAGGTGAACAGCCCCATATGCTCAAATCGCTTCTTCAACATATGCAGGATGTTCACGATGAAGTTGCTAAGGAAGTGTACCAGAATGATGTAGGGAATCAACGACGCGAAGACGTTTTCGGTTATTTTACTCTTGATCGCTTCAACTCTTCCTAACATGAACAGGTGACAAGCGCTGTAGTAGATGAACTGGTTGATTACAAGCTGCCTGCGTTTCGGGTCTTTGCAATTGAACTTGCCACTACGACATTCGACAACATACGAAATGCAACCGAGCGGTAGGGCCAACATGTAGATTACGTTCATGTATATTATTAGCTGGATGAAGCAGCTGCTGGTATTAATGAACTCTTTAATTTGCATGTAGAAAGCGCAGATCCTGCACCATCGCAAGGCATACCTTAGTCGAAGGCAGTAATAAGCATAAGCGTTTGCATCTTTGATCATCGTGGCATAGACTGTCTCCCAAGGCACTAAGCTTACAAATTCTATAAGTATTATTAGGCCATGCCTAGGGTTATGCCGGGTGTTTCTCTTTTCCCAATTACCTTGCTTGTATATAATCATGCTCATTAAATCTAAGAAATAGAAGAAGTCGAACGCGTACAGCAATTCTGGAATTCAAATAAAATTAGTCGCTTGATTATTGTTGCGTCTATCGAGTACTACCAAATTGTTAATAGAAGCACAATACGAGGGTAGTGTGAATGGTTCAAATCTAAACATAAAGATGGCTTTACTAGTCAAGAATATGATGGTAATATAGTTGCGCATGCGTTGATGGATATTTTAGAACATTTCGGACATGTTGGACGTTTAGTTATTGCTTAACATTCCTTTGTGTTGGTCGATGTTAGTGAAAATGGAAAACGTCGAATGTTGAGTCGTCATTAAATTTTCTCATTTGAAAAGGAATGCACTTATACAAATTGAGTTAAATTTTGGGCAGCTGTGGTCATGTGGCAGTAACTTAACGAACAACAACACCACCACTAATTTATCTACTGCTTATGTTCCCTATATCCACAAGGTAACGGATAGAATCGGTATAATTTTGAAAAAAATCATTAAAACGAGCTTTAAACCCCTTCCAAATGTTTCAGAAATTCTTCCGTTTCCAAAATTTGCTCGCTTAGCCATCAAAGGTGTATATCGGCGAAACAGAACGTTCTGTCAAAACTCTAATTCGACTATCGCTGCTACAATCGCATCTTAGAGAGTCCAGAAGTCCATCACTTGTAACGAAGATTCTAGACTGACAGTGATCGCGACACCCAGCCCAAATTCAGAACTCGTCTAGTTTTAACCGACTCTGGCCGTGGAAACCTACTTTATTATTTCTGGTTTTGCACTTTCACAGTGGTTTCGCAAAGGTACTTTTACTATTTTGTTATAACGGACTGACTGGTATGATACATAACGAATATTTAGAGAAATTCAAGTTTTTGTATCATAAGATTGAATGAAGTCTTACCTTTTAATGTTGCTGCTCCTTCCTTTATAAGTTCGTTGGGTATTCCCAATGCCAAAGCAGCGTCTGTCGTAGACGTTACGTAACCCAAAGAGATGCCAACGATGATAAGCATCAACGTTTCATAATGGAATTGCATCAACACTAACGATTGAAATCCTGTTATTGTATTCTGTCTTAAGAAGTATTCATCTTCATCTTCATACATACTGCCGGTGGACGCAGAGGTCTCGCTCGGTGCAGTTGTTACGGTTACCTTGGACTCTGTTTCACTGCATTGGCTCCAATCGTTAATCATAATTATTAATTCCAAGTATTTAAGTGCGCGATATTAGTGAAAATGTTTAAATATTATGCGTTTTTGTTGTTAAAAGTTGACAAGTGCAGGTAGCTATATATCCAGCAGTTAACCTCTGTATTATGAAGCTGTAACTATAGTGATTTTAAATAAGTAAAGCAGCCAATAACTCACTAGTGTGTTATAGATAAATTACTTTCCTTACCGCGATGAATACGACTCTGTCAAATATTATTATGTGTAGTTCTAGTATTTTCTAAAGGAAGTGATTCAAGTATTTCGACAGAAGTTGATGCTGGTGCCTTTTTCAGACCTTGTATCCTCCTGGCTTTTCTTTAAACTTTATTCGAAACTGAATCTTGAATGCAGCCTTCAGCTACGGTATTGGACTTCCATTCACCATGGCGTTTTACTGTTGTAACATCGGCCCCTGCATTTGCTAACAATGTTGCTGAGGAACGTCTCATATTGTGTCCTGTAAATTATTGTGCCGCAGAAGCAACTAACTGAGGTATTTTCGATGTAGTGTTGATCCAACCGGTTGGATATTGCATCTTCTATTCTTATAGTAAAGAAATAATCTACAAGGTGAGGCAATTTTTGATCTCCGGAAAACGTATTTTCTAGAAACATCCAAAAAGTTTACTGAAAACCCTTGTCTAATAATTACAAAATTTCTTGACACGTTCGTCTTTGTGTCGGGTGTGGAAACGTATACATAAGTACTCTCCTTATCTTATTTACAACATTAGTTCTCAATTTAATTGTCTCATCAGAGCGACAAGCACCTGATATTCCTGTTATTCATGTGAGCAAATAGAGAAGGTAAATAAATAAGTAAATGCTTTGGACAAATATAACAAAATGGGAATACTTTCATGATTATATTGGTCGTTAGGTGCGTCGCTTAGGAGTCCTCTTTTTAAAATTTTTGCTTTTTTGGCTCTGAGAGGCCTGCTCTCCATTTTCAACCATTTTCCATATTTCAAGATATCGATATTTTTATATATCTTCAATACTCCTTTAAGCACTAAGCGTCCATAGTGAGGAAGGTGCTAGGCTTTTCTATAATTGAAGAAATAGTTTAGCATCACACAATCCTTGCTTTCATTCTTGTATAATTAAAATTTATGAAGACGTTTGTTTGGTTCATGAAAAGTTAATACACCAAGAGACGCAGTGTGATAGTCTTTTCCTTCAGGTATTGGTACAGCTTTGCTGTGTGGTATAGGTCTCATAGCTACTACCAAAGCTTTGGTAGCTTATGATAGAAATAGTCTCTTGTTATATCTATTAAGCAAAAGTAATTGCTGTTTTGTTTGTGCTCGTTTGCCATAAAGCCAAGTTGTAATATTTTGCACCACAAATGTTGGAACCCTGTATTCCTCCTCAGCGTTTCGAAGCCAAAATAGCTTGTGTATATTTCTTTTATAGCTTCATTAAATCTTTTTCTTCGTTTTGAAATTGTACACTCTCCACAAATATAATAGAAACTATTTGAATTATTTTTGTAAGACATTTTTTATATTTTGTTGCTTTATTTCACTTCGCTTTGCACACATTAACAGCCGCATTCCGACTAATGAATGAACAGACGTAGAATTCACAATATAAATATATAAAGGAAAGAACGATGTTGTTTGATCTGACCCAAAAAATATGGAAGAAAAAAGATAAAATATTGTATTTATGTATTTCTAAAATTTAAGAGTGAACCTGTTTCGACTTACAGTCATTATCAGCACTGTACAAAATCTGTATAAAAATTGTTTATACATTTTATTTCAAATTTAAATAGGAATGACGGAATTTTTGGTCGTATTGGGCGCGAATTAGAGTGGCAATATTTGCAATAGTAGCAGCTAACAGTTATGTGTAAGGCAGTAACATCCACGTACACGTATAGCATATTAAACCTTTTATTTAGAAATTTTGTATTTTTCTTTGTTTTTAAATACCAGCTTAAGAATTATCTTATATCTTTGTAAGAAGACTCTTTGTACGAAAATTTAATTAATTACTTAGAGTTAGCGTTTCATAACATTTTTATGTGTGGGATCTACTTATTTCTTTTGCTCAGAGAAAACTAATAGACGTCGAGTGAAAAATTAAACAATTTTTAGTGCTCAAGAGTTACAATGTATTTCTCTCGAAAAAAAGTTTTGAATGCTTTAGACAAAAATCTAGCACAATCCTTGCGGATTACATTAATTTTAATGTGAATTTTCTTGTTTATTTAACCAAATAGTAAATTTTCTATCCGCACACTCGTCCTTCAGAGAATTGAAGTATTCCAGTGTCCGTTCTTATTATTTTGGGCTCGAAACTGCACCCGATTCATCGTTTCGTGGATAATAGTTTTGGTGTTAGGTTTAGTGGGGTTTTTGAGTTTTTCCTTCAAATAGTTTGATATAAGTTGAAACTTCAGTGTAGGCTTTCACGACCGTAATCCATTGTAGAAATGTCTTTCGGGTGATGTCGTAAAGCCTTTAGAAATCTTCTGAAGAAGTTGACAGCATGGTCAGCGAAACGTCAAGTAAAATATTAACTACACGACATCACCCGAAAGACATTTCTACAAGTTGAAACTTGAATGGTATTTTGAAAATGTCTTTTCCGAATCTTGGTTAAGAAATTAGAATGGTTACTATGAAAGCGGTTCTAATTTAATGACGATGCAATAACATAATTTTGATATGAAGAAATATAATTGAACTTTTCGTTAGTTATTTTAGTTTCTCACATTAAAAGTTGTTTCTTGAATACTTTTTTTTTTTAAACAACCATACCTCTTGTCTGTCTACTTGTGTAAGACAAACTTACAATTTTTTACGTCGCTCTTCCAAAACACTACAAAACTTCAGATATTTGATGTCCGATCTTACCCATATGTTTTTCGCAATGTTGTGGAGTCGATGCAGATATTTTTATAGAAAAATCTAAATTTTTCATCTTGTAAAGGTAATTTGCAGTTTCTGTGTGTAAATAAAACAACTTCCTTTTAATTATTAACATCTTCTTTATTTACAAGAGAAATAAGGCACATTTCAATGTAAAACTGGCCTAAAACGTTTTTTTTTTTAATTATCATTGCCATTTATTCATTTTGGTTTATAAGACTACATAACCACAAAACAAAATAACAAACAAATAATAGCTTGAAATACTACCAATGTCACATGACATTAAATTAAGTACATAAGACCGTCAGTATAAAATGTATTTAATATTCATAGCATGATTTAAACCTTAACATTATGTAATATTGGCAATACGATGAGGAAACAAATGTACTTAAAATCTAGGAATATGTTTCTGGAATTTTTTCTTTATCATGATGTAGGGAAAAACAAATACATCAAAATAACTAGCTTAGTTCCCAAATTAGATATAGGACATGAATTAATTAACGGGAATATAAAGTTTACTATTACATTTATGGCATCTTATCGATTAGTTAAATATAATACAAAATCTTCCATTTTAGAATATAAAATTATCTAATATCCGTCGTCTCAAGTTTCTAATATTTAAACATGTCAATTGTTCAGAGCTTTCAAAACTATACGAGTTAGAATGTTAATGGTTTTGAATTAGGAGATATTGTTATTTCCATGGAATTCTGTGGGTTTCTCTGCTTCTTTAACTTCTACTCCCATAAGATATTGATATGTTTCAAAAAATTTAACAACATTCAAGCAACATTAAAATATCGACACACTCCGCATCACGCAAGTTTAATGAAGTACTCGAGAACAGCCGTGTGGATTCTGATAATCGCACGCACGATTAATTAAATTTGATTGGTGCGGAGTGTGCCGATACTCTAGTGTTGTTTGCTATACGAGCCCACATACCCTGCTATCATTATTTAACAATACCTCTTGCGGTGCTGACAACAGTTGACATGCTTTACAATTTAAGTATCTTGAATATCTCTAATATTGCCCTCGAAAACACATCGTCGCTCAAATAATAAATTATATATTACTATCTTTTTTCTATAACTCTTTATTATATAAACACACAAAAAATATCCATCTTCACATGAACAAATTCATAAAATCTCTGGTATAAATCGTAATGTTCATTACAATAATCGTAATCAATAAATATAGATACAAACACTATCAGGTTCCACAGGTTTTCTTTTTAAGAGGATAAAACACTATATTTACACACACTACGATATTCTTTTATCATATAATGTATAGTAGATCAGATATAGAAATGGATATGCGATCATTTCGTTATATATCCTTTGCACGATATGTTGCTAATATATGGGTTCTTGATTTAAAAAATAGAAATCTTTATTTACCCTAAATATTGAATGTAGATCCTGGAAGATATTTAGTTAGCAGATAAAAAGTATATCTTCAAAAGAAATTAACAATTAACTTAATAATTTTAATTGAAAAATGCTAAGCATTAAGAGAAAATCGAATAATTTTGAATACTGCAGTTATTGCGTTTAGAATTAAACTCAACTAGTTCAAATTAATCCATTCCAGTGATATTCGATTTCTTCACAAACCTTGCATTAAAAGAAAAAGAAATATCTTGAGAGCAGTGAAAGACAAATGCAGAGAATCTTGAAAGGCCCCGTAGAATTAAAAAATTAAACACTATAGAAGGAGTTGAAATCAAGAAAGAAGCACAATTTTGAAATGTCACGCTTTTTTGAAATACATTGTATAGTGGTACCACGAATCTTGGAATTAGGGAGAGAAAATTTGGATGAATTTTTGAAGAAATGCATATTACAATTATTACAGATTCGGTAAAATTTTCGCGCGACTCGTCTACATGTTATACATCAGGCGTCTGTTTGCTTAGCTCACTGCTTTCCATAGCTTCGCATCAGTCTTCAATTCATTTTTACTCCTTTGGAAAAACCTTCTATCTAAAGTGAACAACGTTGAAAGTTCAAGAAAAAGCCTCATTATCTTCGCCGCTTTCGATACGCTAAAAGTTTTTATGTATTAAGCGTTTATTGATTGCTCCATGTAGCATCATTTTCAAAAGGGTGTTCAAGCAGGAACTTGGGGATTTAAATTTTATATTATTTCTAAAATAATGTCACTTTGAAGATTTATATTTGGCATACGTCATCTAGAAAGTTGTAAATTTCACGATGCGGCATTTCACGCTCGAAGAACGTCCAAACTTGTTATGAAAATGCCTAGCCATGCAGCAATTAGGAGTTTAATTCCAAATTTGCGTGGATTGGTTCTGTTCTTGACATCAAGAGACAATTTCGAAAACGTAATATTCGTTCAGCTGAAACGAAAGTGTGACCAAAAGTTCAAAGGTCTAAATTAATCATTCCATATCGTTCCCGCAACGAATTTTGACAAAAGACCTTCGTCTAGATGCATATAAGATTCGATTAATTCAAGAGCTGAAGTTCATGGATCATCAAAATCGCCGTGTGTTTGGCGATTGGATCTTAATCGAATCGTACGAAGCCCATTTTAAGTACGACAAAACTATCGCTTTTGGGGACGCGAAAATCCTCGAAATATTGTGGAAAAACCATTGCATCTTCGTCGTGTAACCGTTTAGTGTGGATTTTCGTCCCAAGGCGTGTTTGCACCTTATTTTTTGGAAATGGGAACGGGGAAACATAGCGAATGGTATTGTTAGAAGTTGATTAACTTTTTATGGTCTTTTCTTTCAACAAGATCGTGCTACTTGCCACACTGCCAGAGAAACTGTAGGTTTATTGCATGAAGAATTTCCTGACTGTAAATTGTGACATTGGTGGCCCTCAAAATCGTGCAATTTAATATCCCTAGACTTTTTTCTTTAGAGTCTTCTTAAAGATCAAGTCTATCGATGATTTAACAAGTTTAACAATATTCGTGCGGTTATTGGTGAAATTCACTCGAATATGTGCAACGAAGTAATTAATAATTTTGAAAAAATCTATATGCAAAAGGAGTCTAAAAACTGAGAATTTTGTACAAAATTTAGATCCGCAAGTTTCTGTTGGGACACCCCATTATATATTAAATCGTATTTAATATATAATGGGTCATGGAAAATTTCGGATTACGAAATGTTTTTTGGAACCAATTAATTGTTATTTATGACATCCTGTAGAGGTTTCATTTTCCGAATTCCAAGAATAAATAGAGCCGGTACTTGGACGTCTACTCTAGTCGATCAAATAAATATCTTCCATGAAATTGTCATTAATATTTAAGAGACAATAAGTACTTTCCTATAAATAATACGCATTTTTTTCTCAATACATTGACAACAATTTTCTTCCGACTGTATTGTTTGGTTCTTTAATTAAACATGCCATATAAAAATCTGCAGTAGTAAAAGATTAAAAAGTAGATAATAACAGTCTTAAGAAGTATGTAAAATAAAACAAAAATATCAATAAATACTTATTTCGGAATGCAATGTAATTGAGCACATCATTTTTTTTTAAAACGCTACACATTTTAAATGTTTTAATAAAAAGAATCACATTTTATTTCATCCGATCGAGTATCCGTTCACACGATTTTACACTTCATCCTAACGTTAACCTTTTAATTAATATGACCATTTTTAGAACTAGTAAGGAATGTCAATATACTGATGTTTATATACAGAACGCTTAACCCGGAGAAAATTAAATAAAACACACGGTTTTTGGATCACTGGAATCACACCGAAGCCGTTTTGAGAGTTTTGATGCATTTTTTTCTGTAGAATAGTGGCTAGAAATAATATAATAGTCTATGTATAACCGTAAATTTTCGATCACAATAACTTTTCCGGATCGTAATTCTCTAGCATCCATTTTAAATGGTACATTTCCGGATTGCAGTGCTCCATGACCAGTTTATTCCTTGAGTCGTTTATGCCGAGGCATTTATCACTGCTGAAGTGCCTCAGGAGGTTCGTATCGGGATCGTAGTCCCAATATTGATTGCCTTTGGAGCCGTGACACGGATACAGGATCACATCGTGGCCGCTGTAATCCAGGCAGGCTTCGTCTCTTCTTATTTCGCCGGTCTTGCTGAGCATCCAGTACTGGAAACGCAGCGAGAAACACGTTAATAGATGGGCTATTGTGCGATTTGGGGAAATGGAAATGTGTATATGTGAACGTGTGCATGTGTGAATTTCGCATCTGTGTGTAAATGTGTATTCCGAGAGTGGTTATTCAGCGTGTATATTATATGTGATGTTTGTCGAGTTAGGTAACGTTGGTGTATAGATATATATATATACAAATGTTTGTTTAGGTTCAATATAACCTCCACCACCTAGTTTAATTTGCATACTTATGTACAATCTTCTAATTCTCCTCGATAATACCAGTAATAAAGTAATTTTCCCGGGATAATTTCATAAGTATTGTTTGTTGTAGATAAATTAGGTATTCATGAATTACAAGATATTTTCCCAATGAGAGCTTTGGGAAAGTAATGTTCAATTTGGGAGATTGAAGGGCTTCTATTACAATCTAAAGACGAAATAGCAACACTATTAGAAATGATTATCAATAAACCTCTTTATTCAAAAGCCAATATACAAATCAATAGAAGTCGTTAAGAATAAAAATTGTATAAAAACATCAATAATAAAAATACAATAAAATATAATTAAAAAGGTAAATAAGAATAAAAATAAAATAGACAATAACTTATTGAAACCGTAGGAGCAGCTTTCATTCAGAGACTTCTCAAGTTGTACTTAATAGTACTAATATTTCTTATTCTTTCGGGGAGTCGGCTTTGATTCGTCGCATATGCAAACTCGCGATGTACGACGATGCGGGGCCGACCACGAGCTACAACCTCTGGTAGAATACGAACGCCTAGGTAAAAATTTGTTAAATATTCAAGGTCCCCTTTGCAAATTCAGGGCACCGATTCATATATATTGATGGGATGTCTAAATTTTGTCCTGTGTTAATATAAATCGACAGTTGTATCGGTATTTAAAGGCGCATTTGAGCCACAAATACTCTGTTTCAAATAACCGATTGACCCCATTTTATTATATTGTATGACATAATTGAATAAGCAAGGCATAGTACACGTTAAGTACACTTTTTGTCGCAAGACTCGATACCAGTTGTACGCTGACGTAATATGCCGAATTTAATTGTTTTTATTTCATATTCAATATGCGACTCAAATGTCAAGTTCTCATCCATGCTAGAGTTCGCTTTTTATAGAAGTAAATGATAGCAGCCTTTATAACTAGAGAATTAAATATGTTCTTCAACGTTTTGTAACGTTTAGCTTTGTATCAAAGTACGCAGATATATCGTTACTGTTCTATTTTAGTTTTCTTTAGTTTCATTTTGGTTTATTTTTCGTTCATCATTTAATCTAGTTTAATATGTTTCAGGTGAAAATATGCTCTTGTTCGGCATCTAAAAAGCACGAGACATATTGAATACCAAAGAGGAGTTTCTCGTGAATAATTTGTAATTGATTTATGCGGAGCTCTTCTTGGTACCAATGTCTCGTTAAATAAATTGCGTCCATGAGTTCTTAAGAAAATATATTAAACAAAACATCTTTCGACAACTAGAAAGTATTACGTACACTACCGTCCATATTAGTTCGGATACCTAGTAAAATGTTGTAAACTCTACTAAAACATAATATAATTGCGTTCATATATAAATAACATATTTATATTAGGTCCTTTATGAAGTTTATAACGAAGAATATCGATTAGAGAATGGTTAAAAACCTATTATATTTTATGACCCAATATAGTAATTTTCAGGATAATCCTCATCGACACAAATAGGATTATTTTTGAGGCAATACTGCAGGTAATAAATTTACATACTCTTTGGGGTGGGTGCAGGTCACCCGAAAGTTTATTGTGTATTGATAAATGCTTTAGTTTCTAAATAAACCTGCTTGTGCGTGCGTTAGTGTTAAATGCGTATCTTTTTGTGTGAACCTGATTAAAGTTATTAAAATGCCGAGAGGGAAACTGACAAGTTTAGAAAAGCGCTCTGTAATTATTGCTTTTCATCAAAAAAGTTATTCAGTGCGTGAAATTTCCGAAAAAAATACAAGTTAATAAATCGGCTGTTAGTGATATCATTCGGAGACATCAACGCACGGCTACTTTAAGAGATTGGGCACGTTCAGGTCGTAAGAGAACAACAACTCACGCCGACGATGAGCGTATAAAATTGTTGAGCAAGCGAAATAGGACACTGACACCATCAGAAATCGCCGCCGAAATGAATCGCGACCGTGCAAGAAAAATTTCTGTTATTACAGTGAAAAGAAGATTAAAAGCTGCAACTCTTCACGGCCGCATTGCAACAAAAAGCTCCTACTTCGACGGGGAGATAGACAAAAACGCCTACAGTGGGCAGAAACACAGAAATTGGACAGTGAATGATTAGAAAAGGGTGCTATAGGCTGATGAGTCAAAGTTTGAGGTGTTCGGACAATCAAGGCGCGTTTTTGTAAGAAGAGCGAATGTTGCAGGATTGTGTAGTGCCAACTGTCAAGCAAGGAAGAAATTCTGTGCTTGTTTGGGGTTGTTTTTCCTGCGCCGATACAGGAGACTTGAAGCGAATCGAAGGTATTTTGCGAAAAGAAGGTTATTTAGAAATACTGCAAGAAAATGCAATACCATCGGGGCAACGTCTAATCGGCGAAAATTTTGTATTCATGCAAGACAACGACCCTCAGCAGTGATATGTAAAAATTTCTGAAATGAAGAACAAGATAATGGCAATTTACAAATAATGACATGGCCGCCACAAAGTCCCAATCTAAACCCCATCGAGCTGTTGTGGGATGAATTGGACAGGAGGATCCGAAAAGTATGCCCTACCTCCGTAGGCCACTTGTGGAACTTTTTGCAAGAGGAATGGACTAATATGCCAAATAGAGTCCTTGAAAAACTAGTGGAGCGGATGCCTCGGATTGTGAAAGCTGTTCTTCGCGCAAAAGGGAGTTTCTTTGATGAACGGGATGTTTAAGAAGTTTTTGTTTATTTTTCGTTAGAATGACTTTTTTTTTATGTTTATACTTTAATTTTAATCGCTATTAATAAAATGTAATAAAAATATTTTGGAAAAGTGAGTTTGAATATTTCTCGTTTTTTTTTTTTTTAATTTATTTGCGTGTCCGAACTAATGTGGACGGTAGTGTACATAAGCAACTTGGAAAACAATAAATAAAATCGGGTCAAAAGTAGGAGGATAAGCGCAGATGAAACGACAGCCCGATTTATTTTTACAACCCTATTAATTCAAGCGGCAAACCTCGTATTCCATTTTTGACATAGCACCTGCGGATCAACGCAATTAAACGCCTTGATTAAATACATGCCTATGAGATCCATATTAAGGCTGTTTCGGTTGATCTGGGTGTTGTTTATTTTAGAAATTAGTTTATGTTTCGATAAACAACCCATCATCATCAATTACTTTAGAAAATGTGCTAAGGTTAGCTATTGGTCGATAATTTGCTACATCCACCTCGTTGTCCCGCTTATAAATAAGTACCGCAGTAAGGAAGCCGGAAAATTGACCCCACGTGAATGAGGCATTTACTAAATAAGCTAAGTGATCCGCTAATCCATTAATAACATGCTTCAGTAGAAAACCGCTAATTTCATCATTGCTGTGCGATGTTTTATTGGTTATCGTAGTAACTATTAATATGTCAAGAGTACAAACAGGTTGAAAGAAGAAGGGGGAGCAAGGGATATAGCCAACAAGGCCAGCAGGCGACGTGACTTAAGGTACTGAGAATTTACAAGCGTTCCTGTTATAGATGATAAATAGCTTCTAAATTCATTAAAGACTTCACCCGGTTCAATAATCTCTTTAGCACTATTTACATGAGGTTTCAATTTACCATTAATTACTTTTCATAACGTTTTTATTTTATTACTGCTATTGATTACACGAGACAGCCGTTTCGAGGATGCATCGATACCATCCCACAATTCTTAATCATTAACGAGAATTGAAATAAAAACACATCAGAAAATGCCAAGAAACAATAACCAAAAAAATGATGCTAAAATAGTTTCCTCATGGTATTGATGGAATCACTTACGGTAAAAGCAATGCAAGCAGAGAAAACACACTACTCATGGATATGTTTCTGGATACCAGGCGTCTTCAGGGGTACTGTCCCAAGCCGTCCCTAGAGTAGTTCTTGGACTGCTTACCACGAGATGGAGTGCGCAGGAACGCTTTGGGAAACTGCACATTTGCTTTGTTAATACATTACGGTAAGCCTGTGGAAATCGTCTACCTGTGCGGTTTCCCAAAGTTCTCCTGTGCATTTGCCATGTCAAACAAAGGTCGAAGTTTTGCGAACTTATCATTTGCTGTTAAGTTATCGTTGGCAGCACAATTAACATATTTTTTATTTTATGTCATACCTGTTCTTTCGCATTGCATTTGCTACTGCTAGGTTATAAGTATCTATGGCAACTTCCCATAGCATGTTTGTTGGAGGTTGGAGGATAAAAACAAAATTACTGTAAAGCATTTAGTACCTTCTTCATTTACATCAAAATTATGATCCCCTTTTTTGTTTTGCGAATTTAACAATTTCAATCGTCAAAAATATTTCAAAACCATGAAATAGCCTCCATGTTCGGTTTTTCCATCGATTATGGAGATAAGAATGCGGTAAGAGTATGCTGTGAATCAACGTTGAACCTATTTCGTCAAAGGTTTTTCGTTGATATTTCTGGCTTTCTGCCAACTGAGATAATGCTATATTATCATAATTTTGGTCGCTAGATTCAACTTCTTCGAATTTGCGCTTCAATAACAAGCGAGATCCCCATGGTGAGGTTCGAAAATAAATCAGCTTGTATAGCATAAAGCGGATCCAATCGACAACCAGTACTACTTTCCAAATATTTAATCTAATCGCGAAAATTTAATTGAATCGCGCCAAAAAGGGAGGAAGAGAAAATCAACTCCATTCATTTGTTCCGCTTTCATTGTTGAACGCGACTCGCATAACTCAAACCCGCCGGTTGCGTGGAGTGGGGCCGTTTGCTAGCTAGGTGAATGGTGTAAACCCTCAAACCCCAGCAGTCAAAGCTTTCTCGCGTCGGCCTAACCCCCCACCAATTTCCGGTTATTTTTTTCTTTATTTGCAAAAGAACCCCTCTACTTTCGACGCGTGAAAAATTCCAATTTGTATAATTTCAAAAGGCAGTCAAGTGCACCTGCGACTTTAAACTTCATCCGGGAAAAAGGAAAGGAATTTTTCGCGTATCATATTGGTGGCCTGTCCGATATACAATTATATAAGAAACATTAATAAAGTACGTGGTATATACGAGTTAAAACTTTCTGATATTATAAAAAGTTTTCGCAGTATAAAGACGGTTTATTGGAGATATAAATTAGGTTCAATTTCCAGCGGGAAAAAGGATTTTTTCGACTTCAGTTTGAGTCGTTCGTCGAAGTAATATTGCTAGGTAGGTGGGGGGAGATCTTAAGATAATAAAATTTTCATTTGGTGGAGAAAACGGAAATTAAAGTAGGTACTTTTGTGTTCTATTTAATATAAGTGATTAGCAGACAATGTGCTCAGCGATCCGAATGAAATTTAATTTTGGGACGGCCTAAATCTGCAACCACTGCCGATAACATGTTGGACAAATGTCGAGTTAAGGTTGAACAGATAGCAGAGGCTGTGAGTATCTCGAAAGAACGTATTTGTTGTATATTGATTAACGTTGGACGTAATCAATTACAACTAAAAACGCATTCAAATGAATATTTTTAGAACCTTCAAAGTTTAAGTGAAATAAGTCGTGTTGGCGTTGATTAATGACTGGGATACACCGATATACTTCTGAAGCCAAGGTGGAGTCGAAGCAATGGATTGGAAAGTGATGGCAACTGTTTTCTTTTGGGATAATCATGGAATTGTAATAATTGATTTGAAAAATAAGAAACAATAATGAGGGCATATTATGTTAAGCTGAAGGCAAAAATTGCGTAAAAATGACGTTTGAAGGAAAAGAAAGTTTTGTTCCATCAAAACCACGCAAAATCTTAAACTTCAGTGGTTAACGTACGAAATGGGGTTCGAATTGATCAGAATTCACTAAATCTCGCCCCTAGAGACTTTTTCTATTTCCTAGACTTAAAGCTTCAGTTGGAGGACAGAGACTTTCATTGTATGAGATAGCTAAAACATTGGTAAACGTTTATTTTACAGGACAAGATGTCAAATGCTATTTGGATGGATTAAAAAGATTAGAGGCATCGGTGGGAAAAGCGTATAGTTCGCCACTTTTCGTGTGCTTTACGAAATAAGTAGAGACTAGACAGTGTCCCCGAGTGTCGACAAAACACGAGTCTGCTAGTTTCTGCTAATTTCGTGAAGTGCACAGAAACTGGAGAACTTTATAGTTACACTGAGTTCGAACCCAGCTTTTCTGAAACAATTTTTAATTGTAACAGCATTAATTAGTCCAGTAGACCTTTGATTTTAAAATGTTGACTTCAATCAGTGGATGCACTAAACTTGTTGCGCAATTTCTTTTGCTTTCGCGTACCCTAGAGTTCGCGGCACAGTCATACTGAATTCACTGCACACATAATGCCTTACTCATGTGATGTTTTCTTGCAGTACGTACAATCCACAATTCTTTCGCTGCCCGCACAGAAGAATAAAACAGTAGATATCTAGGTTAATAAATTGTCCTCTCGAAGAGTATTTCCGTTCAACAGAAGTTTAATTGTAGTTACAAATTAGTTTCATTGAATTTACGATGAGAACGAGACACATTTTAGTGACATTAGCGTAACAGGCAATCTTCTAAGATTTCCTCAATTAAAAAGACACATAACACCACCTTCCCCTAGTTTCCTGAATAATGCAGTTCGTCCGTAGGCCTTGCTACACTACATTCGTTCCATTATTACGGGGACGTCACTCACCTACACATGCTAGATTCACAATCGATCTCCGAAAGATCGGTTCTCCGTCCTTTTAAACATTGAACGTAGAGAGAAGAAGGCAAAAAATAGTACCGCGCTTGCATAATTAACAAGGTCGACGAGGGCAGAAGGGAGCGACTTCCTCGAGGGGGAAGCATCGACGGATGTGTCCCTTGAAAGATGCATGGAGATGTGTTGTTTATGTACAGTTGTGTGAATCGTTTCGGTCCGTTCGACTTGTGGTTAAACGTGTTTGCGTTAAAAATGTATGCGGCTTTGTCTATGCCAGCGATTTTAAAAGAAAGATCCTATTCTTGCAGCAGGAGCAAAAGAATCGCAAATAAATAATAGATTTGATTCGTAGAGAAACAGACTTGTGGCATGGAATTTTTTAAGCGTATAACATGTTTTAAATCCGTGTGACGTTATACTATTTTTTATCTAGAAAGTAGTATCTAAGACTTTCAATATTTAAAAGAAAATTAATTTATTATACATTTATTTTAAATTTGCCACCTTTTCTTTGTATCAATATATTTCTATATAGTAATAGATGTCAAAAAAATTCCTAGCTACCGACCACGAGTATAATCACACATAACACTGTATGTCTAGTGATACTGAGCAATGTGATAAAAAAGGGAACAAAAATTGGGAACAAGGTCGGATGGGAAAAAGATGGAAGTTGGGCAAAAGCAAGCAAGCAAGAAAGGACCTTTTTAATGTAAACTATTGATGTTTAATTATCTGTTTTTAAGGTGTAAATCATGTCGATGCGATGTGATATTAATAAAACATGGGAAAGGCGATCTGATCAGGCACGAAGAAACAACTGAACATTGAAAAATATCTCAAGATATCCTTAGGCAGCAATCGATTGTACAAATATTTACTAAAAACCAAGCAGAACATAATTCACAGGTTAAAATTCTACTATTTCTTTGCATTAATTCCTGCGAAAGCAACTTCTAGTGCTGCATTATTTCAACACATAATTGCATTTTTTGAGAAACTTGAGATTCCGTACAAAGACAATTGTGTTGGTTTCGTTTTTGTAATATATTTCTGTAGGTAGCAAATTTAGAGAAGCTCTCACCTACGTATATGCGCATCTTGTGCTTGCGAGAGGCTCCAAGAACAAGTCGAGTAATTAACTGGAGAAGTCTTGATATTGTCAATTTCTAAACTATTTGTTTTTTACAGCTTTGAATTTTTTTTTGTAGATTTATAATACTTTGCTAAGAGTCCCAAGAGAAGTAATTTGCTAATGTGTCGTCGAACTGGCTAAAATATTGCATCCTACACAAACAAGATGACTGTGCCATACGGCGAATTCTTGACCTCCTACTTACGTCACCAGCAGCTGACACTAGTTTATATTAACAGGGACTTGTACTAAAATTAATCTTTGCCAATTTAATGGTGCTTCATCCCTAGCCGGTCCTGTATGACACGATTTGCTCAGATGCCTATCCAAACAATGTTTGCGATTCTGCACTGCCCAAAAGTGCTCTGAATTTCCGCTACAGATTCCAGGATTGGTAAATTTTGATTCATCTGACCATAATCGTCGTTTTTTAACCTTCCAATTGCTGTTTAGCAGGCAGTGTCTAACACGAATGTGGGTTGAATTTAAACTTATTTCGTTGTAAAGTTCTCCACACTCGAGTCTGGGATAAATGTCCCTTTGTGTGTAGATGTTGATAGAATATTATTTATCTAAAAAATATTTTTACACACTATGTTATTATTTTCCGGGTTGGAACCGCGTCGTTGTCGTAGTTTCTGTCAACGTTTTGTCCTCACTCTTATGGGACATCTTAGAGCGAAAAAGTTGTGGGTCAGGGAACCGTGGCGGTTGCTACGAGGTTTGATCAGTTGGGATTTCCAGGTAGCCAAGTTTGCTACTATAATAGTGAGGGTTCGGCGACAATGTTAGTGGATTAAATTGGATTTAGTGGCCAGTTTCCAGTCTATGCTTAGCCAGTCCGGACTCGGTTACATCTAACAACTGCGTACAGTGCTCGTGCTCAGTAATGTGAGTGCTGATCGATCGCTTTATTTCACCCATGTATACACTGCCGCACGAAGATGGAATCTGGTAAACACCAGGTGCTTCCGGGTTATTGCGGTCTTTGATAGCAAAGTAGTTTGAGAGTTTGAAATTGGGCTCGAAGATGGGTTTTATGTTGTTTCTGAAGAGGATATTGCTAATGCGATCGGTGACACCTTGAAATGACCCGGAAATTCGTGTTAAATAAGGGGAGTTGCTGTGAAAAATGGTTGATGTGTCGGTTAATGGCAGCTGGAATATCTTTCCTAGAATAATTACTCCGGATTAGAGTTTCCGTGATGTAGTTCAGTTCTCGAGGAAGCGAATTGGATTCAAATATGGAAATTGTCCTTTGAATAAAAGAATTGATAACACCGTGGTCTTGAGCTGGATAATGGTGCAAAAGGCTATTAAGATATCTCTCTATGTGCGTTTTTGGTAAACGGAACGCATTACTGAAGGTACGAAAGTTGACATCACTATCGATGACACTCCGTTGTTCAAAAGTTTGTGTAGAAGTGATACTCCGGGACCTCACTTTATATTGAATATCCCTCAACCTACTAATCGTTATAAACTTTCAACATTTGCACTCAATTTTTTTGCTCTTTTATTAACTGGAGCTTGAGGAACTTTTTAAAGGTATCTCTGGGGAAAAAATCGGTCGAACCTATTTTTCATGCGTACATATACGTATGTACGTGATACATCGTGTTTGTTCCAATTTCCATACAAATGCGGCAGAGCCCGGTAATTTTTACGAAACGTCCCCGGCAAATTAGAAAGGGTATTTATATATGCAAATTTGGATCAACATAAAGCCGGCGTATCGATTATTCCGGTTCATAACAAAGTGGGGTTGATGTTCTATGCTCTAGCGAAAAAAAGCAAACAATCGTTAATACACGCGAAATATGTAAGCCTCTTTAGAATTTACATATTGAGCACAATGCTCTCGGTGGTACCTTCGAATGGTATTACCTAGTTAGCGGCATCGTACATATATCGCAACGTTAACGGTTTTTCTTTAACTAACGTTCGCTGAGCCAGCAACGTATTGTTTACCTTGGTATAGGAGCGGATAGGTTGGCTTACGGCTAGAAACGAATATCACGTTGTACTGTGCATCGAACGGCAGGAAATTACGTTAGAGGGTGAAACATGAAATACGGAGATGACTGTACTTGGAAACTAATGCAATAATAAGGAAGGTGTATTGAAATAATTTGCAAACAGAAGAGATCGTACGTTGTTAGAAATTGTTAATTAACTGAGGAACATCGACGATCGGATAATTCGGATTTCTGTGAAACTTTGCTAGTTAATATAATATTTTCATATAACAAATATATCTCAAAACTGTTTAGGATAGGGCCCCCTTAACTTAATCATTTTTACAGGTAAATCAGGCACAGAAATGAAAACAACTCTTAAGATAAACTTCACAATGTGAAAACATGAAACACTAAATTAGAAGAAGCAAATTTTGTTTTCAGATTATTGTTGCGTTGGAGTTCAGACTTTCTTCTTCCTATGAAGTGAATTCTGGCGGAGCTTGAGCACGCAAAGCACCTTGGATCCATGCAAATTTCTCGACATTTTCCTCAAAGTATATTACAAGTAGATATATTACTAGTTAGTAAGCTTTGAGAGGTGTTCCTTGAAAAGGGACAGCAGGTCTTGTGCAACAACGAATTTACTAGAACCCATGTATTTGTCCAATTTAGGAAAATAATGTTGACCGCCATCGTCATTGATTTCTCTTATCCACAGCTGTGTCCACATTTGTTGGTATCTCGGTTATCAAAAGACATAATAGAGTAACGGTTAAATTGGGAATGTTTTGCAGTATTCAATAGTCGCAACAAATTTCATTTCAAATTCACCATAACTTTTTTTTAATTTGAAAATGTTTTGAAAAAATTAACTTTTGCCGATTTCAATTTTTCTCAATAATTCATTTGCAGTTCTTATGTTCTTCCATTCTTTTTTATTTTGTTCATTCATAATGGGTTTTACATTCAATGAATATACCGGTGTATGTGAGTATTTTTTCCCACTTTTTCCCAATGTTAAGGCAATTTACGAAAAAATATTGTTTGACACGTTTTGCATTCTTGAATGCAAAACGGTACTCCGCAATATAAAATCAAAAATAATTATATTTTCTGTTAATAGAAACGCATCCACTTTAAGAACAACCTGTATATACAACGTAAGAGTAAATTTAAATTCTCTTCCAATTTCCTCAAGTCATTACTGGTGTTTTGGTAAAATCACGCGCCGGCATCTGAGCCCTTGTTTCCTGTTATCGCCCTAATTTGCCGTCTTCATGTAAGCCCTGCAATATATACGATACTAATTTCAACGATCTTACCTGGCTCGAGAGCGGAGCCAGGGCGTCGTAAAAAAATTAACCAGGTTGCCAACGTCATAATCCGGTCGCGTACACTTCACCGAACACGGAAACTCCTGGCGCATATTCTCCCAGTGGCCGATGCGATAGCGGGATTTCACTTTGAATATATTGCCTTTTCGACGTGAGATCTTCGGATCGTCGCGTCGCCGCTTTCGGGCGGGTAGGGAAACCGCATTAGGGTGTGCGCCTACTCGGCTCAAGATTCCTATTCTTTACGGCGATACGTGAGTTTCTTGTCTACGTTGTTTCCTTTTCGCCTTTTTAAAATTTGAGGCGCATTACTATCTGGTGCGGTGTTCTACTTCTTGACGTGAAGGCGAGGACGGGCTAGGTTCAAAACCGGGCGGTAGTAGTTTTTATCGGTTTTTTGTAATGAAGCTCGTTCGAGATTTATTTTGCTCTACATACACTTTGCATTTACTTTTTCTAGAATTGCGTTTTTGTTGACATTATGAGGACGGCATGATAAATATCTCTACTAAGGAAGATAACCCAATTGTTTTGCATTTGGTAAATTTATTTCTCAAGATAATCCAACATCTTTAAGTCATCCAAGTAATAGGATCTGTTGAACTCTGCAAATTACAGGGCTCCGTTTCAGTAACTTTATTTGACGTGAATCGCTTTTCCTCAAGCGCCTGCATCCAACTTCACTTTGATTCCTGCACGCGTCTTCTCATCCAAAAAAGGAAATTGAATTTGTGACCGGTATTGTTCTTTTTCACGAATCCACAGGTAAATAAGCTTTCAGCAGCTTTCAAAACAAGATTATTCGATGAATCTCCCAAATTTTGACAAACGCTGGCTAAAGATTAGTATTCACAGTCGGCGATGCAGATACACAGCGGCAAACCCGGATACTTTTCATACCATCCCTATACAATAAGACATATACAAAGCAATCGTGTGTAAATAAGAGAAGTGAAGTTAAGTAAAAAGTGTTCTTGCCCATCCTCATTATAACCACCCCCAAAACCCACTTGCGAGGTAAGTGCTAACATATTTGTGTAAATTAGATCAGATACAATCCGAGTACGTTAATTACGTGACAATATTAAGCGCGAAAAATAATGTCCCTGCGGTGAAGACTATTTTCTTAGACACAAATGCGAAGCCTAGTTCAGAAATCAGTGTCAACTCTAGTAAAATGTTCGTGATCGATATTTGGAATCGTCTGGAGAATTGCAGTCTTCAACCTCTCGAATGTTTTGGCTTTCCTTCGTGAACATGTGCGAGAAAATATTAGTTAGATACCGCATAAAGTGCACTTTACTGATAGAGAGAATGGAGTCGGTATATTTCAGGAATGTCCATTAAATAAAATAGGTCCAGAGTCACGGAATTTAGTTTCCGAACGCAACGCAAATACTACCAACGTAAAAGCGAAACACCTGACTAAGTTGATAGAGTGACGAACGAAATCCTCGGAATATATTCCTATAATGTTTGCGAGCAAAGTCTACGCTTAATTAATGAAAACCAAAGCTTCACGAATGCACGGACGTTTTTAGACAACTTCGTAATTTAGCCAATTCGCCGTTTGGACGAATTAAGCGAACAACCTACGGTTTAATCTCGGCTTTACGGTTTAGCCCGCCCGACCAAAATATCTCCCATTGTCATGACGTCCCATTTTTAGCGTACTCACATCCAAACATACATAAAAATTAAATCCGCATCAGCTACCCGAGGTTTTATTTTTAAACGGCCCTTAAAAAAGCACATTTAGAATTCCGCGCTAGGAAGGCTTGATGACAAACAAATAAATACAACAGCAGGTTCCCAGCGCTTTTTTCGAGGATGTGGAGTTATTTGGGGGTCGAATATTTGCGAAGCCACTTAGGGTAATGGTCGCGTTTCTTCCATTTCGGAAATGCGGAATACAGTTTCGCGCGTAATTAAATAAAACGTGAAATGAACGGAAAGCAGAAATTAGCTCGGCATAATTTTTTGAGAGCTCCGTCGCGGATTTATTTCGTGAAAAATAATACGCTGTTTAGCAGCGGAAGATACGTACGTGGGAAAAAATAAATATCGCATTTACGCGAAACAACAGAACGCGGTCTAGCGTCGGATTCGGCGAAAAAATTGGTTGTATAGCATGGAGTATTGATTTGTGGACGGGCTATTTGATTTTATTGCCGTTACGCTTTGTTAACTGAATTGCGAAAATTGTAGTTGTACAGATATATCGATGCATATGCACATGTTTGTACAATGAAGGAAAAATGTAACGATTTCGGAATATGTGCTAATAAATCATCGTAGAAGCATACACTTTGAATTCAGATTCAGTAATCCGTGTACTTTGAGGAACGTCCAAATCCAGGCTAACTTAAAGGTAAGGAATTTGGGTTTTCTCGTCTGGTTATATGACTTTAACAACAAAGCGGGAAGTACTCTTGCTAATGTCGACTTTATCGAACTTAGTTTACGAAAATGACGTTTCGAAAACCAGAAGCTAAAAATTACACTAAACGAAGTAAATATATAGTAAAATAAGTACAAATGCGGAGTGACATTCCAGTAATTACCACTAAACTACACAGGGATGATTTCTTCAATGTTACTCCGCTGCAGACAACATCGAACCAAATAAAACACCATCATTTTTTACGATGCTTTTTATAGAATTATTGGTTTAAAATATGATAAGTTTTAGATAAATTTGCGGATGGGTTAGGGATCTACTGAAGAAGAACCTTAAGCTCTGTAGAATAAAGCATGTTATTTTGAATTAATTACTGATACTAATTACGATCGTAGAGCTTTTGCATAAAGAGATCAATGAATTTAAAAGAAATCAAATAAAAAAACAGCAAAAGAATTACGTAATTTGCAAAATAGGAACAGAAAGAAATGAACGATAATTTTTCCAACACAAATTGGTTTATAAATTTATGAAATACTAACTTCCTGAAAGTTCAGTTTCAATCGAAAGATTTTTCTTGGTACTAGCTGCTTCCGTTCAAATTTACATTTCGCTAATAAATTTATTGCCTTCATCAAATATTTCAAATAGTCCTCTTCTTCATAAATTAAAAATGGATGATTATAAGTTAATATTTAAGTTGAAATAATGACGTAGGGTTCCATGACTAGAGTCAGTTGAAACTAAACGTGTTCCGAGTTTGGACCGTGTCGTGGTCAATCAACCACGGTTGATTTTCGCCTCTGACGTAGTTCATATGCTGAGTTATTGTGATTAATTGCGTCCCGTTTAGTCAGTTTCGTCTTTGGCGTGGTTTACACGTTGAGTTACCGTGGTAACTGTGCTGTACCACCCTTCCCTTTCCTGAAGAAGTCCCATGTGATTGTGGATGAAACGTTGAGTTTTTGATTAACTATGACACGGTCCAATCTCGGAAAACGTATAGTTTTAATATTTTGGTTGTTTACTTTACTATTATTTGGAAAATTACTTCTCTGTGATTTAATTTTAAAAATTTACATTTAGATTGTCGTGATTCCTTTCATTGAAAACAAATACGGATTAAAAAATCACAACACACAAATGCCAATTTCTGAAAATGATACAAATATATTGAGGTTGGATCCAAGTTTTGCTATAAACTGCAATGAGAAAAGCAATAAATTATGTATTGGTTCCATAGTCCTAAATACTAAAACCAATGTAACCCTCTTGAATCAGAAACAACTAGATTTAATGTCAATAATGTTGTACACAATATTTTGAAGTCCAATAAATAAATCAGGCCTTTTAATGCCGAAATCTTTACATAAAGAATTTTAAAAAATCAAAACTTTTATTAAGCTGAATTCCCAAATTAAGATCTTAAACCTTGATAAAGGTAATAAAACAGTCATTATCAACAGCAAGGATTATGAACAGAAGATGAATGGTTTATCAGATAATAATTGTACATATTCCCAAATTAAAGCAGATGGCTCTAACAAATACTAGAAAATTAACAGTAATTTTATTAGTTTTAAACTAGCAACTAACGAAGAAATGGTTACTTTTGATGCGCACAAATATCCCAATTGATCTGGCCAAACAAAAGAAATGGGAATATAAAAACAATACATATTTTCAACACAATAATAAATTCGATAAACAAAAAGAAGCCCTAACAATGGGTGCGCTGATATATGCTGTAATAGCTCAATTAATTCTCGAAGGTCTAGCAGAAAATGTCGTTAAGGATTTGATTGTCTTTTAAACATGTTGACAATTGCTTTTTGATGTTTAACTCCATTTCAGATTTAATATATTTTGTACAAATTTAATGAATATCACCCAAAAATAAGATTTGCGTTAGGGGAAGAGATAAATAATGGCACGCCTTTCTTCACTTTCGTTCTTAAATTATTAACATTCTGTATACTTAATCTGTTTATTTAAGATTTATTCATAATTTATTCGACTGTTTATACGAACGTTTAGCAAGTTTTTCTTACACTACTTTAGCTTGGACGTACCCTAAGACCGTAGCGGTTTAGAAGAGAATCGTTACATACTCCTTTCATTGTACATTCAGAATCTATTTAGGCATCGAATTATACATCGGATGGACGAGTGCGATTGCATTGAATGGCAGCATTAATTGCTGTTCTCTTTTGAGTTTTAATGCATTGACATGACATCTCTGAAATTTACGTACAGGATCCGGAATGACAGTTTTTATAGGATGTTTTTTTTTTTCTAATGGCCGATACTATTCAGCAAAGGATTGAGTAAGGTTGTAATACAATTATCGTTGACATTTTACAATTCGACCTTTACAATGGCTTTTTGGCCATTCTAAAGAAAAAAGATACTTTAGAATTACCAGTCGTACATACAGTTTAACATATCTTTATACAGGATGAGTCGGTAGAAACGCACCAAGCTTCAGGAGTATAAAAAAGTTTTAATGTTATCTGACTTTTATTCATTTTGAAGAAAATTTCTTTCGCCTTTTATGTTGGTGTGTGATCTAGTCAGTTGTCGCTTCCTTTCTATCCTCATTCCGCCATCCCCCTTATTATATTTTTAACAAATCTTTCTTCCAATCATTTCATTTCCACATTTTAATCATCATTTTTTTTAGCTTTTTTTAATTTCCAATGTAATTATTGTTTTTCAACGACTTCAATTACATTTGACCCGAGGATTATACTTTTTGTCGAAATCGATACCTATTTTTTAAATAAACCATTTGGTACTGAAAATACACTTTTATTATTTCATCCTATATATTATGGGTACCAATTTAAGTATCTTCATCAATTTCACTAAATATAAGAGTTTTAGGTAAAATTTTTATGCCTGATGTGCAATCCTCATCTTCGTGTTTTCTGATTTCAAACTCATTGATGAGTAAATCCAAGCCATCTAGAGGTGCCCAAACAAATTCTAGCCTATTTTGTTGACGAAAATAAAAATACATGTTTCTAAATTATTCGTCCAACTTCATATATCTCAATTAAGCGTATTTATTCCCCACTCTAGTAACGATTTGCGATTTAAAAGTATACTTCGTACAATATCTTCGACGTAAAATACTAAGCTGCACATATTTCCGGGACAATGTGATATCCGTACTGCGCTTGATATTCTATGCAGGATATCACGCATAAATTTCAACTAGATAATGACGCTCTCGTTGAATTTTCTCGTTCGGGGAATAATTCCAAGTTCGAGAAACGTTACAAGTTCATCGGGACGTTCAGAGCACTTGGAAAACATTTTTCCAAACGTTCTACTTCTAATAGCAAACGTTCATGGGAAGTGTATTACTTCCGTAAATGCGAGCAACGAGATCGTAATAGCGAACGATAATCCTCTACAGTAAGATCCGCATTATATAGTTTATAATGGGTCGCCGTGGTGTGAATGGAATTATAATTTAGTAAAAAGTCGTGGAAAATTGCTCTTAATTAATTATTAATTACTAATATTTGAAAACAGAAAAAATTAAGAGAGGGAAAAGGAAGAACATGGGAATGTTTACATAAGACACTGGCAGATGAAAAAAAATATATAAAGTCGCTATACAAGAAAACCTATTGTTATGTGATCAGTACAAATAGACAATCTGAAATATTTACAACATGCGATGGCTCGAAACTAGCAAACTAATTAAATTTGAATGTTTTGTTAAACGTTATACAGTATGCCTCCGGATGGATTAAAATACTACCTATAAACTTCCTTATTTTGGATTTTAGGCGAAACAGTTATTCTTTACAAAAAGTTTTGCTTCATCTAGCAAGTCCTTAGCAAAACTTCGAAATAATATATGGGGTGGTTACAATTTACTGCACAATTATTATTTGAAAATTAGATCAAAATGGTTTCTGGTGTTAATATAGTTTGGTTACCATGGCAACAGTGAACAAAATATTGCATACCATTGACGATCTTAGACTGCTGATTTAAAATTTCGAGCTCAAATAAAGAAGAGTTAGAAGAGAATTTAAATAATTAAAAGATTGTTGGGGTGACTCACGTATTAATCTGTTTATCTATCGCCGATAGAAATCTTGATTTGAGTTACAAAAACCGTAGATCATCTCCATTCTTCGATTTTTAAACCAAGTTTATAAATAGAGTTACCGCTTGATTCATATTTCTGCTCGCTATCTCTAACTTTTAATTATTTGTCAGCTTGAGAGGAGACCACTTTAACCAATTATCAAAGTAGTTTTAATCCTAATCCATAATGAAATTTTAAAATGTTTCTTGTAATGTTAGTCAAACCGCATCTGAGCAATCGTATTCGTAGTTAACGATTATCTAACAGTAAATTCGACTTGCGTGTATTCGATTAGGCGCTTTCTCAAAATTAATAGTCGCTAACTTTGATAATTACCTATCCTTCTATTCCAATTTTTTTACGTAGATTTTATTGCGTGTAGAACCACTAATATATAAGTCTTATGAAACGAAAGTGATACATTTAATAGGATCTGATAGTGTCGCTCTTGCGAGTCTTTTTCATGTCACGTGAGATAACTTTTGTTTGTAGAATATTGTCTTAAAGTTCCGTAGTTTTGTATGGATCTAAATCAGTAATAGCCAATCCCTTATCAATTCTGCAACTTTAAAAAATTTGTACATAGTTGATCTTAACAACAAAATCTGTTTTTAAAATTATATTATACATGTTTTGTTGTTGTTTCGTCAAAGTGAAATTTTGTTTTTAAAATAAAGTGGATGTGGATCGCTTTCGCTTCGATAATAATGATTTCACCCAGTATAGATTGTTTATCCTGAAAATTGATTTAATCTTAATGTTATGTAGATATATACACGATGTTCTCAAGGTTGAAGCATTTAATTCAGCAGATTGTAGAACTGGTAAAAATACATCATTTTACCAAGAATCGCCTGCGTAAAAGCTGCAAAATAACGGGATCATACCCTACATAGCTTTTGTATTATAAAAAGTTAAAAAAGCAAATATTGTTTTGATTTTCTATTGTTTAATTATTATAGACTTTTTAAAAATTGTCACCATTTCTTTGATGCGCCCTCAATCTTGCTCCGCGTAGCTATGAGGCTGTAGTTGTGGCGAAAATGAAATCCCGTTGTCTTTGAACAGTTTCACGAACATTCAATTCTTGTTGTTCTCCATAGTGATAAATTATATGTTTTAGATGGCCCCAAATTAAAAAATCGTAAGTTATCAGATCCATTCAACGTGCAGTCTAAAAAATTGTCTACCACGCTCCACCCTTCTATTGAAAACACATTATTTAGATGTTAGTGAACTTTTTGCTTAAAATGTGTCGACACTTCATAATGTAAAAACCACATAGTCTGCTCCACATACAAAAGGGCATCATCTAATAATTGTGGCAAATTTTTTTGAATAAAATCTAAATAATTTCCACCTCTTATTCGAGCTGGAAGGTCAAAAGCTTCGAGGCCAAAACGTGGTTATTATAGAACCTTTCCACTTAATTTCTAGTAAATGTGGCTTCGTCGGCGATCAAAGCAGATAAAAAAAAAATCATTTCTTCGGCATTAATGTGAAAGCCTCTGATAAAATTCTGTTTATATAGCTGTAACGTTTGTACCCTTTGATAAATTATCCTCGTCGTATAGTTTTCATGCTGTTCTGTTAGCGAATAATTAAGATGCTGCGCATTAATGGATTCTGAGGTAGATTAAGATTTAGATCTAATTTAAATTTCAAACTCAGATCTTCTTTCATCAAATTATCATTTTATTCCATGCATCTTTCTGGCATGGTTTGAAACATGTCTTTGGAAAAGGTTAAGGTATCTTTCTTTATCAAAAACACGATCGTAGGTAATATATCCATGGCTAACGACAGGAAATAGCTCAATTATTAGTTCAATTCTTACAATGTGATGTTATACCTCGTACTGCAGCCAATGATATGAATCCCAAGCGGACGGTTGGTCGGCTACACTCGGAGTATGTCTTCTTCTCAAATAAGGAATTAAAACCGTAGACATCGTGTCAATATGATATTTGGCATGTTCAAAATCCCTACCAGAGGTCGCAACACCTTTGGATTCGCCAAATTGTAGTAGCGTTAGTTAGTTATCAATAGTAATCGATGCCCAGAGGAGGCGTATTCCGTAACCCAAGACTTCGCTCAATAATACAACAGTGACAACAACAACATACGAGTTCTTGTCTGTTATTCTACATCTCGAGGCGAACTACTGTTACGTGTTCTTCCAAATTAAAATATGAAAGCGAATAGTGTAAACAAGACGAAGCAACGTTTGTACTTCTCGGAGAATCCAGCTCTGTCCAAACATTGTTTGGATTCAGCTTGCTTTTGGTAATTCTGATCACTATGGCTAGATGGTAAGAATTGATTTACATAATAAACTAAGCAGACTAATGGGAGAATTTTAGGAGTGCAAAATGTTTTTTTTTTTCATGAATTTGACAGAAACCGTTAGTTTCTAGTTTGAGTAATCACTGTTGTGGTAATAAATTGGTCTTCTCTGGTTTGTCCTTGTTTTTTATTTTAAATTTAAGTTGTAAGCAAGAAGAGCATAAGCCAGTTTTTGGCATGTTGAAAGTTTGTACCCGGAGAAACATTCCTTTACTTTTACTCCGTTGTATCCTTCCATTTTTTGGTTATTAATTTTACATAAGTTAGTCAGCTCACAAATAGATTGTGTTGAATATATTGCATCGCCTACAATGCGATTCTAGGCAGTTTAAAGACTCAACAAACTCAATGTAAGAGGGATCGTTTCGTCTATCAGGATATATAAATATTCAACATGTTCAACAAATTTGCATCCTATTAAGATTAGTGTGTGGACTGTTATTTCAAAGCGATAAATTGTTGGTCCGATATTTTTTGAAGATGCTTTGAATGCAAAGAGATACAGTAATTTAATTTTACGATTTATTTTTTTGAAGAAGTGCAATCTGATGAATTGGAACAAGGAGATTTCCAACAGCATATGATGTCAGGAACCATCGATATGTTAGAACACTAAGATGATCGTGTCATTTATACAAATAGGCGGCCCTCACGATCTCCAGACTTGATTTCACCAGATGTATATAACTAACAATAAAGTTATATTTGGGCACTATCGTTATTTGGGCTGCCTATTTTCATGGTCACGTGGCTTTCGGGTTTAAGTGAGGGCACGGCATTTCTTAACATCTAGATTAACTAGAAATGCCTGTCTGAAAACAGGAAACGACAAACCATTTCGTCTTTTTCTTAGTAAATATGTTGACATTTGCATTTTTAAGTTCATGGTACAGCTATTCCATTTTTTCAGCAAGTGGCAACTTATCGGGCCGTATTTAGGATCTAGGTGGCTGAAGTTCAATTGTTACATACCACTATCAACAAAAAACATGCGATAAAAACACAATAGTTTGTAATATCTGTTATTTTCCAACTTCTATGTGACCAATTCCATGGTAAAATGATTTATCTTTAAAAGATTTATGTAGATGCCTCAACTTTGAGAACATTCTGCTTATAGATTCGATGAAAGTATATTGTACTATTTATATAATAATATTATGAGATTGATAGGAAGTATAGTTAATTTCATTATGTACAAAGTAAATATTTAGTCAAACGTAATCGAAAATGTTAGAACGACAGGAAGTAGTACGAACAAAGCCAATTAGTTAATCAAATCAAAAAAAAAAAAGATGGATGCGATTCTTAGATACATACGAAAGGTTAGATTTTGAATTTGGTAGGTACGAGTATAGATCGGTTATTAAAAAGAAATTTATGTATGCATGTTAAATTGTTCCTTGCAATGCTATTTATATACAAAGAGTGGCATATTGCAGTAGTACCGAGATAGACCTCAACCTCTTTGTGTTTGTCTTTTTACAGTTCTCGGTCGGTGGTGGGGGTTACCTGATTGCCACCCTGGCCGTGGCAGGGCCACAATCCGACTGGTTTATGCAAGTCGTCCGGTTTGCCAGGCGAATCGATGCACATGTCGTGTTCGATGGTCGCGATCTGAAAAGGAAAATCCTCTGATTACTACTGCTAAATAGATTACCTGATGTCCGCCTTGTCGATGACAAGGATAGAGTCCGACTGGCTTGTGTAGATCCTGCTTTCGGGATGCTGAGTCCAGGCACGTCTTACCGCCGTAGCCCATATTTCTTATCTGTTGATTGGAAGACGTTAGTAAAAAGAACAATAGAAGTTATGGAACATTCACGTAAGTGTAGGTAAGTAATATTGAAAATAGAGGACCCAAAAGTATATGGTGGTATCACTCGCAAAATGGCATTTCTTTAGTTAATAGTTGGCTTAGTTGCGATGGTTGCTCTAGCTCAATAAATATGGAACTATGGTACTTCTGCGCAATCAATTCTGGTCAAAAACTGAAGAATTCTCATGCGTACAAATTCTTAGTTATTATACGTAATTGATACTTAGGCGAGATATACAGCGTGTCCGTAAAGAAAATAATTTCTTTCATGAGCAATTTGGCGGAAAACTTTTCAAAATATATTTGGAGACAACATCCGCACAACATAAAATTGTAGGAAGTGTAAATGAATGTATAGGAAGTTCAGTTTCCGCTGCAAACGATATAAGTTTGGTTTTTTGGAGTAGCCTGTATATTACGCATATATGTTTTTCGATGCCTTTCTTCTTGTTAACTTTCTTCAAAAGTCGCGACACCCGTCTACCTTAGTTTTCCAATTGAGATAATTTGAGATTTTTGCGAAAATTTCTTTAACGGCCGAGATCTTTAACGGTTTACACGCTAGAGTGGTGATTCAAGTTCTATTCGATTGAATATTTTTTTGGGTTTTCGGCAATAGGTGGGAAGATCATTCGTCAGCCCCGACCAATTCAAATATTAGCTCCATCGTATTGAAAAAACATTGTTGCACGTTGTTGTAAAGAGATATTCTTTACCAGTCTTGCAAAGTGTTCTTGCAAAAGGTAAACAAAATCTTACATGGAATGCTGAAATGCAGCATTTGAACGGGTGGATACAAAACAGTGGTTTGCAAACCGTTCTCTGAACAAACGTTTAGCAGCACGGGCATATTCTGTTGGTATATCCTTCCGTTTTCAATTTGAAAGTACTTTTAAAGCTTTCGATAGTCAATAAATAATACAAGTCAAATAAACATAATGGCGTCAAGGTTAAATAAATCCATGGCAACTCGTTCTACTTTCTATAAATACAAATTCCGCTTGTGCGTGATTTTGCAGTACCACTGTAATTGAATCTTTCGTGAATCCTTAATTTTAATTTTACCTGAAGACGGCTTCGCTTTCGGGACTCTAGTATACTGTAATTTTTGTCTTATTTTTAATGGTAGAAACCATATCCGAAGGCCGGGGAGTGAATATCGACTCGTCCTGAATAATATCAAAATTCCCCAATGCAAAGCCTCAGCTAGCAGAATCATAAGCACTATTACGATTAACAAGAGGCGAACTTTCGGTGCGAGAGACACCTGTCAGGTATAATTGACACGCTAGGGTCTCAACTTCCGCGTAGGTACAGGTACAAGCGAACCGCGAAGAACAAGCCCATGCATTATTAGCACGAATCGCGGCCACTCCGCCCATCCAGTGTGCTGCGCTGATCGCGTATGATTGATATCCGGGTGCATGGAAGACGTTTACAGAACCCGAGGTGAACGATAATTATTTCACTTGCTAATTGCGACCGCTAGAACTCCTCCACTTAATTGCGTTTCGCGAAGGAGAAGGGGCAGAAGGAGAAGAAGAAACGGTCGTGGAAACGGAACTTTTTGAAGGATTGTACACGACGTATCCGTCCGCAAATGATGTGTCTATTAGAAAAGTTTCGGCGAGCTTTCGTGCAACGTCAAGCATTTGAATCGGCAGGGAAAGTTCGCCTTAATTGTCGGTTGTTGTGAGACACTGAGGAGGAGCTGAGGAGACGTGCATAGTGGAATAATATCCGCTGTAATGTCTTTTTTTTTGTTTTTGAGTAATTACTTTGAATTCGTTCTGAGTTTACTGAAGTAACATTCATATGAAAATGATTAGAATCTCATTTTTTGTGTTTTTGATTTTTGTACCTAGGCCATTAGCTATGAGAATATTAATTAATTATGAATTAGTAATTCATAATAAAATACTTAAAGCCCAAACAACACTAGGGAATTTAACGTAAATGAATCGGGATACCTTTTTCAATAACGTATTCAGTAAATGCGTTAAAGGTTTGAATGGGAGATTAGAAACTTATTTCTTTGCATAGTTAATTGGTAGATAAATCGTTAATCCTAAGGTATATTTAATTTTTAGTTTGAAAAAAAAATTATTCATTTTTTGTTGTGCTAGGAGATATAAATGCAAGTTGATCAATATAGGTGGGTTCGCTACGCAGCAACCGATGTACAAACCTGTGCAGCAGTGGTCACAAGTATAAACTAGTAACAAAGTTATGTTAAGGTGGAATGTTGATAAGGTTCAGACTTTATTATTACGGTATATGTATGGTATACATACCAAAAGATTATCAACAAGCAATAAAACTCAAAATTTCAGTAAGCGAGTTTGCCTTCATTTATACAGGGTGGGGCAGGGAAACATCTTTACCTTCAAAAAGGCATTGCGACAAAGGGACAGGTCGCAGAACGGTGGGAATACGCAGTAGTTCGGGAGGTTTCTGTTTATAGGCCTCTCAGATGCAAAAATGGTGTGGTCGATGGAGCAACACGCTGTTGTCGTCGAAACTTACATTTCTCGAAACAGATGTATTGTCGCGGTACAGCGTCGAATTCATCTTCATCCTTACAAGATGGTCGTTTGCCTAGTCGCAATAATCGAATACAGGTATGTGAAAATTTGAATGAAAATCTGCCGATGTAGTAACTTTTCCAGCGGCGAAACGCATTTCCACATTTCCGGTTGCGTTAATAAGCAAAACGTGCTATTGAGTAAAAGTTTGATTTAGAGTTAGCAGTGAAGGCATCGTCGGAGCCTATTTTTTGAGGAACATAATCGTGTGGTTACCGCAACCGTGAACGGTACATGAGCATAATTCAAAATTCTTTTGCACCACATCTTCTTCTTCATCTGGTTTCAACAAGATGAAGCCATGGCTCACAAAGGCCCTAATTTAACGGCTGTTGTGAGAGAAACCTTCCTCGGTCGTTTGATCTCCAGGTTCGGTAAAATGTCAGACGATTACTGCCTATGAGGGTACCTTAAAGCTGAGGTCTACAAACATCGATTTAACAACCTCCGAGCTTTGAAAAACGTAATAAGTCTGGAAATACGCCTCTTACCGCGAAAAATGCTTCGGAGATTGTTCCGGTTGCAACAGTGTATTGACGGCGGGGGCCATCATTTCCAGGATAAAACGTCATCAAATAACCTTTCTATGTCTGTTCTATATTTTCTAGTTTCTTTTTATTCATCGTCAAAGTTAGGGATAATTCTTCTATCCTGTATATTAATTTCCTCATAGTAACATATAGAAAACATATTGCGTACCAATTATTTTTTCCGCGAAGTATTTGTTATTTCTGAATATGTAATTCCAAGAACCGTGCTGATATGAGCAAATAATCCTATTCGTATAATTGACGTTCATACTTTTCGTTTGAGTGTGACATGTAACTTAAAATGCAGTCAAAAAGTGAAATTAACGAATGAAAACAGCAATATAAAGTTTTAAAAAGGCATTTCGACGTCGAAAGTAAGGCATAAAATCTACGGAAGCCAGCAGAAAAAAAGGTTACGAAGATTGATGGATGGATGGTATTTAGCGAACAAAATAACTTGATGTCAAATCTTTATGCATTAACTAATATACGTCGCTATTTTTTGCGACTAAAGAGCGTGTTCGAACATGAAAATTCAGTTTATGAATTATTCAAAAGTGAAAACCGATGGCGGCAAGGCCGAAATAAAATCCAGGCGTTTTACATTATTTAGTCGATATGGCGTAACGTTTTTGTGTTTAGTACTGGAGGTAGATAAATGGAATGAACGTATCGTGACACGTCGAAAAATCTGCAGTAATAGAAACTTTTTTTTTTATGAATGGCAATATATTTTTTGTTTTATAAAAAAAAATGTTTTAATTTAATTTGATAACAAAAATATTTGTTATTAGAAGTACATTTTATAAATTTTCTAGTTCTAAGATTGGATTGAAGATTTTGGGATATCTTGTGTCATTTTTTTTTCTTCAAATTGTTTGAAAATATCTTAATTAGAAAAGAATACTTAACATAGTTGGCAAAATGCTTAATCGGCAAATTGTACGCTTGTTTGTGGACGAAAATATTTTCTGAACTATCATGTATAGAAGAACTCAAAAATGTAAGGAAGGTACTCCTTGTCAAAATCTGCCGTGAAGTGATCGTTCATAACAGTTAGCTCCAGCTGAGGCCCAAGAAAAGCTCCTCGTCGTTTTCATTTTTCTCGCAGCTTTATTTTTTATTAGGCTAAATGAAATAACGTAAGATACAGAAAAAGATAAAAGTATCAAAATAGATCCACATACACGATATTGCCGATTTAAAATTTTTTTTTTTGTTTTATTTTGTTGGAAAGAAAATCAATTTTATGGACGGCAATTTACCCATTTTCTAGGCAGTTCTAGACTCTACTACATAGTTCATGTGAGAGACAAAGTTGACCATAGGTAAGAATGTTGCTTGCCGAAATTGGTTGATTTCATCAACCTGCATCACAAGAATGATGAAATTATGTTTTGGCCAGATCTAGTTTTAACTCATTACGTCCGAGTAACAACATAATGGTGGAAGAGGTATAATATTTTGGGCTTTATTGACTGGGAAGGTTTACGAAATTTGTTGGAAAGACTAATTCAGGCATCAGTTAAGGATTCGAACTAAACTCGGAGAATTTGACACTGTATCGTGCCAACGCCTTAAATGAGGCGTGCGAGCAAAATTGCATGAAATTGAACAAATTGGACCATTGAGTGTTATTTAGGTTATGTCTAGGCAGTCTCGACTTGTTAATTAGTCTGTAAAAAATTAAACTAATCAAGCTTTTTATAGGTACAAAATGTTCTCTTTGACAAAGTGAAAAACTGTCTTTCCGTTCGTTAATCCTTAGTTTAGACCAATCGTAGAAATTCAAACATATTGTTATCAAAAGACAATTAATTGGTCATCAGTTCCTTTTACAATTATGACGTAAATGAAGCTTTGCTGAAAATAAAGTGCTTGCATGTTTGGTCACAGCTGTTGGTAATTTATTATAGATTTTCATCCCCACAATTCTCGGATCGCTTGAGATGTATTTGCTTTGGCAGAAGAGGACTAGTTCTTGTGAAATAGTTATGAGCGGAACTAGTGTTTCATTTTTGTTTGTTTCTATGAACATAGATACATGATTCTAAAATGTACAGGCAATGCCGGTTCTTCAAATATAGGTCAACATGAATCTGTTTTCACGTTCTGAAAACTGGCAATGTGGAGGGAGAGTTTCCCAAGAAAGTAATACCATAACTTGGTCTAGATCATCAGCTAAGATACAGTCTTTAATGCACTTACATCAACAATATTACGCAAAGCTCTTAATTGACAAATACTTTGGTTTAATTTATGACTAAGCCTGCAGAAACGACAATTCTTTGTCTTGTATGACTTTCTGTTTTTTAATGAATTGATGATGGTCTTATACACAGACAGAAATCGATCGTCAGACTTTCTAGTAAACGTTTTCGTATATAGGATTTTTCCTTTGATTTACAAGATTATCTTTCAGAAGATTCATTTTCTGATTTCCTATTACTATACTTCCGGACATCATCGTACACTTTTCTTCATTTCTACGAAGTCGCGAATTACCTCTTCGACATAACAAGGGAAATATTCAGGTCTATACGTATACTGGGAGTTACATAAATTATTGACCCTTCGATTGGGGGCTACTTTTACGGATGGTTTGCCTCCAGCGCCATAATGGAGGTAAATAGAGGGTCGTAAGTGTCCAACGTTTGCGTTTGGTTCTCGTTACCGAGAATGGTAGCGAAATACGGAACGATCCGCTTTAGTTAATGCAATTACTGGAATATTTATCGGCCGATACCGGTATACGGCGGTCGCTCGCTGTTACCGGTACGTTGTTGTTTGTTGTGCTTCTCAACGCTTGCATCGGCGTCGTTCGGATTATACGAACAGTTCTCGGTAAATGGGTCTCCGATATCCCGGTTTACGATTATTTAATTATAGCCTTCAAGGGATGATATCCGGAAGTTTGTATTGTTATGTCCTGCGATGCTTATTTGCTTGAACATGGATGTTCAGCATATAGTTGTTTGGAATCTGCAATATGTGACGATTTATAGAATGGATGAACTTATAGGATTCATTGTTCTTCCAACAAAGATGAAAGAAACGGTACAAATATTTATATAATAATAATAATAATAACCTATTAAATCAAAGATTGTAGATAAAAAATTAGATTTTAGAATAATAAATTAAATTAATACTAAGGACGAAAATTAGAAAATAATGCTAAAATAGCTTCCTCGTGGTATTGACGGAATGATTTTCCATTACAATGATCTACAATGATTCCGTTAAGAGTAAATTGTGTTTCGAGAGACTAACATTCTTTAGATCATTCACATACAGCAAAAAGATCTAATTTTTTGAAAATATTGCTTACATCGTTGATACATATAGTTAAATAAAATTGACCTCAAATGAAAACATTAAGGGACATCTAAAGTAATTTCAACAAATCTTTATTTTACACCCTTTGCAACGACCGTATGTGTTTTCTTTGTAACGTAGAAGCAAGTCATCGTCAAAACCGATGAATTCAGTTTACATATGTTTATGTCTCATGGTATATAGAATTACGTCGCCAAATACTTTTCTATACATCAAGCAATCTACGTATCCTTTTTTTGCTGTACGACTATTCCACTTTCAAATAGCGATCCTGGATACATCCGATAGGATTGAGGTATAACATCTCAATAGATCACCTATTCATAAATCATTGCAGCATGCAAAGATGGAAACGTAGACCGATGATTTATCGTGCCACCTCGGCCTGCTTGGTATTCCGATCGCCAAGGCTTAGCGAGGAAAACAGAACGCGGTAAAGTATAGCTAGGTTATCGTACATACATCGATTCTTTTTATGAACCTTGACGAAGAGAGAGAGGGTGAACAAGAAGCTGAACAGATCGAACTATCGCCTTTTCGACCTGTTTCCTTCGCTCCTTTGTTGCTTTTGAAAATTTCGCCGTCGACGTAAACACTGACGACGACGTCTTTCCACGGCAACGGAAACGAACACTGCTGAGCCATTCCTCCGCTATTGTCAAACGCTGACGGTTTATTGAGCTCTCGCGCCCACCACGGAATATTAATACAGCCTTTTGTTACTTTCTCTGTCATTTCTTTTTCGTTCTTTTTTTCGCGTTCTGTATGCATACTCACACGACTCGCTTGATAGGTACTGTTACCTATATTACACCTTTTCTTCTTTTCCCCTCATTTTCGTGCTATTCCCCCGAAAATGTAAAACGTTTATTTGCCAAAGAAGGAAGGCCTTTCTTCTTTTCGGACATTTTTCTCTACGATAGAAAAGCGTTGACGAGGTGATTTTCGTCCCGTTTCGTTTTGGAAAGAATGGAAAATGCTTATCTTGAAAAATTTAGTTCGATATACTTTTATATCGAGGTTATATGTTATTTTACCTTTTCAAGAAACGTTTGCGTTAAATTTATATAGGGCTTAATGTACAATTAATTAAAGTACTTGATTACAGCGCAGTCTAATCTGATTTCTAATGTTCTGACTAAATGTTACAAAAAATGAGATTAGACAATCTGATTTCTTGAATGAATCACTTTTATTAAATTTCCACGTACGCTTCCACAGATACCCCCAAAAATTTTAAAAGGGACGACCCATCGTGTAATACCTCGAATCAAAGCTTATTTTCTTATGATTACGTTGCCGTATCACCTGCATATTTTCTTTTATTTAGCATCTTGGATATAACCAAGTTAGAACTACGTTATGATGCGAACAATAAATTCCTTAAACATTTAACTAGCCTCTGAAATAAAATTAAGCAAGATTTTGACGCTTTGGTCATTAGTTTTTCTCCACTTGCGATACTGACCAATGTGCTCGTGCCACAGCAGGGGTTTTTAAGAAAGAGACGCCCAGTCAATTTTTGGCAAAAATGGACAAGGATAAAAATCCAATATGGGGAAAATTGTAGGGAAGAGTTCGTCAGCACTGTTTCACTTTACAATCAAAAGGAACTAAAAATCTAAACATGTCAACTTGGAACACTTTCCAACCTAGATAAAGAATATCATAACAGTATATTTAGTCTATTACAATAATAGCTATTTGTTGTTGTCACAGTTTGAGAGCAAAGAAACTTATCTCGAGATTTTCAAGTAAAACAATGCATTATCTATTTACGGTAAACAACAAAACCTATTTAAATTTAGTAGATCTTTTGTAGAATCTGGTTTATATAAAAGAATTCTCAACTGTAAAAAACATTGAATCTATCTTGCAAAGCAATCAAGATTTTGGGCATTAAAGAATCATCGTAATTTCGCAACATCTCAAATTCTTGCTAAGTTGACATGAATTGGAGGCATCTAAATACGCTGTACAGCCTGTTCCATTTAAAAAATCAAACTTGTACCGCATGCAGTAAAAACTGAGCACCCTGTATGATAATATAATTTTTGTGCTATGTAGGATTGGCTGCTTTTCAAGAATTTTTCACTAAATTGCATATCTTCCGCTTCCGCTCGTTTTTCCTTAAGATAAAACACATTTTTTTAAAATAAGACATACAAATTTGAAATTCAAATTAAAATACGAGTGATACCATGCTACTTACACCTTCACCATTAGAAACACAATTTAAGCTAAAAACCCATACCTCTCCGCTGGCGACAGCTTCGCCCGGTATAAACAGCTCCGGATAAATATTATCCAAAAACCACTTGAAGGACTTGCACTGCAGACGTTCCCTTAACGCCCTCCTTTCGCTGATATCCCCGAAATCCCCTTTCTCGTTACCTATCCGCTGGTAATAGTACTTCGCGTAGTCGTCCAGCCATACCTCGGACAACCGGACCGAATTCCGCCTGAGCACGTTGACGCCCGATCTCCATTTGTAGGGCGATCGTTTCCTGAAGATGTGACCGACATGCGAACACGGGACAATCTCGAGGGTGCCGCCGCACATCCACGTCTTGAACGAGAGCTCGAGATTCTCGCCGCCCCAGATGTCGAAGCCACTATCGTACGTACCTAGTCTTTCGAAGAATTTCTGAAAAGAAAAAATATAGTTAAACTCGGAAAATTTCTTTATTTTAGGGGAAAGTGGTTGAATATCGACCATTTAAAGCATTTGGTTGATAAAATTCCCGCAATTTGGCCCCCAAATTAGTTTCTTTTAGACACATTACCGTCACAATGTTTGAAAACAAACGGAAACATTAATAATAATAATTATTATTATTATAGCGCTTAAATAGGCAACGATATCTATTACTAAAGCAGATTTAGCTCAAAATTTATAATAATTTCCAAAATTTATTTGATAGTTAGATAGATGTGCGTTGTTTGGGACAAGACGAAAGTTACATTTCTAGATCTGGTAAACTTTTCGGTTAGAAATAAAAACGTACACATTAAGATTCTTTTTACCATAAATCTTCACAATTCGTTTGTGCTAAATCTGTACAGAACCTAACGAAGGTGTTATCATGTGCTCTGGGCTGCATTGAAACAAAACTGCCAGGCCACAATGAAATATATTTCACTGTGACTCATTGTATTGCATTGCGGTCCGTTAAAATTCTTGTTTAAAGATCTGCATCAGAATTTAAATATTTCAAATTGACCGTTTTAACATGTCTCGTGGATGAATAAGAAAAATGGAAAAAGGTTTGTTTTTTGAATATTCTGAAATGAAATAAATTGTTTATCGACGTATCAAAGGGAATAGATGGACAAAAAGTTTCGTTGCAGGATACTCTTTTAACATCCAGGAGTAAGTACTTTATAAGCTTTTACAAATACAAAGAAAAAAAATTGCCACATATCGTCTTTTGTTTTCAAAATATTCGCCATTAAGATTTATACACTTCTGTATGAGTTCGAACCAATTCTTGACACATTTCTTCTTTCATTCTCACCCGGTTTGGTAGACCTTCTCGAAATTCGTCACTGACGGAAGCACGACCACAACGCAAAGTCTTTTCTGGGGCTGTTTCATGGTCAAAAGTGATTCGAGGCATTATTGTTGCGTTAGATCTTTATTAAAGTAATAAAAAATCATCTAACGAAAATTTTCAGGCTAAACTTCTATTTCTTTACAAAATTGCTTTTTTGTTTAACGCACACTGTAACCAAACTATTCGGCTGATTTATGTGTTGTCTTTGTCTCGACAATAATAATTGTAAAATCTTGCGAAAATAGAATAGAAAATGCGAAATTTTCAAATCTGAATGCGCCATCTAGTGATCGTTTGTAAAAGCTTAATATGCTGTCCTTGTATATTACTTCTACAGAAATCTCTGTTATTCTTAAATATTATATTGCTAATAATCTATAATTTTCTACGCCGGTGAATGTTTTCAATATAATTTTTCATCTGCTAAATCATTCAAATAATTGGCGAATATCCAGTTATAACTGTTTTTATATCGGCACAATTTGCACATGTCCATTCAGGATTTTCACTCCAATTTTCGTTAATCCATGTAAGCCCTATTACAGCCGACGTAATAATTTTTTTTTGTTTTCAATGTTGTAATATGCGAAATGCTAGCATATTGTTGAAATGATACAGTATATTGCTGTTCAGTATGCGGCTATGTTTTATGGTGGATTGTGAAAATCTCTTTTTTACTGATTTAAACAAAGTTTTAATACCAAAAGAGACATTTTTATTTCTCCTTTAGCCGTTCTCTTTAGCATTTTCTTTAATATTTTTCAATGGGATCGTTTGAAAAAAGTTCCAATATTACGAAATTCTGAGTAATGTCGTCACACAGTAATCAACTACATATTCGGTACCCTTCCACTATTTTTTCGACTTCTAATTTCTTTGAATAATACCCCTTTGGTAATCTCACGCAATACTAATATTCTACAAAAGACCCGTCGAAAATCCAATTACGTTTTCGATTTTGCGAATACCATCGAGTGCAATTACAAAAAAAAAAAAAAACTGATTAAAGAAGCCGTAAAAAAGCAAAGGGAGAAAAATACTTCACGTAGGGTTGCTATGTTTTGCTCGTCTAGTCGTTTTATTTATATTCGATCAGATTCTAAAGGCGGATGCTCTTAGTATTAGCTGTCGGCAATGAATGTTCGCCTAAATACCTGAAAACAATGGCAGCGTCGGTTTCATGGCTATCCATTGCATTAAAGGAGATTTCAAATTTTTTTCTGCTTAATCTAACTCTTTTCGCTAGCAAATATGGATTTTGTGATCATATAATTAATTCTGTTTTTGAAATGATGAACTACTGAAACGTTGCCGCCTACAAGCAATGTACGATGTTTCGTCGGATAGGGCACCCCATTCTTCTAAACTTTCTTTTTATTTCTTTTTAAATAGTTCTTCAGCAATAGTTTTGCTTGTTTTGAGATGTTAAATATCATGCTCAAGGATGCGATAAAACATAGAGCGTTATAAAATTAATAATGCAAAACTGTTCTTAAGCAAACTGCCTTTACTATTAATTTGTATGTACAGTTAGGTGTAAAAAATTCGATTCATTCCCTGTTTTATCTTTATTTGTACTTCTGAAACTATGGATTTTCGACAATGATATTACGGAAACATATCAGTCTGCGGATTTTTTCTTTTGCATTTTTACATCAAACGAGGCCTTTCTTGGAAAAATGTTGTTGTTTTTGTTAACAGATTTGTGGTTGTGCATTGGAGCTAGATATTTTGACACTTAAAAAGAAACTTCTCCAGTTCTCTTTCTAAAAAAAGTCCTTAGCTCCAATCAATGCAGCCAGGGTAGTAGCTTTAGTTCAAGATGGTCGCAATTACCCTAGTACTAGCTGTTGAATGAAACCATGGGCTATACTGTAAGATTAGGATCAGGCCGTAAAAGTGCAACATCCGAATGAGTGGTTTTTTCAGAGGATAGGTATCTGACTTCGATTAAGGTGGCAAATTGACCGACCGAAATAAGAAATGTGCACGTAAACAGATGGTTAGTTTGTCGACGACTAGCGGAAGCTAATTTAATATCTAAGAGACCAGCCTAATATTTACAAATATCCGCGGAACATCGTAGAGCTCGCCTGGCTTTTGCACAAGATCACGAAAACTGTAATCACGCCGATTGGAGTAACGTAATATTCTCGAATGAAAACAGATTTTGCCTAAGATCGCCAGATGTCCGGGAAAGAATTGGAGAAAACAGAGAAAGCGATTTTGCTAAATGCAATTCGTGGAAAGATTCAACTACAGGGGAGGCTCCGTTATGGTTTGGGCTGGCATAAGTAGCGACGTCCGTATTGAACAAAGTACATAAACACCATTTTACATGTGGTTCCCTTTGCTCTATTTATAGGGCCTAGTTTCATTTTTATAGACGACAACGCGCTCAGATCGTCAAGTAATACTTAGATGTAGTTGGCATTGTGGTATGAACTGGTCAGCTTGCAGTCCCGACCTCAATCCAATACAACATCCCTGGAATATCCTAGGAAGACAGATACATGTGTACACCGTTCAAATCAACTAATTATTATATTACTATATAATAAATTAAACTTGTGTGGTGCGGAGGGTGCCGATACTTATGTGTTGTTTACCATACTACGCCACAGTCCTTGCTGTCATTACCGTTCAAATAACTTGGGTGAACTTGCTGCAACGCTTCAGGCAGAATGAGAGTAATTGGAGCAAAGTTTAAAATTTAATTAACACCATGCCGAGACGCATGCAAACTCTCAGAAATTTAAGATTATATCTTAAAACAATTTTTCTTTGCGAGGAAGAATTCAATTGCCCTCACCGTTATAAAAGTGCAGATGCATTCGTCTATCTGTTGAAAATGTTAAAGAAATGCAATTATTTCAAGGATAGCAAACAACATAAAAGTATCGGCAACCTCCGCACCACACGAGTTTAATTAATTAATCCGGGATGGTCGATTTCAAGACTTATGTGGTCCGGAGGTTGCCGATACTTTTGATACTTTTGTGTTGTTTGCCATACTTTTAAAATTGGACTAGGAATTCAAAATGTCCATGTACCTCCTATACAATAATATTGTATAGGAAAATATTAAAGTTGACAGCTACTTCCGATATAACCGGAAGTCTTAGAGAATTGACTTCAATAATACGTGTAGGCTTTAGTACACTACAAAGCTTTCAGAATTTTCGAAATGGTACTCTTTCATATATCGTTCCTCGTGCATGTATCTATCGTTTCATTCATAATAACTAAAGCATATAAAAACAAGACACGGGATTTTGTAATCATTACTCATTCGCTTCCACTTTCAAAAACAATTATCTTCAATAGTTTTTTGATCTAGTTTCGAGCTAATGAAAACACACAACTACATAATATCGTATTCTCCTCCCATTAATCTTACATGTCGTATGGATTAACACATACCTACTTATTACGAGAAAACCATTGGAAAGCCGGCGTTGGAATAACAACTACTATCGCGCAATACGTAAACAATATAAAATTGTATTAAAACTCGAGAACTAATAAATACAGCGCAATAAAGGTTTAAATGAAATTTGTGGGAACCGTAACGGACAGGCAATTATACGGTAAATTGAGCCATCGCGTTCTAAAAAAATGTATATAAATATTTAGTTTTGTAAATTAAAATCCTCCGGGTGAAGCGGAACGGAGCAATCCTACTGGGAAATTCGTTAAAAATTGATGTTGTTGTTCATGTAGTGAACGCTAATTTCGATTAAAATATTTTCGCTAATCGCAGTAAAGAGCCCTGAATTGGGATCAATAAATTATGGGAATATTGTAGGGCCGATAATGTACGAGTTTAATATCTGTTTTATATTTATTTATTATATGGGGGCATGAAACCATCCTGTTAAAAAATGACGTACTACATTTAATTATTTAATTGGTCACTGGTTGGAAATGTGGTAAAGTATATTTGTTTTTTTTTTTAAATTATAGCTAGATATAAAATATTTGTATAAAATAAATTGTAAACTGTAAATATTTTTGTTTAATGGTGCCGTAGGTAATTCAGTGAATGATGTTGCGTTCTTCATTATTAAATAACATCAAATTTTAGTGATTTAGTTTTAATTTCTGTACTTGCAATGATTATTCCCCCGGTAGTCCCCGGTAGTTAAGTTCTCCCTCCCTGTGGTATTAATGGAAGCACTCATATCAAAAGGATGTGGGGAGAGAAAAACTTAACCAACGGACATGTTTCTACCTACCCGCTATCATCAACGTTGCTTCGAGTGTTTTTCTACCTCACACCACTTCATCCTCCGAAATAACAAGCGAGAGAAATTCAATATCTGCAGTTTGCGTTATACAATAAAATTTGCAAAAGAGCCTTTTGATAAAGACCTATTATGGTATTAAGATGATTAAATAACTCCAGACAAGTTGAAAACTCCTTCCCCAACTATCCACTAGTTATTACATTTTTAATACAAAGAACCTCTAGCTTACAATTTAATTCCTACACATAATTTACATCTTTCAAACAATTAAATCCGAAAATCATCTGCAGAATGCTGTAGCAGATGGCTTTCGGGGCTCGGCGCTCGTATATCTACCTGTTTCCGAGGAATTCTTTATTTAAAGCGAACTGGAAAAAGTTTGCCGTCTCGTAAAATAGTTGAAAAGTTGGAAATTATTTCCGAGTACATCATTTTCCATTAGGAGTTTATGGCGCGTGCCCCGATTAAGATATCCGGGGATGGGGAAGGAATGTCGTTCCAGGTTACGCTTTCACGAATAGTCGTAGCGAGTTCAGCTATAATTTTGCTAAAAGGTGCGCCCGTCGAACTTCAATTTTGATTGGGTAAAGTTTGAGTTGTGATTGAGGGTGGTGCATGTTTGCTTTTCGGAACTGCAGTTAAAGTTAAGTGTATAGCATTAATTATATTTGCATTAATGCTAGAGAAGTACCGGTTGAGGAGAGTATCTTGAATTTATCGGCTTCCATTGCAGAATAAATTTTTCATAACCATCAATGCCAAACAAGGCTTTTTTTATCAAAAATAATTATTTAACTCAAGAGATTTCTGCGACGGATACTATTTATACTAATTACTTCCAGTACTTTAATTCTATTCGTCGAGACATCGACCTGTATCATTTTTTCACTTCGTTTATTTCCCCACATCGCTTTGCGAAAACAAAATTCGTAGCCTATGGTCGCCGTATATTTTTCCGTAGTCAAAAATAATTGGAAAGCCGCTCGGAAGAGGGCGAGGCGTGCACGTCGTCTGGAGGTTACGATTCGTCGGTCCGGTTTAATTTGTCCGGCGACCGAAATCCAATTTTTACTCGTTCGGAATACAGAGTGCGGTCAGCGGGCCGCCAGATAACCGAAAACAGGCGAGCGGTCTAATGTAATTAAAGAAAGCAAGAGTTAGGAATGTGTCGACATGTGTATTTCGGGTTCGCGCCCTGCTGCGCCCGAAAACATTTGAACCTTAACGAAGTTAGTCTAAAATGTTCAGATTTTTTTTTTATTACATTAGTTTGTTAGAAATTAATGAGAGATTTCTGATAAGCAGATCGTCAATGTTTTACAATGTTGCTGGCCAATTGGGCTGGCCTCTCGAAATTTCAGGGAACGCTACGTGTTGCCTCTAAAGGACTTTATTAGTGTTGTTGATTTCTTTTTTGTTTGCCAATGGTTTACGTAGCTAGAAAAATTAAATGATTCGCCTGTAAAAGTAGTCATTGTATCAGTTACATTGCTCCAATACATAGTCTGATTAAAGCAGCCATTCTAAATGCTTACCCATTTCATCCATACCCTAAGAAATCAGCCCAGCCCGTGTCGGAATTAGTATTTGCATTAACGAGTAAGACGTCTCGGCATTTAATCTGCTGTAAATGTCTCTCTGATTTAATTTAGATTAAGATTAGCATGTATACGAAGGTATTTGGGTAGGGTGTATCACTATAATTGGTATTGAATTTCCTTGTACCTCTCCAACTTCCCGTATTAGTTCGCGTCTTCTAATATGTGAGCGTTTGCGAGGGAATTCTAAACGGTATTATTCAAAACAAACATTTTGCGAATAGACCTCGCCATAAATTACATTCGGTTAATTGGATATGGTTTTCTTTGAAGCAATTAGTTCAAAGTATGTTACACTCCAAGATGCTGCCATAACGTTCGACATCTCATGCATAGCTCTAACGTATACACGGTTATTAAAATATTAACTTTGCAAAGTTATTTTCGTTTCTACTTGAACCAGACGGAGAATTCGAGCGTTCATGTCTTTGAACGGTCTGTTCCGTAGTTCGCTAGTTATCTAAATGTCAACACCAATATACTTGAATGCAGCTAGAAACTTGCCGAACTAAACACAGTTACGCGAAGTTGTAGTTAAACATGAAATAAATTAGTCGCAAATGCAGCACTGCAGTTGTTTAAAATACTACCGAACAATTTCCCAACATAGCGCATCGAGTATACGGGGTAATCTAAATTAGGCGCGCACCATTGGCAACTTTATTTTTGAAACTGCGTCATCGGCCAAGTTGGTAAATTAGAAGCGTTTGTTTCTGCCGATTATAATGGTGAAATCGGAAAAAAAAAACAATTGAACATCGCGGTTTTGAGGTTGTAGACAAAATAGAGATTTTTTAAAGAGAGTACCCTGCATATTATATTTTTTTTATGGATAATGCAAATGTTTTTGCTAAGAAACGGGTAAGGAAGAATTGGATAATTAGTGACGCAATAGCAACACCAATTATTGGCAGAGGCACAAACTCAAAAACGCGATGTTCAATTGTTTGCTGATTTCACCACTGTAATCGTCGCAGAAATTGCTACTAGTTTGCTTTTTGACTCATGTCGTAGCTGTAAAAATAAAGCAGTTACCAATGATGCACTACCTTTAAAATATTGAAATAATTATAAAATCATACATTACATTTTACGTTGTGTATTCGCTTGTGAGTACTTTATTCATGTTGACAGAACACATCAGAAAATGCCTAGAAACAACCAAAAAATAATGCTA
>LR736877.1:2647433-2750104 GCA_902654985.2 Oryctes borbonicus
CGCCTTGCACTTGAAATCAAATTAGCTGTGATATTCAAAGGTAGAAGATTTATTCGCTTTGAGTGCATTGAAGTTTCAAGTGAAAGTCAATCTCCACGGCATCTTTCAAGATTAGTGTAACGATGAATCATCGTTACGTCATAACTTCAGAATAAATAAAGGTTGGATAACAATATTCGACTTATTCAAATGATTTTTACGCGTAGAATACATCCCTGGAGTTTGGTGTGTTCCTTCCAACCTACCACTCTATATCACAATTTTTATAGCAGCCCTAACAACCATACGTTGGAACGATTAATGTTTTTTTCCCGAAAGTCCCCTTTAATGGATTCAGGTTACGTATGAAACTTACCCTATCGATGCTGAACAATCCGCCGGCCATGGTCGGACTCCATACGGGTTCCGCGGAATTCTTGTGTCGTTTCTTCTCCCTCTCGGGAACCGCATGCCAGTTGAACTGGAGATTCCAGTCGAAGCCGCCTACATTTACTCCACCGCTGTCCCTCCAATGGTATTCCAAGGTAGCGTCGTCTATTACGTCAATGACTGGACATACTACGGTGGTCGAATTTCTTGCTATTCTATCCAGCAGAGGTTCCAACCAACCCGTAGTGCATTCGCAATGCGAGTCCAGGTAGGTTAATACTGGAGCTGTAGCGTGCCGTGCACCTGTGGAAAATTAGAATAAAATTACTTAGATTTTGATAGGATTTCGTTGGTTTAACGATAAATTGCTAAACACGTTCATTATCCTATAGTAACAGCTAAGGTGCTATAATGATAGTAGCGAGAACCTTAAAATCTTCACATTTTTCATAATTATTAATTTTTGAATTATTTTAATTATACCAAACCCGCATAAAATGTTCTGTTTACGCAGATAATTAAAATAACAGTATCTTTCTGCGGTTACTTAAAGTCTGACTTGCAATAATTAAATTAAGAAGGAAAATCAATGATAACTAAAATTCGTTCGCATTTGTATGTCTCTAACTACGCTATCTGTTTAAACTGCGCTACAAACGCCGGTACCGAATACGAAGTAACATCGAAAATAACGATCAGGAACGAGTACCGAAAAATAACGAATTTTTACGTCTCTAGTTCAAAGTCTTCTTTCTCTGTTTTGTTCACATAAAATACGAAATTTTGATATTAGTACCTAGCAGTCTGGCCCTGATCAATCCTTCCCGTTTCTTCGCTCTGACAATTTTCACTTTCGGTTCGTCTTCGAAATATTCTTCTAACTGTTGCTTGAGGTGCTCCATATCGGAGAAATCGTCCACGAGTATAATTTCCTGTATTAGCTGCGCCGGTGAGCGATCCAACACCGAATGGACCGTTCTGAGCAGGACGGACCAGGCTTCGTTGTGGAAGCAAATTACGACCGCGGTGGCCGGAAGATCCGTAAGGTAACGGTCAGGCTTCTTGCACCTGTAACAAATAAATAAAGCTTATACGCCAATCTAATCGATAAGATTGCAAATTTGAGTCAGTAGTATACTGTGTAAAAGGGGTTTAAGATATGAGACGTTAAGGAAACATAAGGGCCAACGGAGGGTTAGATATAAATTGTTCAAAATGCACAAAAATTGCAGTAGTTATTGCTAATTCATATGTAAACACTGTAAAAATCTTGTAGATTTTCGCGGTCGTTGCTGTGAGAAGATTCTTTGTGATACAACATGCAACAGCCCAGAAGAAGCTCCGTTCAATTGAGAGTGAAATGTCGGTAGACTCATGTTAATACGTTTCAACCCGGAAACCTAAATTCTTTAAAATACTGTAAAAAATTCGTTAGAAAGTACGAGGATTCACAAACGAGCAAAAAATCTAATGGCGCGATTTCTACAGCAAACAACTAGGGAGACTTAAAAAAAAACAATGAAAGAAGAAAAAATTTTTGGTATATATTGCTTTATTGTTTTTGAAAATATTCCCCATTTACATACTTTTGAACCAAATCTCGAAACAATTCTTCCACTCTGATGATGTTATCCCTCCAAGACATGGAAACTTTGGAAACTTCAACAACTTCTTGAGATTGTGGAGAATAAAAAGAATTCTATGTGAAACATGGCATTGCATGATGAAGGATGATGCGACGTTGTCGATTGTTTTCCTGATTTCATCCATGACCATCCATTAACCGTTCTTCCCCTTCGAAGCAATATGTCCAATACAATAAAAGGACAAGCAATCATTTTTCTTGAAAGAGCTTTGTAAACGAACAAGTTTTGTTGGATTCGATTCATCCGGGAATACTCAAAAACAGTTAATTGTTGCTTAATTTCCAGCTTCTACGTATATATTCGAGTCGCGTTAGCGGTTTACATGTTACGACGTTGTGTATGGATTTTGAAGTGCTGATTGTGCATACACGCAACTTGTTTAAAAAAAAGAACGCGTGTTAAGCCATTATTTTTTTCACTGCACACCTACAAAAAGGGATCTTCAGGCTAACAGGCAAGAAAAATGTAAGCTTTTTATTGAAATTTATTGAGGCAAGAAGTTGGTCGTGTGAACAAATCAGTTGTTGCTTTGTAGGTAATTGAAAATTGAGGTAATATTCGTTTCTCTATCTTAATAATTAATTATTAAGTATAATTTAAGCGAAACTCAGAACTTCTTATTTATCTTATTTACGCACCCTTCACAAAATAAATTTCAATCTTCCCATCCGACATACCTTTATTAGTTTCCTTAACTTATCTCGTACTCGACGGCGTGGCGCCTGTCGTATTTGTAAATTTAGTTTTCGGTCGGTCGCAAATTGCATTTCGAGCGCCTGGCCTCCGCAATTTTTCAAGCGTCGGTCGCGCCATCTAGTCGCCGCATCGCCGCGACAATTACATTCTAATTCGCGGTACGGAGCGGGGAGCGAATGAATTTTCCTCGACGTCAACGGAGCGGCAAGCGAAGAGTTAATTTAATGAACTCTAAAAGTTAAATATTCCGGCAATTCCTCCTCGGTATCATAATAAAGTTAGCGCTCACTTTAAATATCGGTCGCACGTGTTTCCGCAAAGATAACCGGTTACGGACTTCCCCCACCCACCCTTCTTCTCCTTCTGCGGCGTTGGTGTCGAACGCAGGCTGAATCTTCAACGCCTGTGACGTTCGTGAACGTTTCGAGAAACGGTTCGAAATTGCGGTCCGCAATGAAAAGAAAATTTGATTAACTTTTTAGAAATGCGCGATAAGGCAATTACGGCGTTAGTTCATTAAATTCTACAAAATCGATTTGATGTTTAATGTAAGTATTTCTTAAGGAGGCACAGTTGTAAAACATTATTTCTGGAAGGATTAAACGAAGCGATACTCTTGGTGAAATATTTCTTATACAATCAAAGACAGAATACTTGGTAATAATTTTATTAGCATTTGATGCACATTTCGCCTTATCTTATATAGTCAGGAGATTAGTAGTAGTTTGTAGAATATAATATCACTGGCTTCCTAGATGTTCCAACTACTTTCCATAATCTTCTATGCATGATTCCATTCTCTGTCGATTTGATTGCCGTCTGTAAAATGCTCCGAATTGTCTTCTCTTATAATGTGCCCGAGAACAAAGACGGGATCCTTTCTAATCTAAGCAAGTTAAATCCTGAAACCTAGCGGACCATGGAAATAGGTATATTTCCTCATCTCATCCACTTGCCAGGATAACCGTTATCAAAAAAGGCGTATCACCTTGCATCTTGCATTGCGCAATTATTCATTAGTATTATTTTGTATCTACACATTCGCATAACCTTTATTAAACCATACCGCCTCCGCGAATAAATTTATCAACACGACTATCTTACTAACAACGACTGAAGCGTTAATGTACTTGCAATGATGGACTTCGAATTAATTGCTATAACGTTACGATCTTTGTTGTCACAAATATTAATGAATTTAAATTATGATGAATAACGAATTAAAAATAGTCAGGCATTTATTTATAATTTGTATTTATTGATGTATGAAACATTGCATAACCACGTCCTCGTTGTAACGACTTCGTGGGATATAGTAACGGAAAAGCGAAATATACTTCCAGCTATGTAATTGTCTACTTAAACAGACTGAAGAATCTCGTTAAATTTTTAAAGCGAGAGTGCCTTTCATATCATAACAAATCCAGTCTAGTTAATTATATTTATTGCAGGAATAATAAATTACGTTTGACGGTTTATCTCAGCAGCACAAGTGTTATACATAGATACTGTTTAATATGCAGAGTGTCCCACGCGGAATTACGTTGATCTATATATGAAAGTCAGGAAGTAGTTCTCAATTTTGTTATTTAAAACGGAATACACGATATATTGTTATATTTCTCAATTCCTATTTTGATTTTAGGTTTGTTTGATAAACAACTATGTCGCTATTTCTAGCCATGTTCGAAATATTTGCATAACTGCGAATGTTCAACTTTGATTTTTTAAATACAATTACCTATTTATTCTATCTTATCAAATTGCCTTTCAAAAAAAAATAAAAATAAATAAGAAAAACGATGTCCAAAAATAACTTATGCTCTTGAAATCCTATTAAATAAATTCCCAAAAATTATGTTTTTGAATTTTTGCCTTGACCTTAGATGCCTAATAATTTTTTTTGATTTTTTGTCTTTTTTTTGTAAGAGCAATTTGATAAGAAAGAGGAGATTAGATGTGTTAAAAAAAAGTTTTGACTCTTTTTCCAATTGAAAGTATAATCGTAATTTGAGAAGGAGTACTGTACTGTACTGTACACCGCTTTAGATTAAAGAAAAATTATTGGGAAATGTAGACAAAATTCCACTGAAGAAGTAAATAAAGCCCTCTTTTAAAGCGCTGTAAGCTTTCGAATTTAATTTTAATTCTTCACCAGAGAAACAAAGTAACCGTAAGTACATGAGAGTAAGGAAATTGCATCAAACGGCATTCAAAGAACGTTTGTTAAAATTATTTGTTTTGTTTTGTTGTTAAAATTAGGAACTCAGAAGGCGCTGAAAACAACCGAAATAGTTTAATCGTAACTTTCTGACAATTTGTATTAACATTTTCAGAAAATTCACTGGAACACTTAAGGTAACATATGTTAAGCACACGTCATCCTCAAAAAACATCTGACGACAATTTGCCAGCGATATATCTTCCAAAAGAAGTGCCTTCTTGGAAAATTTAGGTAAACGTATCTGGTAAAGGCTACATTAAATAATTATCTTTGAAATAGGATGTAAATTTTTATTTTTACTAATACTTAGAAGTATAAATAAAATAGCAGATAGTCAGCGAAACAGGGTCCAGGTGCAACAAATCTTGTTTTAATGCCTCCGGTTAGAGAAAAGATACCGAAACGGAGATTATGTGACATGTTAAGTTTTTAATTTCCACTTTTCCGCATAAAAAAACATACATATCGTTCAATTTATACATTTTGTGACAAGCCGCTTTATTTGTTGTATTGTCAAATAATATGGCCAAATACAATTTATAAGAACTGGACCAAACTGCACTTGACAGATCAAATAAAGGAGATTAAGATTATTAGAATCGGCTAAGTCTAGCAGGAATAACCAATATCTATATAAAAAAGTAATTGACGTCTCCTCACCACTTTAGTTTAGAAGGTACAGTAAAATAAACACGATGGAAATTTAAATTTTATACTTAGTCGTGACTCTTGTGCTAAATTATAAAATTCGAAATCATTTGCAATAATTCTTTTTTGCCATATTTATATTGAAAGTTCTGTGATAACTAACTTCTGAGATATAGCCGGCTGCCATTTTTATTTATTTAACCATCCGCTACTTTTCGAGATATTTATAAAAATTTTAAAATCCCTCCGATTTTCGGATGGGTCTCGAAGTCGGCCAATTCTGTAACATGAAATTACTTCTTCAGTCTCGCCTTTTTAGTCGGATGAAATTTATTGGATGGATAGCATTTTCTCTAACAATAAAAACCTCATAAAAAAACGTAAAACGTTAAGATCTACATTTATGAACATTGCTGTACCATTCTCGCGAAACTGCAATTAGCCTGTAGGAAAACTGTTCTTCAAATCGGTCGCCGTAATTGGCCGATTAGAAGATAATTACGTTGGCAAGGAAACGTGCTAGAGCGGCGCCCAGTACTGTCTTGAGAGAGCGTCCGACTTGGAGAGGAAAAATGGTAATTTTTAATAGGGTTAAATTAAAGCCAATTAAAATTCGACATCGCATCAGTCGTTCTCTACCGGCTACGGCCCGTGTAATTAGTTTATGTTAAACGAGTTTTATTAAAACTAGGTAGTTTACATCGGAGTTATTCCGGATTTTAAATTAATTCCTGAGTAGCCATTAAGAAGTAATATAAAAAACGAAACTTTGAGGAAAATGAGCATTTTATTCCTTTTAGGAAAAAAGGAAGCAATTCGTTTAGAAATTCGCTATTTGGAGCGAATACGTCTTGAATGTTCTTAGCTATAATAATTGAGAAAAGAAACAGGTTTACTTTTCGATAATAAGCAGCGTTTTTCAAGAAAGAGGAAACACTTAACAACTTGAAACTTGGAAAATTTGGAAAAAGATTATGCAGCAGTTTTCGAGGTGAGCTCATTCGTAGTATTTGGTGCGTTTTCTTTTCATTTTTGGCTAAACCGGAAACGGGCAGAACTTTAATTTTTTAAATGATACTTTATATATTCCTTAGCTGATTCTCAGTTTGGGACACACAACCATTTCCGCAAACCTTCTCAGTTATACCGATAAATAAATACCGAAATGTTTCAGTGGGGCTCTTCAATTATTTCTGATGTGGTGACCTCATTTGGATGATTTTATTTATTTTTTACATCATGTCTTACATGTCTACATCATTTCTCGATTTTCAGCAAAATGCAAACGATTTTTTTTTGGGCCCTAATTGCAGCTAACTGTCATGGTTAACTACTTCTCGATACGTATTGATAAAGTAGACCTTTCTTAAATTTTCGATTTTTTCGTATCATAGTTTGTGAAATATTCTCGTCCGCAAACATGCGTAGAATTAGCTGGTTAGACATTTTGTCCACTAAACTATAAATATTCTTTCGTAATTCCAATTTGCCTAACATTTTGTAACAATTTGGAGAAAAAATGGCACGCGACGTAAATAAATAGGCTGATTTACGGAACCGATCCATTCAAGTTTATGAAAATGTAATTACAATTTAACTCTGGTACTTTTGCGCTAGGCATAGTAGACCTATGATCTGCAGTAAACTGGTTTCAGAAATACTTCACTTCTAGTTAGACTGCAAGCAGCTGACGACACTAAATCGATATGCAAGTTTTCTCCCACAATTTGCATCCTATCTTCAACGTCATTTCTTAATAAAATAATCCCATATGTTTCGGTCACCGTTTTAGAATTATTTTCATTTCCCCTGAAAAAGGGCACAAAATATTAATCAACGATTATGCTGTGAAATCAATCAGTCTCTCATTTTTTAGCCAATCAAATCGTGTTTGACTAGTTTGTAATTCTTACTAGAACAAGCCAACTGAATCTATGGAAGATTTGTCATTCACTTTACTATAGGGATACATTTTTTCAGCAGCTTCTTAACCATATAATTAATAGAATTTGATAGATAATTTATTAGTAGTAATGCATATGATGCCAAATGGGACAGTTGTTATAAATCATCACTGCTTTAGGCTTCAGTAACTTAAATTTACTTGCTTGAAGCCAATCTAGAAACATTTTCCAAAATTACAAATTTTAAACACGCAACTTTGAAAATAAGCAGCCGGATCTAACACTAACAAGCACGTCGATTGAAACCATATCGTTCCCACTTAAAGTAAACTTCCATCATCTCTAAAAGCTTGAAACTCCTTAAGTACTTCCAACTCGAATCATCCGCCCTATTTATAAATGATCATTAAATTTCCAGCCAATGTCCATGCGTCCCATCCAATTTTCCCGAAATAAATCAATTCCGTCGCACTAACGGGATCATTCCAGCAGTAACAAGTGGCCGTGTAAACGATACCCCCCAAAACGGTCTAGAATAGATATCTTCGCGACCTCTTGCGGTCTTTGCCGATATCGGATCTGGGTATCCTGCAATTCATTTCGACCGAGCCGCAACTACGATAAATTTTGGGTCAGCCGCAATCCGGGATATCGGACTGTCGGTCGGCTGTTTGATACGACGTCGGTGACCTCCCGAAGGTGTCATTACGCGGCTTTCTCTTCGGAACTAATAAACCGGAGTAGCGGATGTCTCCTCTCCGTTGCGGTGCCTCGCATTTGACTTTTTCCATTTGGGATTGCGACGTTGTTGCGTCAACTTTGTCTAAAATTGTTAGACAGTTCAAATTGGTGAGTCGGAGAAGCCTCGTGGTATTTTTCATGTCTACGGGACGGTACGGGAAGTTAGGATCCGGGTAATTAATCTCGGATTTCGATACAATTAGTTTCGGATGCGGTCGGTGCGGCTTGGGTAGAATTCTCTGTGAGATTGGATGGATTTCCTTCGTTTGGATACTGGGTTTTCGAACATTTTAGGGACACTAGTGTATGTGATGATTATGATGATTAAGTCACACGTCCCTACCGATTATTTTCGTATTTTTGTTTAATTCTCAACTTTATTTGTTACGTAGAAAGCAACACGATTAAGTGTATCTTTTTCAAAAGCTCATTTATAAAGTTAAAAGCTTTAACAAAGTGGAAATTCATAGCTCGATACGAAAAATCAGTTTGCCATCATGGTATACTTTAAATTAAAATTGTGTACATCGTCATCACGAAAAAAAACCGAACAGGGAAAACTCGGAAAAATGAAAAATAAACCCACTCATCTTCAGCGAGAGCGCGTAGGCGACCTCGCTTAATTTTTTACTTTTCCGCATTAACATTAATCTAATCACGGGAGCATCCGAGGGTGGGCGATGTATTTTACCAAGTTAGGCCGTTTTTCCATTATAAATTAGCATTTCGGTCAGCCGCTCCCCTTTTGCCGACTTAGAACGCTGATTTTGGAAGTATTTTTACCCGGGTTCCAGTAATTATCTTTTAATCAATCAATTAAGAATGTTTTTAAATCGATAATTAATTACTTGGCGGAGTGGGGTGCTCTGTTTTCTTTCTCTTTTCCTCTTCAATTTAGCTCTAGGCTGCTCTTGTCTTCCTGTAACATTAATAATTCCTAGCGTTTAATGAAGTGATTTATTTATCGTTTAACTTGCTTCCGTTTACAGCCATCTGATTTAAAAGTTTTTTTCGCTGATCTAATAAGTGATTAGATAAGTTGGGGAAGTGTATTTTTGGGGTAAATCAGTAAGTTCATACAGAATCTCAGAAGTGTTACTCAGGAGACCAGAACTAAAAACTGCGCCAATCTAACAGGAAGTACTTTTTCCAACTTACGTTGTTGAGTGGCAAAACATTGTGCTAAACATATAAGATATTGGAGAACAATTAAGCCGACTTGAAGGTGCAGTTATGCACAGTAAAAGCGACATTACAAGGGGAATATAAGGCTAATTAAAAAAAAGATTAAGGTAAATGTTCTTAAATTTGGAAAATGGTTATGTTAGCAGTGATAACAATCATGACCATAAAATGTCGGTTTGGTCGATGATATGGTGTCGTAGGATTGTAGCGAAATTTATGTAGACAGTGAGGAAAAGATCTTTGCTGCTTATCAATGATGGCAACAATATCATTAGTTCAGTTATTCAGTTATTATTTGATTAATCCGGGACAGCTATTTCGGGAATTCATGGCATCCCATTGTCAATTATAAGACCGAATGACGTGAGAAAGAAAATCTTGTTTCTGACGTTATTTTACCCCCACTCTCAAAAAGATATTAACAAATACCTAATTTTATCACTTATAGACTCTAATATCATAAAACATGTGTGTCCTTTTTCGTACACGTTCCAAATTCGTTCATGAACAAGTTGGTTATGAAAGGAGTCGGCGGATCATCTATCCTCTAGTTATTTATAGCTCTTACCCTCTATTTGAAAACTATTTTGATTCAAAGCGAATTTAGTCTTTTGTATTTTTAACATCTTCGTTGTTATTAAGTTTTAAGAGGTCGACCAAATATTCTATTGTTTCTGGGATGGATACACTGAGGAAGAGTGAACAAACATCAAACGATTCTAAAATCTCTCCATCTTCTAATTCAATATTCTTTACCTTATTTAAAATCTAGTGAATTTTTACTGTACCTGATACCTTATATAGACTTGTAAACATTTACCCTATGGCGTTTACCCATAAAGCTCTGCAGCTTCATTTAACAATTTCTGATTGGCCAAGAGTAACGGGCGTGGCGGAGGCAAATATATATAGGGAAGGAGGCAGCGTTTTGCTGTGTCAACCGTCTCCTGGCTGGTTGGGGAATTCTTTGGATTCATCCTAATCCCAGGAGCTCCTTACCTGGATTCTAAGGCCTGGAGCTAACCGTCGTAGTTTGACTCAATCTCTGGTTTCTGAGTAATGAACAATCCGGAAAGCACGATTTGGGTAGGGCAATTGGTTTTCTTGTATTGAGTGTTGGGATTCATGCGAGCAATTCCTATCTTATATGGTCTGAATGTTTAGCTTAAGTGAGGTTGGCATCACATTTCTGTACCTGATACTATTAATCTCATAGATATTTCCAGTTTGTGGATTTTTAGAAGGCAATATATTTGTGGAACTGTAGTTTTAACTTAAGGTTTGCGTTCATAAGCTCTCTTAGAACCTTTTTCGTTTCTTTAATTGTTGATGGTAAAGGATTCTTTCTTAATTCCTTATACGGTCTGGATGTTAGCAAATTGCTGACAGGAAATAATTCGGCTTGTCCAAAACGACTATTTTGTTCCGTTTATCTGCTTTAAGATCAAAATCACTTTTATTTTTGAGACCTTTAGTAGTCCTGAGATCACCTGGTTTTATTTGTAATGTTTTTGGCATTGTTGAAATTGTAATTTTGCACGTGTTTCTTACGTATTTTTTCATTGTGGGATCTGGGTTCTTAATAGGCGTTTCTACTAACACGGTATACGCATCTTCTAGTGTTTTTAGTTTCCATTTCTACGATTATGATAAACATCACCTTCACCTTCAGGCATAGATTTAATCAACAGCAGCAATAGTTACTTGTGCATCACCTATTTAAACCATTTAGACGTATTTCCCGTTATTTGAGGTGCGACGGGGTTTTAAATTAAACCTTTTCGTTTCGCTTAAAATCCCTTTTCTACAGTCGCGAGCTTACTTTTATCTATTTTGTTCACATTCTCGGCATAATTGTTCACGCGAGGACGTGCGCTTGTCGACCAACGTACCAAATTTAATTTAAATCGAGACGAGCCACCTTGATTTACTCCCGATATTTTTCACACTCGACTTTTTATTTCTATAGGAACGTTACTCGGCCCTAGATAATGGAACTTCCAGAGCTACCTCGCGCAAACCTCGCTACTTCCACGGGCTGGTCCATAAATAAGGTAAACACGGTGAAAGAGGCAAAAGTGAGGATGGGAAAACGGAGTGAGAGAGTTCGTGCGCGGGAGCGAGGAAAAAAAAAGCAGACCGGCTGCCGGTTCATGCATACCTAATAGCGTCGTAATGATTTCGAGAACGCGATATGAAAAACTATGTCTGGGAAGATAACTGCGTGATTTAAATTTTAGAGTGCCTAGCCGGGCGCAAGTTAGTAAAATGAAAAATGAAATGGAAAGTTAGTATAGGAACGCTATTTCGGTTATACGTGCTTTATGCGTTTGTAAAGTGAACGCTACAGGTGTTTTTATCAATGGATAGAGGCTACTCCATGTCTGTTTTGTTCCTTTTCATTAAAATGTTACTCGTACTAGGATACTGGAAACCATGGAGTTACTTCGTAAAAGCTTTTGATCGCACATAATTTTTTTTTTAATTAGATGGAGCGTTTTTTAAATCGCGCGCCGAAAGTTAGGTAGTTAACATATTTACGTTTACTCTTTGCCGTTTAGACTTGTTGCGAAATGCTATAAACGTTGTGAGACAGCAAGGGTGGTGAGAGTTGGGAAATTTTTTATATTTTGATATTTATAACTTTCTGTAAAAATAATTTCAAGAAGAAGATTGCTGGTTATTAATAATCGTTGGTATATAACTAATATTGTAGTAAAGTATTCTAAATGGCGTGGTGAATTTTGTCTGATCTCCCGCATCAAAAGAGAGTTGAGACGCAATAAGGAACGATAACGTTATTTACATAACGTTGCAAGGTTTATTGCAAATTTCTAATCCGCTTAGTTCCCTGAAGTATGATGCACTTGTATCTTTTGCTGTTGTTGGTACATTGCTTTCCACAATGCTGTGTATGCGTTGTGTATTGTGTTGTTTTTGTGTAGCGTAGGTAGGAAATGTTAATCCGCAAGAAAGTTGGGGAGATATTCCCCTATAACTATTCAAAGTAGAAACGTGAATGAAAGACAATTCATTTATAAAGCAAAACATTATTTCTTCCTTACAAAGCGTAAAAATTACTATCGATTACGTTATAAAAAGAATCAGAATATCATTTTGATATGTTCAGTGTTTTTGAGAAGAAGAGTCAAAGTTAATGTCAAACTATTATTTACTAATTACATTTCAAATATGGAAAGCTCAATTAAAAATAATCCGCGCAGCTTTGGCAGTTTGTGCGGTCCAAGAGAAATTGTACGGAAATTCCCAATTCTATCATAGATACGGATGGCTATGTAGCTTATAAAGGTCATGTATCGCAATATCTTTTTCATCATCCGGCGTACCACAAGGAACAAATGCAGGTCCTCTCTTATTTCTATTATTTATTAGTGACTTACCTCTCCAACTGGATATCCCCAAATTATTATTTGCAGCTCTTCAAATTCAAATTAACATTCTCTAACTTGGTGCGCCGACAATAAATTAAGCGTAGACGCTTCCAAGTGCAGAGTTGTAACTTTCTCTCGTAAATCTACTAACCTAATTCACGATTATTCCATTGATAGCTTGCTTTGAGACGTGCTCACTCGATAAAAGATTTAGGCGTTACTTCGATTTTAAACTTACTTTTACCGACCACATCAATTGCATTGCTAACTCGGCTTTACGGAGGTTGGGTTTTATCGTAAGGATCGGTTGCAAATTTCTTCTATTGATTCCATCTTATCTTTCGTACGATCCAAATTGGAATATGCATCATTGATTTGGTCGCCCATATATAAATAAATTAGAGCAAGTTTAGAAACGTTCTTTAAAATACATATAGCCATTATTATACGGATCACGATTTTAGTCACAAGTTGCTGCTAAATTTATATAATATTGATTCTTTGGAGCTTCGTCGTAATTACGCAGTTATATAATTTACTAAATAACGGTCTTGACTCACTTATGCTCATAGAAAATATTAACTTTTTCGTTAAAAAGACAGGTTTTGAAATAAAAACGTAATTCTTAAGATCGAAACGACTTCTTCTTAATAGGTGTATTAAAAATTAATTTACGGTTTTATGTGTGCAGCGTTTTCCATTGGCCGTTCTAGCGTAGAGTTAGTATATACGTATATTATTTTATCTCAGTATGTTAAAAAAGCACTCTAAGTATTATATTGAAGAGGTGGCGCATGTCCAAACTTTCCCTTAGATACGGACTTTAAGGCTATGAAGCAGCTGTTTGTATTTTCTGGTCTTTAATGGAGATGAAATATAAATTTGAATAGTTATTTATAATGGTCAAAATTAATATATTTTCAATATTCAAATAACTTTGAATATTGTGTAATAATGCACCAATAAAACTACTTCAACTTACCAGCACCAGGGTACCACCACACACCATTGTCCCTCACCTCTCCTAGTGTTAGGTATTATTGAATCTGATTTTGGCATTTATGTAAACGTCATCGTAGTTATGGAACCGCTACTTAGCACAAGTAGAAGTCAAATGTTACCAGCACAAAAATTCTTAAGTTTGGAACATACGTTTATGCTGGAAAAACTGAGGACAACTTCTGCGCTTACTACTGTTGACAGTACATCTTCTTTGATGCAGAATATAATTTCGCTTAAAAAGGTGCTGCTATTAAAAAAATGAATTTCTCAGTTTAAATATCCCTGATATTGCTCTTTTTCTTAATGGTACATACTGTATAATTTAGCAAATTTATGCATCAAATTTCTGTTCAACTTCCTCATATAATACTTTTAACGGAAGTTCATTGTTTGTTGAAGTTCAACAAACAATTAAAATTAAATAAATTTTTATCTTTATTGCTGTATTAAAATCATTGCATTTTGCAAATTGCAAATTTCCCCATTAAAATTAGTCAATTCTTGTGTAAATATGGCTTTTTTACTTTACTTGAAGATATGTACAGGGTATATTTTATAAAAAATATAGCAGTAATAGTAGAATCTAAAAATATCGACGTTTCATGATAAAAATGAATTTGGTACACGTAGCACTTTTCTGATTAACCCCGTATAATATTTTTTTCTTAAAGAAAAAAACGCATTTCAAGAAAGCAAAATTGACGGGTTCGAGCGATTCCTGATCAAGTAGTATTCCGTACAAAAGGCTTATCCGTTTCCTTAGCGCAACTCCGTATATGCACCACACCTATATACATAATACAACATATGTGTAGCTGTGCAAGTTATGCTCATGTCCATTGTGTCAAGTTCAGCGAAGCGAAAGTGTTATATTCGGCCGCACGATTGCGACAATTAGCCTCGCCACTGACTGTTCTAAGGCTAATGCGGGGTGGTCATTGTGTGGTCATATTCCTGCCTTGATTATGTCCAAGTAGGTATATTATTTACTACTACGTGCATTGTAACAGACACCAAGGCTTTCTCGGGATTAATAACCACTAACATCGGTAATTACGAATGTTTAATTGATGGCGAAATTACAGCAGGCGGGGAGTCTGGTCCCGTATGTTACAAGAGTGGATGGTTTGCAATATGTTATATTGAATTACAAGGCGGTATGTCCAGATTATTAATGGGAATGGATATACGACATTCGGCGCAAAGAGGATTGTTTAAAATGCTGGAATTTTTGCTTGAAGTTATGCAGATAATGACGCTTCTGGTATTTGTAGGCACTTAGATTTCATTCTGTGGCTGCTGTCCCGACTGGGGATCACAAATTGCTCTTGATTTTAATTAGTGCAAACGTAATGTATAATTCATGGACACGGAACAGTTAAAAACTTAAGTAGGTTCGTATATGGAGTTACGCACTATGTATGGTTATGACAAGTTTTAAAAAGGCATATACACCCCGTTGGGCTGCCACCACACTAAAAAAATAACACTATAACATTTGTTCGAATTGCCTTTCAGTAGCAGCTAAATATACCTTAGTACGCCTTGCTATTACCTGAAGGGAGTTACGTAACACTTTATTAACATCACACAAATCGTCACAAATGTGTAGTAAACCAATCCTTTCAAAATGCTCCACACGAAGTTCAAAGTGGCCAAGGTATTGGGTCGTCCCTACTAATCCAACCCAATCCCCTGCCAATCCAACTCTCAGGGAAAGTATTGTCTAGGTGATTCCGTACGATTCGTGCAATGTGGGCACCTGCCCCGTTGTGCACGAAAATCATTTTGCTGGAGATTTAGAGGCACGTTACTGAAAATCAATTTACAACAGTTGCAAAAAATAAGTTTCGACGTAATCTTACTAGTCGTTCACCCTTCAAACCACTTTAAAATATTTAAACCAAAGCAACGTTGATGATGTTGATTATGAACATTAACACAATAAACATTCATCTGTCCATAGAATGGAATCTTGGATCAGATGGCGATTTAAATACTATTCATGGAACGCTTGCCAAAGTGGACCGCATTATATTCCAAATCCTGGACTCTTGTGAGCGTGTCTGTGTCGATGTTGTTGGTCGCGTTTCAGAGCAGGCCATACACGAGCTGGATTTATTCTTAATTCTCTCCCAATGCACCTAATACTTCGTTTTTTATCAGATCAATTGCTGCATCATCACGCAAAAATTTGTATATGGTTGTATAGTAACGCATTTCAATACAAATTCAAATCGGTCGCTTGAAATTGTTAACTGCGTTGGCCAGGTGTTGAGGCGTTATCCTGTCACAAACATTTTGAATTGTTTCAGTAAGTTATTGTGCTAGACGTGGAAAAAATTGAATAGTCTAAAATACACAGAAGAAAATCTACTATAAGGTTATCCAAATATTTTTGTAAGAGTTTCAATGTTTTTACAGGGTTTTATTAGCATGTGGCATTGTTTTGCCGGAAGTATCCACCCCTTAGTTCATCATTATGCAACCCGTTTGGAAAAGATTAAGTTATTACGACATCCATCTGCGTGTACTGTTCCATGACAAAATAATGGGCCGATAATTGTTCTCAGGGAAGCTGCTATCCGAACACCAACCTATTCAGGATGCAGTGGTTTCTATATCGTGACACAAGGGTTTTCACCGGACCATATACGCATGGTTTGATTATTAGTAAAACCATTTAAGTTGGAACCGAGCTTCGTCTGAGAAGGAGGATTTGTTATGGATGATTATTATCATTTATATGACTTTGAAACCAGTTGATTCTCACTATGTGACCAATGGGCTAGAGTTCTTGCATAACACGAATTTTCCATGGGGATTTTTTGTAAGAATATCCTGACAAGTACCATATAACAAATTAATTTCATGTGAAAGCTTGATTTTTTAAATGAATAATATATATGCCTTCTCGCATCCATAATAGTTTCAACAGTTCTTTTCTTGAGTCTGCCATTACCGATCCAGTTTCACGTATTTAAGCTACGGAGTGAACAATTTATTGAAATAAATCAAGATACGACACTGTAAAACGTGGAAACTGAAGACGACATTCATCCATATACCGAATAAGATAATTTTCCATTCTGTTGCTTTTGCCCATTACGAAGATGGCTTTCGATGATAAATGTTTGTTGGTCTGTAAGCATGCTTTAAAACGTCTGAGTGATGGAACTTTATTTGAAGTTTAAATTTTGGATTTAAGTGTCAGATATAGTTGTAACCAACATAAAAAAATAATTAAAAAAAGAAGTTTCATGCTAGATTATAGTTCTTTTGTGATCATATTGTATACATATAGCGATAATGAATTTGGATACTAAGTCGGGATACTCGAGCGTAAATTTTAAAAAGATCTACTTTTCTTATCTGCTATTTACTGTTTGAATGTCTTATCAATATCAACTTGGACAAATGATAAGTATGATTAAAATCGACAGATCCCTGATCAGAAATTATGGAAAAGTCTTTTACTTATGTTAGTGCACATAAAGCTGATAAATCGTGTTATCAATACAAATCTAAAATTAATTTTAGTTAAGAATACTTTGGGACACTACATTTGTAAGCGTATTACAAACACCTTTTAGTTGAAGATAATATCTTTTTTTTCGATTTTAAACAATATTACAACAAACGATTTACAGAACGATAACATAGAAATATTTGCACAAATACATTTTTTATCCTCCCATATATAAATAAAATAATTGAAATAATTGTTTTCAATTTATTTTTCTCGAAATAAAGAAAAAAAAAAACAAATTGGTTGTATTACACTAGTATAATATTGAAATGACGGTAGAGAAAAATGAAAAAAATACACATACGTATATTTAAAATTTCATTCACTTTTCCAGTTAGAAAAACCCTTTGCTACAGCATGCGAACGTTATTTTGTTCAAAATTTAATAACATTTCTATACCCCGGGAAAACTAAAAAAATAGACAATATTGAATTGAGCCCGCTTTGTGGCACGATTCTGTTATTTCACATTGAAACAATTTTATTCCTTTGAATTTTATATTTTTCAATCAGCCTTCGTCGTTTGTTAGAGAGAGATTTCCGCTGAATGAATTGAGAGATGAATTTTATCGTTTAAAGTTATTTTAGAAGATTGCTTCTATAGATAACACTTGATGAATCACGCTAATTCACTTTACACTCATTCTACTTCGTGATAGAGGCGAATAAAGGGAAAATAAAGTTGGCGAAAACTTTTGGCACCTTTGTCCGCATCAACCTTTTTTAATCTTACCCGCCGAGTAGGATAGTATGCGGTATAACAGGTTGATTTTAAGCACGCAATGAATCAATCATACATAACTGTTTGTGACAGGAACATTAAGGGTCAGCAACCTGCTTGAAATTAATTGCGTTTTATTCTTTTTTGTTAAGTAAGAAGCGTTTTTAGAATATGCTAATCTGCGTAGGTACCGCTACGTATTACTACCTGAGCATTGGTTAAAATATGATTGGTCATTAGTTGTGTGTCTAATAATAAATAAGTCTTGATTCTATCTTCTTCAGCAAATTATTTCAATTTGCAGAAGGAGTTGTGATTGGAAAATACTCAGTTTATCTTGCACTAGCGAAGTATTTGGGGAGAAAACGAAGAATAATTAGCTTAGTTAGGCAACCCAATACCGCGTGATTGACAAAGAGGTAAAGGAAAAATTCTATAAATACGTATGCCGCCAGTGTGTCAAATATAGGTTCTTTTCCAATGTTTAGTATGGATTTCTCGCAAACTAATGGAAATGGACGGTCTTATGGCGAAACAGTTGCAGTTTTATGAGCTCAATTGAATGAGCTTTCTATTTTTTTTTTTGGGAAAAATGCACGGCTAATTAAATATCTCGAAAATACTGTTTTTTTTTTTTTTATTATTTCGCTCGGTACTTGTATTTGTAGCTCTGTTATTATTGGCTTTAGAAGAAAGAAATGTAAAAGGGAAAGTTATAGCTAATTATGTGCTTAATAAGACAGTTTAACCAAAATTTTTATTTAAACAATATTTTTATGGCAAAAAAATTGCTGCGACTACTCTCTTAACCTATATTACCCTAACTACTCAAAGAGATGGCAGTATTGTATAATTCCTTTAACTGTAACAATATTATGCCATGACATTGTTTATTCTTTCAGAATTCTTATTATATTGTTATTAACTATAATAATTAAAAATTCGGTTTTGATTCCCGTCTACCTCTCAAATTGAATAATAAAAAAAAAACAAAACATATTATTGGTTAGCAACTTTATCATTCGAACTTGATAACAAAGTGTTTATTTGGACAAGGCTTTATATTATCCGGGTTTGCGAGGCCAAATTTATGTTAGAAAACTTTTGTTATTCTATTATTTCTGTTCTCTTACATTTTGTACATCTTTCTTTTCTCTGCGCTAAATATACCAAGGTTTTTCCTAAAATATTCGCAACGGGAAAATAAAAGGGAGCATCATGCATGTGATGTTTTTATAAACAAAATCCCAAACGTAGGTACCATGTTTATGAAACCATTTTCTCCATACATAAATCTTAGGTTTTACCTCCGCGAGAGGCATTCATAGGATACATACCTTCACCATGTATGCTTATGTATATTGTACGAAACGGAATAAAGGCGTTGAATATCTAATACTTCCTTGTATCCGACACGTTCGCTTTTATTCCTGTATTTACGGCCCCGATTTCACCACGTGTTTTCGCATATCCGGGCGCTTACGATTCACCAACGAAAAAATAATGTAAATTTACTCATTCGTGCCTTCAATATGTGCGACGTCACGTCCGATCGTTACACGTGAGATAGTAACACCATCTGAAGGAAAGCAAAGGGAACTGTGAAGATTCGGAGCGAACAAAGCATTTGGCGAAGAAAGCTTTGCCCAAACATAAAATCTGTACAAGCTTAAATTTGCAAATGCATGTTATACAAAATATGAATAATTAAATGTTTCCCTTCCTAAATTAGAGTCACGTTTTGTCATAAAACCTTTATATGCGGAAATGAGATGCTTTAGAAGTTCTGCCACTGAATCTGTTTGTTGCGTATCGCAAACAATTCAACAATATTTATTATCGATAGGGGTGTAGGAATACTTTTGAGTAAGCGTACTAGACGCAAGTCGATCAAAAATTCCTCTAACAACTAAGCTGCACGCGATGCGAGGAAGACTTTCTTCAGAGTCGTTTGCGGACTGTAGGAGCAACCTTAATACGAGAAAATTTCGAAACAAATTTTGTTTGATTAAAATGTTAAGCAAAATAGTTATCTACAACATCAATTACAGTGAAAGTTGTCAAATATACTTGAAGATTTTCAAAATACATCATTTTAAAGTAATCCTTTCCTCAAGAAATCATGTTATTCAATCAAAGCGATGGTACAATAAATTTCAACAAAAGCGGCAGTGGCCGAAATTCTTTTCGGTTGTGGTCTGTTGGTCTTATAAGAAACATGATTGAAGAGGACCGACATGTTGCTGGAGGGAGTACTTACGTAACCCTAAAAATTGAAAGCAATAGGTACAATTCTACACATACTTGTTGGATTTCTTACAATATGACTCCAGTTCAAAACAAAAACCTGTGGAATTGGATCGCTTTGACAATGGATCATCTCGTTTGGTGTACAACATCATTATAGGTGATGAAATTTGTATATATTGCTGTGATCGCGTAAGCAACAGGTGGCAATCCTAAAGATAAAAAAGATAAAGATAAACCGAAAATGAGAGAAAGGTCGGGTATTTATAGAGAAAACGGACCGTTGTCGTACTCTGTCCTTTTTGACCTTTTGCAGTAGGGTGGCACTCGTTTATATTTTGGGTCATAAAAGAGATCTTCCCGTCTATCTGGCCGTGTTTTTCGCATGTCGTAGTTTAAGAAGCGTAGAGGGTAGAACAGGCACTTGTAAAACAATATTTCTTCTCGGAAGAAGGGATAGTTCATGCATGTTATTTTTCGCACGTCGTAGTTTCAAGAGGTGCAGGAGGTAGAAATAGGCACTTGTAAAGAATATCTGTTCCAAGAAGTAGGGATAGTAGATGCATGTTTAGTTTTAGAAAAAGTTTTTTCTCACTTCATTCGGTCACCGGTTGATGATGAGGACCATTCGTGTCCTCGAAACGGCCGTCCCGGACTATTTATTATATTACTATATAATAAATTAAACTTGTGTGGTGCGGAGGGTGCCGATACTTATGTGTTGTTTAACAGGTGGTAGTTCGGGTGTTTGAGAACGAATCAGTTCTAGCAAAAGTAAAAGCCAAAACACAAAGATGGTCGTCACATTTTTTGGAATTGTAGCATTAGGAGATTGTCGTACTGGTAATGTTGAATGGAACACTAATTACAGATATTGTAAACTTTGGCGTTCATGCTCAATTCTTGATACAGGGAACTTTAACATTAGCTATCTACTTAGATAAAATCATGGTACAACTTGATATAAAATCAAATTGTACTATGAGTAAAAGAAGTTAAATCTAATCCAGTGCATCGGTAACTTGTGCATCTAAATGGCTAATTCTAATAATATCGGCCCCAGACATGACCGATTTTCAAATAGGCCACCTTATGATGTATTTTTCTGTGGCTTTGACATAGATATCACTTTCTAGACGATGTGAAGTTAATGTTGCTATTCAAAAACAAGAAAAACAGGATAGTGCGGCTCTGCAGAAGCCAGTTGCACTAACCCAGTGTCACTTATATCAAAAAGTAGGTTACAATAAACAGTTTAACGCTACCAAATATCAAACCTAAATGCGTTACCGTTTATACGTTATTCTATTTAGTACAATACTTAACACGGACCCTGTATAGAAAACTTCATTCTATTGTTTCAAAAAGCTGCTGATGACAGAACGCTAAAAATTTCTCCTCACTAAGGAATTACATGTAAACTTTACACACGCGGTACATAATCAAAAATATCTCTTATTACTTGAGATTTTCAGATTTAAACCTGTATTGTTAAATCCTCAACCAAGAAGGGTAGCGTGAACATCCTTTTAACTAAGTCCCTTTTAATTTATATAAGATTTAGTATTTGAGAAATTTAAATACATCAACATAACAAATTTTGAACAACAGCACCTATTAACTGGTACCCAAAGTCTAAAATTTAATATGTTACTATTGCACACAGTCCTTTTCCAATCCTATGACTCCTATCCCAGTACAATGTTATACGTCTATCGAGTTATTACGCCGTCACAAGCCTCTGACATGATAATTCCTTGCTCGTTGGGTAAATATATTGCATAGTAAGCACCCCTAGTAAGAATTTCCACATAAGTCGCATTATATTCTTTGTTTCGTTTCGTAAATGTTGCGACGTCAAAAAGAATTTGCTTTGGCAACACGAGATCGCTTTTGTCAATTTAACGTTCCCCAGTCTTTTGAATATGAATGGGGCGAATAAATGTGCTTCCGTGCAGTATTATTTATGTAAATTTCGATCAGTATCGCTTTTTCATTGGTTACCTAAAAAAAAAAAAAAATAGAAAGATCGTAGATATCGAAGTTAGCTTGTTGCGTAGGTGTAATTTGCTATTATGTAGATGTATTTTTTATAATAAATGTGGCGAAAAGTGTTATACTATACAGGTACGGCGTTTTGAGCTTAGGGGAAAAGTACTTCAAGAAGTAAGTTATTAAGGAAATGGATGTCAACTTCCTTATTTTAAATGGAATGTAGTAGTAGTAGCAAGTAATTGAAGACTAATGCATCAAATAAAATGAAATTTCCACTAATTCGATTTATTAACCTTTTCTTCGCTTACATAACTTTACTTTCAGACAAAAATACCAACAAAGTAAGTAACGGTATGTTTTCAAACGTAGTAGCTGCACTATTTTCACCGGTGAATGTAAGTGGTGGGTATTTATCATCGCCTGACTGCCGGATACGATGATCAATCAGCCGCAAAAATAATTCGCTATTAGAGACTCCATTTTCAACACCACCCCCATCGGTGCAGTGCGACGCGGCGCGTTGGTAGAGAAAAGGCTTCTCTGACTCTTCTCGATTATGATGGATAGGGATTAGATTTTACCATCAAAGAAGCGTTAGGTGGGCAACTATACTAGTCTGACTTTTGACGATGTTGATGTATTGCCACTTTCGTAACACCGGCCAAATAGGAAAGTGGACGGGGGAAGTTTTTTTCTGAATCTAGTTTGGACACAGTTCCATAAAACATTTTTAGTATATTTAGCTAGAAGTCAGAAAACAAAGCTTTTCAAAGCTTCAGCATACCTTCTTGAAGAGATCCTGACTTGAAACTCAGAAAGCAACGTGGTGCAACATTGCAATAATCTGCGGAATTAGAGATATATGCACCACTTTAGAATAGTAAATTTTATGTCTTTTTCCTATTCCATTGATGTTAAGAAGCAGCTATTAACTGAGCGCTTGTTATGATCTTCAAGAATTTTTCTAAATACTTCAATTGATTTGGTCCATAGATAAGAATTAATCCCAGGTACCTGGTGGTTGCTAGGACGGGCTTCAAAATAACCTTTATTCTTACAAATAGTTGCTTCCACTTACCTTAATATTATTTCAGTTTTTCTTTTTAATTACAAATGTTGAAAGCCAATCAGTTTTCAGTTAATTCGTTATATTTAGTTTATCCGCAAAGTTAGATATTTTTTCGGTAGATGACCTAGCTGTTAAGGAATTATCAATGGATCAGAAAATCTCACACTGGGACGGGCTAAGAATCACATCCTATCTAATTTAATCCAATCTAAATAATAAGAACAGATTATGAGCCTATATACGACCTCTTTTTCCCATTTAATGAGATTGAAGCATAAATAATTTTTTCTTGCTATTCACGAGACTCCTGCAATCCGTATATTTTTCCCCGCGAATCTTTCTATGCTTTCCTTACAACCCGTTTCTTTTTTTACCCCCTCAAGACAGTTTAACTTTTTAATTGCGTCGATTTATCTTTTGCCCGATTTGCCCCTACATCAACTTCTTTGTAGGAATAAAAGGGTCTCTTTTTGTCGCTGTTCCCTTTCTGCCCCTCACCTCCAACTGCGCTCAACGCGGAGCAGGACTTGAATCCGAAATTCGATAAAAATGCAAAACGTACCCTACCCTTCCCAAATTGAACAAGAACGTCCCGTTGCTTCGACCTTTTTCCTCTTCCGGTCTTCTCCTTGCCTGTTTATAAACTTATCTTCTTAGCATTTTATTCGTGCGATGCAAACTTTTCGAAGTGTATTATGTTAGGAATTAAAGAAAAAGGGTGGCGGGGGATGGGAGAAAGGGGAGTAAAACAGTTGGCGTAGATACGATAGAGAAGGAATGAGATGGAAAAGGAAGGAAAAACAAGACCGCATCTCGTCTTCTCAAGCTCTTTTTTTTTTCTTCTGTATTCTATTCGAGTTTTTATTTTCCGAGTTTCAGGACTTCCGGTTTGGAATTTCGACGAGCTAAAGCGGATTAACGGAACCGGTTAGATGGCTCTGGTGTGCGCTGCGCCTCCTAGGATTTGCAAATTTCACCTCGTTACTCATAATTACCGCAACTTACCACGATGTGGAGAGTTCGTATTCCGCAAGGGAATTGGGATTGTTATATGGATTACAGTTGCAAATATCCGCCGTTATATTTTTCTTGAATGCTGGTGTTTTCCTTAGTTACACTAGGGCTAAAGTACGCTGAATAATAAACAAAGTTCATTTGCGTTAAAGAAAATGCAGCGTTGCATAAATGCGCTTTTAAAGTTAATTACTAGCTTGTTATTGTTTGTCGTAAGTAAAGTAAATTCCTCTAAAACGAAGTGGAAAATCTGGGGACAAGTTTGATGAACTTGCTTTGTGTTAAATTGCACAGGAGCGGCTTACTAAAATCAAGGGATAACTTTTACAACTTTGTAATTTCTTTTCTATATAAGGACATCGAGGATTTTCACCTAGCAAATTTATGATTTACCACTCAGAAGGTGAGATTACAGAGATTAAGTAAGGATTATCATATTTGACTTGCCTTTCTTACCAGATCTGATAATCTTGTACGTAGGTTCTAGATTTTTGATATTCCGAACCCATTTCTGAAGGCCGTATTTCTGCTAGTCTTGTCTATGTGGACCTTTTTGAACCTGGCAGAACCCCATGTAGCTAGGTTAGTATATTAAGCTACTCGTAACTTTTGAGTCATTGCAGATATCAACACGAACTAGTGATCTTATTTTAGAGGTAGTTTGGAATAAAAGTTAGCTGGAATGTTTTGAAATAACGTAAAAACGGCGAATTCTTAAAAGTACCATTAACCATCACCTTCAATTTCAGTTGCGAGATTCACTATTAAGTATTATAAGTTTGTTATGTTTACGTAAATGGCATTATGCCTAGAGCAAGGTAACTTTTGTATTCTTAGGTATATAAATTGCTTCAATTTAGAATAAATAAGAATACTGTTAAGCTGGTAGGCAATTACCTAACAGATAGATCATTCAGCGTCAGAATTAATGGAGTGGTTTCCAAGATATTATCCACTGTCGGCCGGTGTTGCTCAAGGCTATTTGCGGCCCGGAACTTCACGTACAACATTGTCAAATTTCCAGAATTAGAAAAACAGCGGGTAGTAAAGAATAAAGAATCGAGGACACTATCCTGAAGAAGAACAGATATAATAAAAGTAACAAAGCTAGTCACTACATGATGCTATTTGGGCAAAGTAATTTCCAGGTACATGACGCGATGCTCATTTTGTGTACTTATTACCTACATGTAGCCATTCTTTTTTCTTTTCAAGAAAAGTAGATCTACAATTTACACTCAGCAGGTACTTCCTAGCGCGTCCGAAACTCGCTTCTTAATCCAATTATTTACGGTTGGGAAGAGCGCGAACTGCGAAAATGACGTCGGTATACGAAGAGCGCGTTGAAGAGTACGTCGCGACGCCTGTAACAAGAAGAGGCGAGGACTCATGCGGGCAGCGATGATCTCTTTCCCAATTCCGTTAGGTGTCTTGGCAGTGCGATGATGACAGCTTGTTTGCAAAGAGGTGTCGTTCGGTTGCTCCTCTTTGACGGTGTGTATACATCGTTAGATTCTTTGCGGAGGATCCGGAGGAATATATACGGTTGATTTACATTGCTTTCGAATGGGGATATCATCGAATTGCGTTTAGCGAAAAGAAGACGGTGTAGTCAGCAAAATATTCTGCTACGTTATAGAAAAGAGGAAATTCTTAGAAGGATTTCATAACTATATATACTATAGCGTTGCGTTCTCTAAATTCGATTAACAAGATGGTTTAGTTATCCCAAAAAATTGTCAAAAATCAGCACCTTTTTTGAGCTTTTTGTCTCCTTGGACTTATTAGGGATTAGGCTCGTCTTTTCTCTCTCGTTTCCCTTTTAAACAAAGAAATCGCTCCGAGTAATTTTGGGATCTATCTTGCGCTAATTTTTGTCATATCCCTGATTGTTCTCCTATCTCTTTAGCCCTTGGCCGTGGATCACTCAATACGACTTCTTCGACCCATTTGATGTTTTCTGGTGTCACTACAGTATCAGAGCCTTCTTCGCGTAAATTATCTTCAAGAGATTCTGTGCACTACGAGACAATTTTGACTAATCTTTAACCCATTCGCTTTCTGATTTCGGGTGGGATCTTCACCCCCAAGGAGAGGAATCTTATTGCTGCACGATGTTCAATCTTTAATATTTTGAAAATGTACCATGTTCCGCTCTTTTATAATTACGAAGATATTTTATTTTAAAGAAGAGTAATTTTTCCAATATTTTCTGAATTGTTTGGAATTTATAACTTTCTTCAACGGAATCATCAGCAGCTCCCCTTCTTAACGAAAAGGAACTAACAGGATAAACTTGTCAACTTGGAACAGCTTCAAACCTAAATAAATAATATCCTAATATTATATTCCTTTCCTTTTATCAACATTAAAACGGATTACAATCTCTATATCCTATTTACTACTTCCTTCTTACAAGTGATAATTAACAGCTTAAGGAAAACTCTTAGTCGAAACAAAGCCAATTAAATCTGATAGCGAATACAGCCAGCGTACGCCGATAAAAGCGGGAAGCCTAAGGAAAAAAGAATCCGACATAGTGACTGGGTTATTGGCCACTCAAGCGTTTACCGGTATTCGCTACTAATTCCCATTATAGCTGAATTTGATGATTAAGGTAAATTGTACGTTTTCGTTGTTGTAATTTCTCGCTGCCGAGTGCGTTATACAAATACATTAGCTATATCGATCCAATTTCTCAACAAAGGTATTTAATAGTAGCGTCAAAAGTATGTCACACTTCATCTATAATGTTTGTGTAATGTAATAGCAGCCATTACGTTATAGAAAAGAATCTATACGTTCAGCGATGTTTGCACGTTTGTACATGTGTAACTGAGTTGCTCGAAGTATGTTACGTAAATTAGCTTTGAGGACGTATGTGTGTAAATGCGGTAATGTATCTATTGACTGATGAAATTGTTACAGCGTTTCCGCGTCACTAATGATGTAAAATTTGTTGCAAAAACCTTTAATTACGTATCAGCAGTGTTCTTAAAGGTGTACGTAATTCGAAAGTGTTATTACATCTAATACGAGTAATTTTGTACACTTTCATCTGGAACTTTTTCTTGCTTCCTAAACACAAAGGCAATTTGTCTTCAAAATAGTTTATTCCTAGAAACTACATAATACATACGAGGTGCTGTCCACGTATTCTAAGCCTTAGTATCTAGTAAGAAGGTAACCAAAAAGAAATGCAGATCTGAAGATCGAAAGAACTGCGAAGGATAAACGGCTTCAAGATAAGCGAAGAGTCGATCAGGAAAGCAATGAGGACTGTTTCTTGGGATGGTTATGGACTTGTGTTAATTGACTATATTGAAAAGCTAAAGCCAGAAATTGTGGGAGAAAGGCAACAATTCACGAAATGGGTAGAGCATCCAGCCTATACACCAAATCCGGCCCTCGCCGAGTTTTTTCTCTTTCCTAGGTTTAAAATTTCGCTTCGAGGACGGAGATTTTCATCAGACAAAGAGGCCATCACATTTGTAAAGGTCTATTTTACAGAACTACTATTTGGATGGATTAAAGGAATCGGAGGATCGCTGGAGAAACTGTATAGATTTACAAGGAGACTATATTCAGAAATAAAACAGAATCTGACAAAAAAAAAGGTATTTGTTTCTATGTTAAGCTGGAAATTTTTCGGACTATCCTCGTAGGTACTTCATGATGATTTCAAATTGCACTCCCTTGGAAGTATGGCAATTAGCGAAGAGCCAGTCAGCTAACAAGTAAGTAAGCCTGTGCTACCACATTGTAGTATCATATTTAATTAATTTACGCGGTAATCCGTGTTTACGGTCCCAACTTTATTTTCTGCAAGTTCGCAGTGCACGACATAATAAACATTGTCGCAGGTAGAGCTGCTGCATCTGTAGTACCAGTTTCTCGCCTAGTTAGTTTAGCCTCTAGCATGATGTATGCGTCGAGTTACGAAATTCTCACTAGGTATTACGTGTAGGTAAAGTACGTATACACATACCTCTAGTGCATAATGACAATGAAATAAATTATTGCCACTATACGTAATAAGTTACAAACAACCTAGCATTATTGGAAACAGCGATTATATACAGGGTTAGTGCAAATTCCCGAATAACCGTTTGATGAGTATTTTGTTTTCTTAATGGTAATTTATTGAAGCCTTTTCATATATTTTTTTTTTTCGTTTCCGGTGTGATACGCACTCTTTAAATAAGACACCCAATATACTATCGCGTTTTCGAAAATAAATCAAGAAACTTCTTTCAGAACAACCACATTTTTGTCGATAAAAGCGCCATACAAAAAAATGAAAGCAATTACCTACCGAGCCGCGCATGGTGGTTCTAGTAATTTTATAAGCAAATTTTATTGAACATTCTCAGAGCTCTCAGATGGTATATTGTTTTATTCGGGCTCAATTAACCCCCTGAATCATTTCCGATTCACCCTCTACACCAGCAAAGTATCCGTTGTAAAAATACCACCCTTTAATTTATAATCCGTTTTACTTGACAACCTACGGCTCTTGCATCTCTAGGAATTTTTAAAGCTCGCCTGTAATAACCGTAGTGAATAATAGCAATTTCAAGCTCATTTCTGCGGGAAATTGAATAACGGGGACGCCGGAAGAACCCAGACAAAGGCGTTGTAAGGAAACCAATATAGGAGACATGGAATATTACGTCGGCTCCGTGCGAACGACTTCATTTCGTTTGAACACCACCGCTTACCTTCTTTCATATCGCATGCACCAATAAAGTGGTGCAGCGGAATTCTTCTCACACTCGCCTCGCAATACATACTTGTAATATTGATAAGGCTACGTCGTATTTATGAAAGTAGGTATGGAAATATGAATTGGTATGTAAAATATTCGCTGGTCGATAGATAAATGTGGAATGCAAAGTGGTTTTTAAATTGTTGTAAAAACATTACTTGATAAAGATTTTCCTTTATATACATATATATATGTATTTTTCAGTTGAAGGGAAGTCTATTAATTAGCTATTATTAATTATTATTATATTATGGGAAACAAGGTGAATATAAATTGACGCACATTTATCTAGCATACAAATCACATTTAAATTTAATTCTCGCAACGCATGTCGCGTAATAATTCCCCTTTTTGTTAACATTTTCATAAAACGCCATTATAATCGATTGCGTGTTTCGTTTGAAATTTTACATGTTGAAGAGACGCTTACGCGCGAATATTCTAACTGGCCCAGGCTCTAGCGTAGGGCATTCTACGGTAAGCTTGTTAGAGAGCGTTATTGTATTACATTTTAATCACCTTTTAAATATGGAATAAAGGTGTTAAGCCAGATGCGGGCACGTAGATCGATTCGGCTAGTCCGCTGACAGCGCCGCACGGCCGAAATTTTAATAAATAGAGGCGATAAGGACGACGTGATCAGAGCTTTAACGTCAAATTAGAGCCCGTGGCTTTGTCTCTTAATAATTGCTATGGAAATCGATAACACCGCTGTGTACTCAGCCAAGTATCCGTGTATACGTTTTGTGAAATATTGGCGCAGAGCGTTTTGAAACAATAACAAATTACGAAGCCAACATTATCCGCTATCTTTGGGGTTTAGGGACGTACGCCGCTTGCTGATACTTTCGTTTGATTAATGGTAAGTGACATAGCATCAAGATGAACGATATCTAGACGTTATACAGCGTAAGTTGCTAACTTATAACAGTGATGGTTCGCAATTCATCCAGAGGCAATGACTTTTCGTAAACAATTTAAGTACTAAATCAACTTTAGCTACGCTTTTATGAGAAAATCTCTGCTCCATGCCTAACAATTCGCCTAATAATTTCAATTTTAAATATTTTTCTAATATGCAGCATGTCCAACTAGTGGGTAATTCTTTCCCTGACTAATTTAGCGAAAAAGTTTTCAAATATGAAGCCATGCAGGTGCAAGTGTTTTGCTAAAATACATAAAGTGCTGCGACGAAGCACCCCAAGCTTCTATTTTTCTAATGATATGCATGTGCAAAATTTTATTTCTACAAACAGTTTCATTTATTCGAAGTGACCATCATTTGCCATTATACAAACTGGTAATCACGAATGTTCCTCTTGTAACTGCTGACGAGCGATTACTCTGACGTAATTTACATGGCTACCAATCAAGATCAAAAACTTTGCCTGCGCATTTGTCTGATTGCACAACGTTAAACAACTTTTTCCTCAATTTACCCACTTCAGCTAATGGTAATATAAGCATTACGACATTTTATGACACTAACGCTTTACATAATGTTCTACCTTTTTATTTCACTTTGATTACAGAAATTACGAACTTTATCAAATTTTACATAATGTCGATCTAGATATAATAATATAGGAATAGGTACCCGGTTTATGTCGCTGCTTCCTAAACGGCAGGCATGCGTTTCTTTGGCACTAGAGGGCGCCAAGAAATGTCGAGTTTGTCGTTTTGAAAGTTTGGCATTAACTGTGAGGCAACAGCGGTAGAAGGAAGAGATACAAAATTACTCTCGAAACCACGCTGATGACGCCGGGTAGGCAGAAACATGTCCGTGTGTTAGTGTATTTTTTCTCTCTCCTTTTATTGCGTTTGCCGTGAATTATTCCATCAATACCATGAGGAAGCTAAGCTATCTTAGCATCATATTTTTTGGTTATTGTTTCTAGGCATTTTCTGATGTGTTCTGTAGGAATTGATGTATTTTTTAACTTATGTTATAAGTTATTCTTTGAGTAATTCTGTATTTCCGATTGCTTGGATGAAGACTATTATTGTTCCTCTGCCCAAAGTTACGTCACCTGCTATTCCTAAAGACAATCGCTGCGTCAGCATTCTTGCTATTCCTTCTATAGTCATGGAAAGGTTTACGGAATGTCGATTAAGACTTTTTTTAAGACTAAAGTTCTCCCCAATTGGCAGTCTGGATTTCGTCTTTTACACAGTTGTGCTGGAGCTATGTTATGTGTCCTAGACGGTATTATCAGTTCTCTAGATAAAGCTATGGTTACCATTTTACTTTTGTTTCAGTATTCAGATTTCAGTAGAGCGTTTGATACTATTAGTCTTATGTGCTTTCTATACTTCACTATGTTGGCTTGTCAGATACTGCTGTTGAGCTTTTCTGCAGATACATTTCCGTTCGATCTCAGGCTCTTAAATTAGGTCTAAATATCTCGGAGTTCAGGAATGCTACTTCTAGTGTCTCTCATGGTACTATCTTTAGTCCCCTTCTGTATATAGTGTATACCTAAGCATTGTCTACCTGTCCTTTGCATTGTCGTTGATGATACACAAGTTCACATTCCTTTTACTCCAGGCAGACTTGCTTCTACTATCGAGTTGCTTAATCAAGACTTGCAGAGACTTGACAAGGACTTCGCGGATTCAAACGCAGAAGTCCTTGTCTTTTCTGGATAATTTGTCCATTCAGATGAATAATATCCCAATTCCGGTTGTCGAGATTATTAGAAATTTGGGATTATATATCGGCTTTAAAAGTCATATTTCTAGAGCCCGCACCGCGGCCACGCTGCTTTAAAAATGATTTATCGCCTCCTACATGTTCTTAATCCTAGAATTAAATCACATTTATGCGATCCTCTTGTTTTATCGCAGCTTAATTTTTGTGATGTTGTCTATGGCTTTTGTATTAATACCGTTACAAAGAATCGAACTCAGGGATTACAACATTCTTGTCCTTTGACTTATCTTGGGCATTAGGAAATAGGGTAAAAGCAGCCATAAGTTGATGGGATGCTAACTGGCTTCATGTGGGGCAGCGTACACTTTTGTATAGTGAATGTTTATATCATAAAATAATTTCATCCAAAATGCCGCCTTATCTTTACAATAGAATTGTCTTTCGTCTTTCGAATTTTATGGTTTAGAGGTTTGCTATTGTCACCTATTCGTAGACTAACACCTCTTTCTTATATGATTAGAAAAATATGTAATTCTATTTTCGCAAACGCTTACCGCAGTTATCCTAATTATTTCCTTTCACTTCATGCGAGATCAATGTTATGTAATCTTTGTACCTTTTTTTCCTTGTAGCTTTTTTACACTTCAGTTAGATCCTTTTATATGTTAGTTACATTTGCGCATATCAATTCTCATCATCTATTTTTTAGGTTAAGCTTTCCTGTTTTTCTTCTTTATACTTGTTTAACTTCGCCTTTTGACGTCTACTGATTTCTTATGTTGATGATGTTCTTTAGTTTTCGCAACCGTTGTTCTTTTGTAATCTTCTTATTATTATTACAAAGTTTCTGCATAAACTTTTCAATTTTGCTAAATTGCGAAATGTTTAAAATAACTTTGAGTGTGCTGTTGTCATAATTTTTGCCGCTGAAAACAGCTTAGTCTATGATGCTTTGAATACGTTTATTTGCTTATACTGAACTCTAACGTTTGTCAGCTTATTTTCGCTATCTATTATTTACGCGTTCTTGTTAACCTGCTAGACAATGTACACTGGACAATTATGGTTACTTCGAGCAGATGCTGAAATTATACCAAGAAATGTAATATTCTCACCTTTGGTTTAATAAATGACAAGGTACACTGCAAAACGCAGTTTCTGAAATCATTTAAAATGCAGTATTTATTTTTATTGTAGCCTACCTTAGGATAAAAGAGTAAATGAAATAAAGGGAAACAAATATAATAAGCATCAACTTTTCTTTACTTTCCTTTTTACCCTCTGATTAGAAGCGTTTTCCCAAAAACCTTTTTTCTTAATAATATATAATCATAAAGGGATTGTTGGCATTTGTGCTTACACGCCGGGCTATCAGTCTCGAGGTACTGAGTTCGAACTGCTGGCTCGCAACCTTCTGAGGAAGGTTTTCCGTAGTTCTCCTTCCAAACTTGCAAAGTGCTGAGGTGAACTTTTTAGCTCTCTAGGCGTAATTATAACTCATAGCCGGCCGATGGTATATAATTTATTTGGGACTAGATAGAAAGTTACTAACCACTCCTCGAATGAAAAGCTTTTAATATGCATTTGTCTCTATATTTCTCTGTTTTTCTTAACTAACAATAAATGCTTACTCATACCATGCACAGTTCAGTATAAAGCGATAGACGAAATCGATACCATCAAGTTTTAATCTACTAACATAACACACAATAGGGTTACATTGCTATTTACTTAACGCGAGAAGTAAAACGCTGTTTATTGATAAAAAAAAGGTCATGACTATTTATCGTAGAGGGGTTTAACTCCATAAATAACCGAAGGCAATTTATAAGTTTATAACCTATAATTGTGGACTGCAAGCTTAATTCAATATCCAGCGACACCGCTGGTTATTGAACGTATAAAGTGGCTGTATATATCTCCAATATTTCAGCAAACTTCATGAAAGCGCCACTATGTATACAACGTATACACTCGTAAAAATTGCTTCATAAGCTGCCGAGTTTAATAAACTTCAACTGTGTACCTACAATAATAAAGCAGCAATTCATTCTCAAGATCGAACGAATCAAATTTTCTTGGAAATAACTTAATACCGTTAAATCCCGTTTCAGTGTATACAATACATCGGCGGAAAATGAAGGTATGAATCTGTGTCTGTGTGTGTATGAACCGTTAACGCGTCCACCCGATTCTCCCAATGCGATTCTACCGAAACTATGTCAGTGTTTAAGCTCAGAGCGGAGAACCGAGACCCGAGGAAACCGGTCGCTACTATTTCCGTTTCTCCTCGATAGATGTCGCCTCAGTCGCGGCAGCGCAGCGAATAAGCTGCGAGCTTTGGCTCTTTTCTTTTTACGAACAGAAATAATAAAGGGAGCGGATGTATGGGGGATTAGTTTCGCTCGTATTATGACTTCTTCGAGGTAGAGTTTGTGCTAGGGAGTGATCGAGTTAATTTAGGTTGTTCGTTCTAAATTGATTTCAGGACGCTTTTTACGTATGTTGTAGACAAAGAAAGTAACCAGTTGTACCAGTAAAATCTACTATATAATAAAAGCTGTCCTATTCTTCTGGAATTGTTAAATTGTACCTATTGCGTAAATACAAAGGTTGTTTTTTCAGTTTCGCACGTAGCTATGATAGCAAATAGTAGGTCGACGAAGTTCTTTATTGCTTCCCAAAAGATTCTTCATAAAGATTTTTTATTTTTTCAAACCAACTGTTAAAGCAACTAAAGAAATTGTATCAACATGACCCGAAAGTGAGATAAAGGTTGCGACTATTTTCTTCGATACGGATAATTATCGCTGGCTTCTCCTCATCTCATACTATAAATATTTTTTAAGCTTCCGTTGTAGAACCGGTTCAAACTTTTTAGATATCAGTGCAGAATTTTTTAAATTGAGGATGTTCCAAGCTGTTATGCCAAATGTCGATCTCCGTCGATTAGTTGGCGCACAACAGCGATGTCTTTTGAGCAGTTGCTGCCTTTGATGTGATACTTCATTAAACCAATTCGACGAGACATTGTTGTTGAGATAATCGTCTTCGAAAGTGTAAAAAAACTGTTGCTCAAAAATACTCACGGCTGAATTCCATTTTGAAAATTTGCAATAGTTAAATCACTTGCCGGAACTTGTGGAAACTTTGGATTCAAGTTCAATAAACATCGAAATTAATTTTAAAAGGCGACATATCATTGGTGGGCGGATATATGCGAAGTTAGTTAGTCAAGTGCGGATTTAGATTATCAGGGTTATCTATACAAGGAAGAACCTCTGCTGCAGTTGGAATCTAGAATTTCATTTCGAATCTAACACTGCAGCACCTTCCAATCGTCGAAGAACCGGGGCCTTTAATTATTCCAATTACACAAGCGGCTTTGAAAGTTCGCGCTCTTTTTTTCGTCTTCCGTCGCTACATCTCCCCTTTAATGTCTCCTCACCTTGCCTGCCTAAAATGTTCGAATTCAAAGTACGCGAAATCAATACGCTCCCATCATTCTTCATTATTCGTTCTTTTTGGAGTGTTCTCGGGGCGATTTTCGCAGGGGCAGCGCATTCTCGATTCTCGCAATCAACTCTCCCTCGCCCTCGATTTCGGGCGCGTTTCGGCGAGATTTATTCCCGAAGTTGTTAATGAGAGGGCGCTGGTGTCGCGCTCGAATTTCGCCCATCGGTTTTCGGCGTTTCTAGTGAGGGAACGACTAGGGTACGGAGGTTGGTGATCAAATGCGTATGGCGGAGGGGGGCTCGGGATTAATGGCTGCCGGAGTGGAGAAAATGTTCTGGTAAGGTGGTTATTTCTGTTTAGAGTCGACAAATTGCCATTTGCGCCGGGGAGTGAAGTATACGAAAGGAAATGGGTATTTAATTATTTGTAGAGGAGGACGATGGATGTTTTTTTTTTCTCTCAGCGGGATTAAATATTACCGGAGGAGAGAAGCATTCCGATGAGAAGGGTTAGTTAGTTGGAAAATCTTCAAAGGGAGTTTTTTTGTCAAATCCTAACAGCAGGAGCTTCTGAATGTAATGTAGGATATTTTGAAGCCTTCCTTTGAATCCCGTTTTGCCAAAACCAATTGGTTAAAAGCATCTATTGTATACAGTTTGGGCATTCTTGAATTTCGTTTTAATATACAGGATGTACAGAAAAATAGCAAGCAAATGTTCGAGTATTTAACAATACGTGGAACTTTTACAATTTGGATTTTGAATCACGCCTTTATTTTTCAGTTACAAAAATTAATGTAGAATCCTTTTTCGCATGCGTTGAAGGATACTTTTGAAATTTCAGACATGTTGGTCGCTCGGTTGATGTTTCACAGTCGTTTGTTAAGTATTTCTGTAAAAATTGTAAAAATCGTATATCGAGTTGTCACTAAATTCTTACATTTCTTAGGCAATGCGGCTGCCCAAACTAAAGTCGAGATATTTACGCAGTCTCTCCATCATCACTTGCCACAGTGAAATTTGAACAGTTAAATTTAAACGTCGTCGTACCAGCTTGGTTAACTATGAACTTTCGGGGCAGCCAAAAAATGCAACTATTACCGATAACATAGAAAAAATTCACCAGATGGTCCTAGACGACTGTCGAATTAGGGTCAGAAAGATAGCAGAGACGGTGAGCGTCTTGGAAGGACGTGTCCTGCGTTGACTGTAGATTTGGACATGAAAAATCTAACTGCGCTTTCGGTGCCGGGGTTGCTTACACGGAACCGAAAGCGTATTCTATATCCTATATATATATATAGGAACATTTTCAGAACCCTATTGAAGCGATTGCGAAGGGTGAATAAGCTCCGAGGCCATTATATTCGTAAACGTCTGTATTGCAGAACAAGATGCCAACTACTATTTCGATGGATGAAAGAGATGGGAGCGTCATTGGGAGAAGTTGGCCTGGAAACTTTTTAGATTAATCTCGTATTTAACACCCTCTTGTCCATCAAATTAATTTAACACGAAATTAACAGGAAGTTAATGACCTTAACGTAGCACAGTCACCAGCTACTTGTCAAATAATTTTTCTACCCGAGAGTTTAGCAAAACCAAACCACTATTTAGGTTTAGGTAAAGTTTTGCAACATGTGGTGTTAATTGCTGTGGATTCGGATTGATTAACTTTGCAAGAGTTGCTGTCAGTTGTAAGTTTTACTACTGTTCCAGTTTAGATTTCACGTAGTGGTATGGAAGATGTCTAAATTGTCACTTGTAGGAGTGAAGTCGGCCTGAGTAATGAAGAGCTTAGGAAGTTTTGATAACTAGAAACATGTTAGAGATTGTTCCAGGGCTATGTAATTATCTTTTATATTAAATAATGAAGTTTTACAAACAAATTTCAGCTAGCTAACGGATACGCTTTATAAAAGAATTTATCAAAATCGAAGATATACGAATTGTTATGTTGTAAGTAAGCTTTTTACCAACAAAGTTTATAACTGCCATCTTAAGGTAAGCTGCCGTATTACGCAATTCAGGAAAGAACTTTTATTTGCCAATTTCAAAGGATAAAGACACCCATTTACAGGTAAATACATACATCATCTTTCCTATATTCTTGTTCGACAAGGCAAAGATTCTTCGCGAAAACTTTTTCTGTACAGGAAAATTTAATACGAGGGAAAGTTTATACGACTTACGGAGATGATAATATTTCAACTTTGATATTTTCCAATCGCACCAGTCCGGACCCATATAAATGCATGTATATCCGAGATTGAAGCGCGATCGCAAATCAGGCGGATCTGTTTCTCAAAAGAGGTAGAGAATTCGTCCTGGTGTAGAGGGCGCTCTGATGCCATCGAATCATCTCAATCTGTTCCGCTTAGTCAATCTATCATCCACTATCCGACCCGAACGTTCCGGTAAGGTTTCTATACGGGGCGCGCCATTGAAATTTAGACAGGTGTTACATCTCGAAAGTAAAGCATGTCAGCAGCAGCAAGTCTGGGAAGAAACAAAATGACGATGGTATAAGCTGATTTTAAGCATATTTTCACGTTTACTGCAGGAGAGATCGAGTTTTCTCTTTGTTTTGGCATTTCTTTCCATAAATGATCCATTCCTTAAAGATTATCATCTTTAATAGTAAAACTGAAATAACAAACTAAGTTAACACTAATCCTATTTTTACGCGTCCAGAGTCATACGTGGCAGATCGACCGCAGTCATGGTTGATTTAATGAATAATAAAGGTTGGAATTCATTAAAATGTGTTTGCTTTTCTAATAGTTAGGAAGTTGCAGTAATTTTTAAAAAATTTGATAGTCTGCCAGAAGTTGATGAAAGTAAAGAACTGAGTATAATAAACGACATGAGCAGCTTCTGCCTTTAATATATTGGTGGAATACCAAATGAGAGCTCGTCAAAGATGTTAAAACAAGATAGTGCAGCGAACAATTTAATCTCGTCTACCTTGTTCTTGTACTAAAATAGCCAAGCTCCATTACGACAGTCTTTTTTTGCAATTTTAAAATTCATTTAAAGAAACAGCGCAAGCTAAGCACTGAGACCTTACAGAGTATTAGGAATATATAGAAAAGGGAGATGAAAGAAAATCGAAGCAATAGTTTAATCAATAAGCAGACATGTAATAAGTAAACACGTAAACTAAATAAGCTTAATACTGAAATAGAAGTTCTTTCTATTTTCTTTAGAAAAAATAAAGTGCAAAATTTAATAAGAGCTTACTTCAATGGCATTCTTGATTAAAAAAAGGAAATGCGCTATATATTATGGAGCCTTTAAATAAAAATGTTAAAGGCAAGTTAACGATATACTGTGTGATAGATCTAGGACGTATGTAACCACCTTTTAGGTTCTGAAAAATCTAACAAACATCAAGTTTAACAATAATGATAGCAAGGACTGTGGCAAACAACACACAAGTATTAGCAGCCTCCGCACCACACAAAGTTTAATTCGTTAATCCGAGACGGCCGTTTCGAGCATACGAATGTCTCCATTCTGAACCGGTGACCGATCAGCTTATGGTTTGTTAAAATAATTCGGAAACAAGTGGATTTAAGTAAAGAAGTAAAATGTTTTACCCGCTATTTTCTTCAAAAGACATTTTTTTTAGAAAATTGGAGAAGCTTCCAAATTTTTAACTGTTACAATGTCTAGCTCTAAAAATAAGCAAGGTACACTGAATATCTTTTCGATTGTCGACCACAAATTTGATAACAAAAACATCATTTCCCGTTTATTGGCAAAACGTAAAACAAAAGGTCAGCACACTGATATCTTTTCATAATATTAGTGTTTACATTTACACACATCATATCCACAGCCTTAGAAGTACAGATAAAGGTTAAGCAGTATCTTTTGCAACTGATTGAAGCATTATTTAGAGGATCGTTAAAGTTTGCTATTTTGATGCGCATTATGTTTTGAGGTTGCTTTATTACCTCGCATTAATTGAAGGGAAATGATGTACCAAAAAGTTAATTGCCGATAGCTTACGTTCCATGGTTTGCTGTGTACGCCTTATTTTTAACCTATTTACATTTCTTATAAAATCGCCATTTTATTTCTTCCTTAGCGTGAAGCAACTTCTATCTGAAATATTTCTTCCTAAAGTTAAAACAGCACACTCTGTATATGGTTACCGCCGTAGATGCCCTCAACCTCGTTCTCTGTGATTCGCACTCATGCGTTTCACGAACCCGATCCACGCTCTGAATATAGGAACGAATCCTTCATTCCGCCTTAGTCGCGATTTCTCGAAGCGGTATCAAATTTTGATGTATTTGCTTCAAGTCAGACGTGCATCGACTTCAGGCTGCAAACGTATGAAGGTTCGGGGCGTCGAAGACAGGGGGTTAAAAGGACGAAGTGTGTTCGCCGAGCGGAATGAATGCAAATGGCCCTGAATGCATATCCAAACTCTTAGTTTTGATTGCCCCTCAATAAAAGTTTACGGGCGCAAGTGCCCAATTTCAAGATAAAAGTAAGATACTACCGTATTACATGCATGTACAAATTATCCTAATGGCACACCGCCATTTCAAGTGCACTTAAGTAATTAGACGTTGAGTGTACTCATAGATTATAGAAAGCCAAAAGTAAACCGTCTAGGAGGACCTTGTGCGCGAGTTATTGGATCTAACAAAATTAGTAATTAGCTTATACATTTTGTAATATACGTTATTAGCGCCTATTATGAACAATAACAAACATGTAGGTACCTTGCATCATACAATGAAATAATGTCCTGTTGTCGTTTTTCCAAACCTCATCCTCGCCGCGGAAAGTACCATCTCGAGCTAGCGGTTTTGAGGGTCTCTCAGAGTTTCCTTTTATTGTCCAATGTTATGTTTAATTTACATTGTCATTATTTAACGCATGCTTTATTTTATTCTTAAATATATTTTATATTTTTTTTTTTTGTATTTTGTATATTTCTATTCCTTGTTAGTATTTATGATGAAAGTATTTTTCACTTCTTAAATTTCTTCACGTTGCATAATCGTGTATTTCTCTCTTATTGCTGTTTTTATTTCATTTACAATAAGTAGACTCTTCTTTTATATTGTTCTACCGAATCGTTTACATATAGAGTGCAGAGTACATAGATTAACTCAAGATTAACTCTTGTTATTTGTTTTCTGTTGATGACGCATGTTTTTATTATGTTTAGGAATTAATTGTCCATATTAGTAAAACCCGTATAGTCAACATAACAATTAATTCTATTTTCTAATAGAAGCTTCCGCTCTGCACCTAAGGTAACAACATAGCGATAAAGATCGTTGTTAAAAAAAATCAAATTATCAAAGTCCACAAGCTCGACTATCCCCATGTCACCGCCAGAATCCATCAACAAACCATTTTCAAGCCAACATCATCTTTCCAGACAACCCGAAAACGCAACTGGAATTATATTTACATTATGACTTCGTCTTCGCTACATCAACAAATAGATACACCTCCGGCCGGCGAGAAAGATATCAGCCGAAGTGACACGTATTTCCTACGACGTTTCGACAAAGAGGTCGGCAAGCGTTGACGCGAGATCAACAGCAGGAGGATTTGGCACGTTCCTCGGTCTGAGTAGGGTTGACCGGACTATTTTAACGCTAGCCCGGACCAAATTAACGAACCGTATGGCCCGACAGGTCGGGATAAGTAGTTGGTGAAATAGGTACTTAATATCGTTTAAGAATGGAGGAAGATTTCGAAGAGGAACAATATGGTGATACGCTTAGAAAGAATTAATGGTATTGGAGATATAAAAATTTAAACGTCAATATATAAGTCGGGCTTGAAATGCGATGTTCTGTAACAAAGCGTTAGTTAGCCCAAATTATAGAGTAAGTAACAATTCCACTTGTTGGTGGGAGTGGCGGGTGATTCCACTTAACTTGTATATTTAAACTTCTACTTGAAACGATCCCAATAATCTTAATCCAAGTTTTTGTGTGTATTTCAACCATTCGTTTCAGATTTTGACCTACTTGCTTTAGGATTAACAATTCACAAACCATTATTTACGTTATATTCTCGATCTACGTTTCAACTCCACATGTGACACAACATAAAAAATGAATATCACATTTAATGATTAATTACGCCTAAACGGGACAACTTTTTACATAAACATTTTTCTCATGTGCCCTTACGCTCGCGATCATTTGTAATAGCTGACAGATCGCGCTAACTGTTCTTTCTTTGGTAATAGCGTCTACGAAATATTTCGGGGGCGAACAAAGGAAAGTTACCCCAATGACAGAAAAATATTCTATCCAGGATGAAACTTCCTCCCCAAACAGAAACTGAAACGATGCCATCAGCGCTCCGTTTCCCCGCAAGAAACACCGTAATAAATCTTGGATAACAACACGCGTAAAAATAAAAATTACTTCATCACGTTACCGCCACGTTCTTCTTCCTGCTCCTCGCCAAAGTTCCGAGCTATAATGGGCGCGCAAGTTATTTTAGACGGAAAGGGAGGACGTTGTGGTCCTCTGCTTCATCTGTAAATTCCATTAAGGAAGGGTACACTCCCTCTATATATATATATGATATTACAGGTTCGTAGCAGTAGTGGATGCTGCTCCGGTGGTACACTCAGCCTTGCCGCGGGCTTACATATTTTACAACGCGGCCTCCCGAACAACCATCTGACTAATGTCCGTCTATACATCGACGCTCGTAAAAATGTTTATTACGATAAGCGGAACCGGCGACCCGTTAAGAAGACCGTGTCGTACATAATACAAACGGATCTTCTCGTTCGCCGGTAAAGGCGTCTCTCTACGTTTTGCGGTAATGGAAGAGGTCGCAGAACGCGGCTGCGGCTTTGAGTCGGATTATATATCTACGAAATCCTAATATACAGTGTGATTTTTAATATTTACAAGTTTATTATTAATATTCAACTCCAAACTAACGTATTGAATGAAGTAATTAATAGGCTGTACACGTTAAGACAACGGTTAAAGATGTAAAACAGTACTGGGCATTGCAAACGATCATAAAATAAGAGACTACCTTGTACAGTATTCTCAGGTTTTGCATATTTTATCTACGCTTCTTCAGAGAGATAAGCATTTGAAATTGCAAGACTTAGACCGCTTACAGCTAAACGAAGGTAACCTCAAAAGTAAGGTGTCCAAATTGCTGGGAATGAAGGGAAACTGTTCGTACGGTTATAAGCAACAACGTCACTTATAAACAAGCTTGCATATATCGCTGGGATGCTCAGTCTTGGTCTGTCAGCTATTTGGCTTTAGAACGCAAAATGTGTTAAATCGATTGAAAAAGCCAGTTAATGGAAGTTTATGGTGAGTCGTTGGTGTTAAAGAGGTTCCTACGTGGCGTAAGGAGTCCGTATTAAGATAAGTGGAAACAACTATTTGTAAGAATAAAGAATTTTGAAGACCGCTCTAGCAGCCACCAGGTACCTGGGATTAATCCTTAACTATGGACCTCCAAATCAATTGAAGTACTTAGAAAAATTCTTGAAGATCATAACAAGCGCTCACAATAGCTGCTTCTTAACATCTATGGAGTATGAAAAAGACACATAAAATTTACTATTCTAAAGTGGTGCATATATCTCTAGTTCCACAGATTATTGCAATGTTGCACCACGTTGCTTTCAGAGTTTCAAGTCAGGATCTCTTCAAGAAGGTGAATGTATGCTGAATTGTTCAAATTCTCCATATTAACACGAAATGGAAATAACTTTGTTTTCTGACTTCTAGCTAAATATACGAAAAATGTTTTATGGAACTCTGTCCAAACTAAATAAAAAAAAAAGCCAGCATTAAACTTCCACCGTTCACAACATCAACGGTCCAACCTACTTGTTCTTTAATTCGTGTCACAGCTTTGCATCAGATACATTGCTGAAATTTTTGATCCAGGAAAATGCTTTGTGACTGACTCTTTGCAACTGCTATATTAAAATTTTACTTTTATTAAATTTATCAACGAAGAGGAAACTGATAACAGGAACAGGAACCGTCGATATGTTACTAATAAGAAACAAAAGTAAGTTAGAAGTAACCGTATCTACAAAGCCTACTAGTAACGATAGACTCACTTCAAAGCGCAAAGCATCAAAAATCATTAAAATGCTAACTTCAACGGATTTTCATGGTCAAATGGACAGGTTTTCATGGTGCGTTCAACGTCGAATCATCACTCGCATTGGAGAATAGCTCTCCCTTCACGAGGAGGAGGTGACCAAGTGAAAAAACTGGATAAATCAGGAATTTATAAAATATTATGCAAAGATTGTCATCAAGCTCATACAGGAATACCAAGAAAAGTTAATTAACAACATTGTCCGCAATCGAAGCATGGAAATTTGCAAAAACAAATACATTCTAATGAATTATAGATTTTTGTTAGATTTAGGTCACTCATTTTTGGTCATGATAAGTATAAGCACTATGATGCTAGGACATGTTTTGGTCATAATTATTGAATTAAAGGAACCACGGAAGCATCTGTGCATTTCTACCAGAGGTATTTATATAGCATTTGCGACATCTAACTTTTCAACAGCATTTGTTATTTACAATAGGAAAATTGTATATTCTAGCTGCTGTATCTTCCAAAAACCCTAACAATCTTCATTTCTCATTTAAAATACGCCATAGATGTCTCACTTTAAAGTCACAAACCTGTTTTATCTATCTTTACCGTTGGGTGATCAGGGTATTATAGAAAAACCATTTGAACAAATCGCACTGTATATGGGGCAACGGACATTGGCTAAACACGTACCCGAAGCATCCGAGAGGACCGGGAAAAAAGGGGTCGACCCTCTACGGCCGACGAGACGGTGGAAAGTCATATAAACGGCAGGAAATGGAGACCCGCATCAGGGATAATGTTCCGGATATACTCTCGGCGTCGCTGAAAACCCACCAGTTGGTTTCCCCCGATTAGTTCTCTGACCCGTTCCGTAATCCAATTTCGCGTCTCTTATTTTTTTCGCTTTCCGAAATGTCCATTGTAGGTCGTACGATTAGTTTGTAATATTTATCACGCTACCAATTATTGTTCTTTGTGGTTAATTTGTCGGAATAATAAGGAATTAATAATTGCTTAAATGGCGCATTTCTAATGTAAGTTGCATGAATAATAGCGTAATTACTAACTCCTCGAGGGTTGGCTAAAATCAGGGGCGACGTTAGGCGGTAAGCCTTGCAGAGGGACACATTGTACAAAGGGCGCCGTAGGAAGGGCATCATTAACAACAAATCAATACACTTATGTAAGTATATATGTATATGAAAAATTGATTTTTTTATATAGACGTATGTACGCAATAAAACATCAGGGGGCGGCAAAAATGATTTTACGGAAGGTTAAAAAATAATGCGAAGTTATTCGAAAAGGGCTGAAGCTTACATATGTATTCATATAATAAAATGGAAAAGTTCATATGTACGAATGCGGGATTAACCAGGAACATTTAAAAACTCACTGGGCAGATTTAAAAAATTCTTCAAAAATTGTAATAATAATGGCGTACGTTTTCTCGTTATAACCTTTATAAAAACTTCTAATTCCTTCCTAAAAATTGAGAAAAAAAGCAACTTTAGTTGGAGTAAAGGCATTTATAAATGTATCATAGCAACACTGCTCATCTATACATTAGTTCATTTATTTCTTAATTCTAGCAATAATTGAGTCCGGAGATCGTAAGAGAATACAACAAGAACGGTGTCCTCCTCAATGAAGAATCCCCAAATATGGAACCAATTATTCTTGTTCGTTAGAGTTTAAACGCTTTTGAAATAATCAGCGAAAGTTGCCATGATTTCAAGAAGATACTGACTTCGTAATTTATACTTCCTGGAATTCGAGTAGATCTTCGCTTTTCGTTGACAAAAGACTAAAATTTAATTGAATCTGGTGCAAGAGATTTCTGTATATTCGCAATACGACTACCGTAAGCATTTTTAATAAGTAACATACAGAAGGTACGGAGATTCTTTGTACTTTTTATTCCCTTGTTATCAAACCAAGATGGGTAAAAACGTTCCAATGTTTTTAGTGAACGTAGCTGTACACAATAATCAAATATGCTGAAGGGGATATCGTACAATGTATTATTAGAATCATCATCGCTTTTGACGATCAATACCGATAACCAATCAGTTCTTGATAATATATCATGTAAGAGAGGCAAATTGGCTTTCTTAAAAAACTACATTGTAATCCTGCCAACCGTTTATTATAAGCTACTGATATGTTAAGCGCAGGATGCTGTTGATCTTCGGAGACTAATGGCGTAAGGCTTCTCTGAATATCAATCGAATTTTGGCAGCTATAATTAGAAAAAATAATATTATCAAATGGTTAAAAAAAAACGTCGAGACATAAACTAAAAAATCATCACCAAACAAATTTTTTTCATAAAGCGCACTATAGCAGCTGTAGAACATTATTCCATACAGTTTGAAAACGCTGCATATTTATAACATGTCCTGCTCACATATAAATATGTAGCAATATGGTACGTACGTATGTATAGCATATATTTCGTAGCGTATTCCATTTCATCAACAGCATTATTCAAAGTAGATGCAACGCTTTACTTCCGAAACGAATAGCGTCTTCCCTTTTAGCGCCAGACGTACGTAAATATCTAATAAATTCGCGGTATCACCTCCGTACACGTATGTAATATAGGGGGAGTGAAAGGGTATGGAACGTACAAAATGCTCTTCTGAAAGGCGTGTTTTCGTCATGTAGGAGAAAGCTAGTTACTTACCACTCGTCCCTTGGGTCCGGCAACGTCCTGTGCACGCTTATCATATCGCTGACGTATTGGTTGAAAGCGTTCTTCAGCCAGCCGTCGTCAACTAGCTTCTTTACTTCCGCTGCAACGTAAAAGAACAAAGCGGTGAGTATCAACACGTGCACAATGTACACTGGCGTTCAGTGAAGTTCGGTCATACAATAAAAATCTATTATATCACACTGTATACAATTATTAATACATAAAATTAGAAAAATATTAAGCATACACTCTTTTCTAAGGCACTAAAGCCATAAATTATTATGTAAAGTAGAAATATTGCGATGACCACAATAAAGTCTCTTTTATTATCATTCCAAGAATTTCTCGGAAGTACCGATCTTTTGAAACGGGTCGTTTGGGGATTATTAACGAACAATACATTTAGGAAATATACCGCAGTATCATTCTTGTTTATTTATCACAGGCGTAAAGATATAAATTTGCTTCATTTTACTGTTAAACGTGCGTTGGTGTGCATCTGTCGTTTTTGCGCGAAAGTTTGAAGAAAATTTACTTCAAAATGGCACGTGGCAAGCCTACCAGTGTAGAAAAACGTTGACGCATTATTACGCTGTTTGAAGAAGGATATTCGGGACTGTAAATTGCTGAAAAAATAAATATGAGAAGTTTAACAGTAAATGACATCATAAAGCGATGTCGGAAAACTGGAACTATAGAAAATCGTGTTCGTCCTGGAGCACCTAGGAAAACAACAAAAGCTGAAGATTTGAGAATTGTATTATGAAGCAAATGCAATAGAAAATTAACAGCGCCGCAAATAGCAGCCGAAGTCAATCGCGGCCGTGAAGAAAAAGTTTCGGCGAGTACGGTAAAACGTCAACTTCAACAAGCGGACCTGCATGGACGCATTGCCATTCGAAAACCCTTTATTACGTCGGGGCAACAGAGTAAAACGGCTACAATAGGCCCGTTCTCATCTAGATTGGTCGTTAGATGATTGGAAACACGTGCTTTGGAGTGACGAGTTAAAGTTTGAGGTTTTTTGGCAAAATCGACGAGTTTATGTCCGAAGATCTAAAACCGAAAGGTGATCCCGGACTGCATTGCGCCAGCAGTGAAGCAAGGGCGTTGTTCTGTGTTAGTGTGGGGATGTTTCTCCTTCGCTGGGACGGGAGATTTATGCAGAGTGCAGGGTGTAATGAGGAAAGAAAATTATTTTGCAATACTCCAGAATCATGCAGTACCATCAGGATTGTGTATAATAGGCCGTAACTTTACATTCATGCATGACAACGACCCAAAATACACTGCGTTAGTGTGTAAGAACTATCTAAAGGAGCAAGAAGAACAGCACACCCTGAAAGTAATGACATGGCCCCCACAAAGCCCAGATTTGAACCCTATAGAGTTGTTGTGGGATGAACTGGACAGGAGGATCCGAAAAATATGCCCAACTTCACAAGAACATTTACGGAATATTCTGCAACATGAATGGATTAATATTCCACAATCCATTTTAACAAAACTTATCGAAAGAATGTCTTTCTGTAAACTTTTCATGTTTTTTACTAACCGACGGAACTTCTCTGAACGGCAGTGTACATATATCTATATATTCTACTAAGTATTACAAATAAAGTAATTATGTATTCATCTTATGTTGTATTTGTAATATGTTTGGTGGCCGGAAGATAATCCTTTACTCGAATAATTTAAAGAAGTTTTCAAATTGAAACATTCAAACGCAAGCCCTGCATAAACAAAGGCGCATATTCTTCAGAATATCATTTATATTGCTGCGTTTTCGGATGCCTATTTTCAATTCACGTTAACCTTCTTGCAAACTTTCTCTACAGGATGCCTCACGAGTAACGCTTAGGCGTACCTGTAATAGGCAGGCCATAATGTTATTTCGACAACCAACCCAGTAGGCACTTCTAAGTTGTGTCGTTCTGCGAATATTTTGCAACATATAGAATGCTTTGAAAAAGGGCGGCATATCAAAGCTGTTTTCTAAATTGAACACCTCGTATTTGAATCATTTTTGAATTTTACATAGAAAAATGGGCCTGTATTTTTCAAGATTCTCTATATCCATCTGGCACTGCTTTCCATATATTTAATTTTTAATAATTTTTTTTTAATGTAAGGTTCGCAAAATTAATTTGCCGTGTGGGTACTTCTCGAACCTTACCTACTAAGTTTAGATTTTAAAAAGTTGACACGCATTTCGTGCCTAAAGTTAAAACTTAAACAATAATTGTTTCCAGTGCTTGCTTAAATCTCGCTTCCTTTGTAGTGCCTACGATGGCAGATTTTGACAAAGATGCATCGAAATATTCGCCTGCAGGCAGGCGGAATTTATAACGCGCGCAACGTATTGCATATATACGTACAGACATATAGACACGTTGTACATGCATAGTTATGCGCTGCCTGCCCGATACCTATTCATGAAATATATCTCTTTATACCTTAGATCGCTTGAATTGAGGTGGATACCCGCCCCTGGTCTTTTGTCGAACGTCGAAATTAATTCCAAACTGCGTCGTAAATATCAAATACATCATAAAAGAGATGCCGGAGAAGCTAGGAACGATTCTGCACTCTAAAGCCGTCAGATGAATCATTTTAAAACTCTCTTTCTATCTGGAGTGGTTATGAGCGCAGAAATTGCAGAGTGTGGCAACTATGTTTCAGCAAGAAGTGTTCCCGTATATTCTTAGAAATGTGGATATTTGAAATCTGGCTTAAACACATTATAAAGAAATTGCAATGTGATACAACATACTTAAAAGAAATTAACGAAGTTTGAGTACAAAGGACTAAGGATAGTCTGAAAAGTTTTTAGTCTAAAAAACGACGTAGTCTTCTTGTAAGACTATGCACCTTTTCGAGTGATGCCTCCATAACTTTAAATTCATCCCAATAGTAGTTGGCATCTTGTTCCGCAAATTATGTTTACGAATGTGATGTAGCCTCCTCATTTGTAGAAAATCCTTGTCTTTCGAGTGAAATCTTGACCCTGGGGAACAGAAAATCCCGCTGGGGGCCTGATTTGGTGAATATCTCTCTGGCAATTCGAATCCCAATTTATGAATTCTTGCCATGGCAACCTCTGAAGTAGGAAACGGACTAAAAAAAAAGCATCGCTGCTGTGCGCTAGCCGATGAAAGAAGATCCTCATGTGACATATCGCGACAATGAAACATGCTTAGTCATTACAAAGACCTCAAATTAAAAAAATTTGCATGATGAATTGGTTTTGGGAAAGTTAGATTCCTGTTGGGTCTTTCATCTTTTAAGTGAAAGAACAAAAAACTTCGGAGTCGGTTTATCGACGGAAACTCAAAAAATATTTGTAATCTCATGAGTGGTGACGAATCGTATATTTATTCATATGAACAAGGAAGCCAAATGTTAATTCGCTGTGTAGGTGTTTTAATGTGAGAGAAAGTCAACAAAAATTACTCACTTCCACAGTGTCCCGAAGAAAATAGTCGCAATTTTTGTCTCAATTTCGGGTCATGTTGCTACAATTCCTTTAAGATATCAAAGAACGGTTAATTCCGTTAATTTTTTCTATTTCTACAGAAACACTGATATTGAACAATACAAACGACTGAGCGTCCAACATGGCTGAGATTTTTAAAAAGCATCTTTCAACACGTGCGCAATTATATTACTATAATATTTTTGATGGGTGGCGCCATCTTCACGCTGAGGCTTGAAATTTTTCAGACTATCCTCGTAGTAATAATTCGAATCGAATAAAGGTGTATCGTAGAAGACTATTCAAATTTAGACTACTTTCAGAACGCTAGGAAAACTTCAATGAAAAGTAATATACAAACCTACTTTATTCAACCTGTGCGCTGAACAACAAACTCAATTTCGCATTCAATCATTTCTCTTCTCGAAAGTATACATCGTTAGACGTGTGATTTTCGCTTTTCTGTCATCATTTTTCTTTTCTTTCGCGCACATAAAAAACTTACGTGAGACGCTTTTCTTCCACGCCGTCTCTTCGGATTGGAAAAAAACACACGTCCTCGCAATTAATTTTCGTATACGCGAGCAATACACAAACGTATCCCTTTCAGGCCGGATACGTTTGCTTTTCTTAGGTTCTCAGGTATATTTTTTCCTTCTTTTCCTTTATATTGCACTTCCATTTTCGTCTGGGTCATAATAAAACTTTTAACGCATGCTTTCCTTTTTACTGTTGATGGAATATGAGGCTACAGACGCGCCCGCCGTAGGTAACTGCAAATGTATATGACCGTATCCAACATGTATGTATGTGGCGCTGTTGACTACGAGGAAATACGTATATTTTTTATATTCGTCCATAAACACGCAATAGTGATGCGCATCAGCACATTCGAAAATGGATAATATAATTTTTAAGATACGTCTTTGTAGTGTTTTGATGCATTACGTTGCTCACAGTTCAAATATTACAGTAGTTCTCTAGTATTCCTACATCGTAGCTTAACCGATAGTAATACTGCTGTAGTTCCCAATCATATTTGATTTCAGACGCACACCGCGACCAAATATACTGCTCCGAAAAGATAGCAGCTAATTTTACACTATATAATGGGTGTTCCAAGAGAAACTTGGGGATTTAAATTCTGAATAAAATTCTTGTTTCTCAGAAACTCATTTTATTATTATTTATTATTATTATTACTTACTCACATCAATACAAAGTAGAACCCTTAAAATTATGTGGAATATAATATCTGATAAATGCCATCCGCGATTCCTTTTGCATATAGCAATTCTTTTTCAATTTTTTTTTGTAAACTGGAATATGCCCTGATAGCACGCCTCCATGCACTTTTCAAATTGCGCGGTATCATAGCTAAATTAGACACATTTTGTTGTCAGGTAGACCAACAATGGATATATTCCGAGTTTCATCATTTTTACGAACCGGCTAAGAAGAAATTTCTGGAATAAATGTTACCCACAAGAGTGCCTAGACAAGGATTTTACTGGTGTCAAAGAAATGACATCTCCATACATGCAAGGATAGTCTTAGAAGCTTGAATGTTCAACATGAAGATGGTCTTATTATTATTATTATAGCCGGGCCATGGCACTGATGCTTTTGATCACTGCGACCTTAATAAATCTATTGTAACATGAGAGAGGCTTTTAATGAACCTTTGTACCATTCTAGGATCTTCTTCCTCGCCCCTATTCACCATATTTGGTCCTCAGCCACTTTGTACTGTTTCCTAGGCTCAAGGCTTCGCTCGGAAGACAGAGATTTTCATCAAACGAGAAAGCCTTCACATTTGTAAACGCTTATTTTGCAGAACAGCTACTGCCAACTACTACGGGTTAAACGGATGGGAGCATCTCTGAGGAATCTGTATAGACTTACTTGTTAATATTTGACGTTTGTAATAGTGGTACATGAGAACTATTTGTAACAGACTTATTGTTAAAATAAGGAGTTGTTGGCCACATTGATAGAAATAGGCATTACTGCCATGGCACTTTAATACTAATAGTAAGAACTCTGTCTCTAAATTGATTCAAAGGATCAGAAATGTCTGAATTTTTTGCAATTGCTAAGAGAAAGGGTAGTCTACCAAATTTAGAAACACCTCGAGTTTCACCAAATTCAAAGCAATGGTACTTTCAATATTTTACACTATTAGTAGTACTATTAGTAAGACAGCTAGTGTCAGTAATTCTTAAATGATTTCATCGTCTGGTCGAAGTTGATACAAGTAAAGAACTGAGTAAAATAAACAATAGGAGCAGTGTCTGCCTTTAATATATTGCTTGGAATATCAAGCGAGAGCTAATCAAAGATGTTTAAAAAAAGTAGTGCAATAAACAATATAATCGCAACATTTAAATTGGGAGTGGACAATTTTGCATGAGCGGAAATTTTCTTTTTTTTTGTGGCTCTTGTTTTTGTTTCTAACCAGAAGCCTAAATACCTAATTTCATCTTTGTAAATTCAAAAAATAACGAGACTCACCCATTTTACACCTTTAAGGGCTAAATTTCCAAAAATCATACGTCTACACACAAAGGAACGTGCTGTCCAAATTTCGTGTTTGTGATTTCAATAGTTTCAGATCTGCGTTGATGAGTTAGTCAATCAGGGTTTCTCTCTTTATAAAATTAATGTAGGTAGTGACGAACATTCTAATGTTTTTCCAATTTTAAATGAAGAATCACCACAGCAGAGAGTATAGATGAAAGTGAGACAGAAAATTATATTGTGAAATAAGTAAATATTGTAATAAATTTAATATAGCAAATAGAAAATAAATAGAATATTTGTTTTTGGGATTATATAATTAATCAGACACCTCCATGTCTGGTACCTTCTTTATATTTTTTTAGACATTTGCCTTCCATTCATTTATGATCTGTACAGTGACTTTAATACAACATATCAAGGACAGAAACGATGATATAATTGATTTTTTTTGCATTTTCAAAATTTATATGAACTATATTATATATTATTATCAACGACGATGAAATCTGTGAAATTGCCGCCAGCTCCCTAACTATATATTGTTAATATCGTTTTATTGCTCATCATTCTTAAGAGAACAATAGCCAATCACTTATATTCATTAAAATAAGTAATAATAAAAAATCAAGTTGGAATTGCTTTTTCACGCTATGCAATACAATAAAACTAGAGTAGGTGAACGCGATAAAAATTTAATTTAGCGTGGATGTTTTCGATAAGATTTATACAAAAAAAAAGTCAGTATACACACAGCAACATTTCTCCTGAGAACCTTCAAATATATTTTATCAAAAAAGATTGTCTAAATGTGTAGCAATCTCGTAGATGGGATATTAAATTGGCTAATATGTTAAGATAATATTGTTCGTTAGTTAGTTATAGCGCTTGTTCATAATCGCCTACGACAACTAGCTCATAAATAAAGTAATCACGTTTTTGTACCTATATCTAATTCATGACATTAGGAAAAGAAAAAAAAAACTATCGTACAACACAATCTTACGTCTATAAATAAGTATATGACTTCAAGAATGTCGATAACTGAATCTTTATCAGGTTGAAATTAATTATTTCCTTTCTGCCGTGATAAGGTCGCTTTTACAATGCAAAATACACATACATACATAATATATAAATACTTTCTATGTAGCGCAGTTCATGGGCAAGCAATTCATCGCAAGCTGTGTACGTTGAGAAGCTTAAGCTTCAAACGATGCTATCCTTAAATGTCAGTGTTCCTCTACTCACGTGAAATTTATACTTATTTGATCTGAATAGAATGCGACCATCCCCATTTTCGATCTCTCACGAATTTTTGTTTGGAATTAAACAAGATGGTTGCACATCATCTACTCTACAAATGAAGGTGAGTAGTACATAAGAAAATATTGTGAAGGTGAGTTAACGGTTTAGGAGTCTTCATAGCACGATTACCCATGGCGTAATAGGATTGCGTTAATTGATAAGCAGGCACTTGAAAATAATTCATTAATCATGATAAGTGGCAAGAAAAACATTTTTATCTGCGGAAGACATTTGTTTCTACAATTACTTTATCGTTTGAGCCAAATCTTTTTCCGACAATTTTCGAAACAGGAAATAATCACTTGGTGCTAAATTTGGGGAATATGGTGGGTGTGGGGGCAATTCGTATCCTAACCGGTGCAATTTTGCAAGTATTTTTACTTTTACAGCATTGTCGAGACGATCCAATAAGTTTTGCCCTTTTCTAGGTAATACACCGCGTACAATCAAAAACACTGTGGTCATGATTTTGTTGGCTGATAAAGTGGCTTTAACCTTCTTTAGAGCTGGTTCTCCACGAAAAACACACTGTTCGAACTGCTTTAGTGTAATTCATGTTGCATCAACAGTTATGAATCGAAAAAAGTCGCTTTATCACCGCTAAACATTCCTTTGAAGCTGGCACACGTGCGTGTTTTGGGGTGAATTGTGAGCAATGGCAGCGCAGAGCTTCCTTATATTCAAATCAGTGGTTAAAATGTTACGCACCCAGGCTCTCAGTCTCAGCAATTTTACGCATTACATCGTGAATTTTTTCATTTCTGATCTGGACGTTCGTTATTAGAAATGTTCGTACGGCTGGGTTTAAACTTGGCACTTCAATATTTTATGGTTGATAACGTAGGCGAAATTCTACTTTTATCTCGTCATTCGTTTCCTTCTTCAAAAACAAGTATTTGATCGACTTTTTCCATTATTGTTAAATTACGAGAGTTAATCACATTAAACAATGACAACCGTTTAAAGTGAACAACTCTAATCTAACAAACTAGCTGACGTATATACCGGTTTGAAAATTTGCCAGGACTCTTGTCAAAGATCACTTTTACGAAAAATTGAGTTATTTCTACTCTAGTTGTGGCATCTCTTGGCGAAGTAATTATCGAACTCTCTTTGTACATATCTATTATACTTTTCGTTCACAAAACCAACAACACATTGTCTTCAGTTCTCTTTAGAAGGTAGTTCCCGGAATTATTTTGCACCCATATTATAATACATGTAATAAATCTCCCTCAGCTAAATGCAGATTGCTCTGATAACAGATTTCCGAAATCTCCAATTTTGTACCTTGAATATGGTAGACCTACATATGCAAGTTCGAAGTTGGTCGATTTGCATTTCATTATTAACATAGTGTACACTACCGTCTATATTAGTTCGGACACCTAGTAAAATGTTGTAAACTCTACTAAAAGATAATATAATTGCGTTTATATATAAATAATATATTTATATTAGGTCAGTTATGAAGTTTATAACCAATTGTACAGGCAAACTTCCAAGAATATCGATTAGAGAATGATCAAAAACCTATTATATTTTATGACCAAATATAGTAATTTTCAGGATAATCCTCATCGGCACAAATAGGATTATTTTTGGGTCAATACTGCAGGTAATAAATTTACAATACTCTTTGGGGTGGGAGCAGGCCACCCGAAAGTTTATTGTGTATTGATAAATGCTTTAGTTTCTAAATAAACCTGCTTGTGCGTGCCTTAGTGTTAATAGCGTATTTTTTTGTGTGAACCCGATTAAAGTTATTAAAACGCCGAGAGGAAAACCGACAAGTTTAGAAAAGCGCTCTGTAATTATTGCTTTTCATCAAGAAGGTTAATCAGTGCGTCAAATTTCCGAAGAAATACATGTTAATAAATCGACTGTTAGTGATATCATTCGGAGACATTAACGCACGTTCAAGTCGTAAGAGAATAACAACTCACGCCGACGATAAGCATATAAAATTGCTGAGCAAGCGAAATAGGAGACTTACAGCACCAGAAATCGCCGCCGAAATGAATCGCGACCGTGCAAGAAAATTTCTGTTACTACAGCGAAAACAAGATGGTGCAAATCTTTACGGCCGCATTGCAACAAAAAAACCCCTACTTCGACGGGGAAACAGGCAAAAACGGCTACAGTGGGCAGAAACACAGAAATTGGACAGTGGATGATTGGAAAAGAGTGCTATGGACTGATGAGTCAAAGTTTGAGGTGTTCGGACAATCAAGGCACGTTTCTGTAAGAAGAGCGAAAGACGAAAGAATGTTGCAGGATCGTATAGTGCCAACTGTCAACCAAGGAAGAAATTCTGTGCTTGTTTGGGGTTGTTTTTCCTACGCCGGTACAGGAGACTTGAAGCGAATCGAAGGTATTTTGCGAAAAGAAGGTTATTTAGAAATACTGCAAGAAAATGCAATACCATCGGGGCAACGTCTAATCGGCGAAAATTTTGCATTCATCCAGGACAACGACCCCAAACACTCAGCAGTGATATGTAAAAATTTCTTAAATGAAGAAAAAGATAATGGAACTTTACAAATAATGACATGGCCGCCGCAAAGACCCGATCTAAACCCCATCGAGCTGTTATGGGATGAACTGGACAGGAGGATCTGAAAAGTATGCCCTACCTTCGTAGGCCACCTGTGGAACATTTTACAAGAGGAATGGACTAATACGCCAAATAGAGTCTTTGAGAAACTAGTGGAGCGGATGCCTCGGATTGTGAAAGCTGTTCTTCGCGCAAAAAAATGGAGTTTCTTTGATGAACGTTTCGTCAGAATTACTTTTTTTTACTTTTATACTTTAATTTTAATCGCTATTAATAAAATGCAATAAAAATGTTAAGTTTTGGAAAAATGAGTTTGAATATTTTCTCCTTTTTTTAACATTTGTGTGTCCGAACTAATATGGACGGTAGTGTACATAGAGCTGACTTAAATAACCTTTTTTGTGAAGCTAAGCAATTTAAGTATTCAGTTCCAGTATTCTGTTTTCAATTTTGCAAGGTTAGTAAACTATTATTATTATAAATGTTTACTATTTTAACTGCACATGACGCACTTAATCTTAAAACCAAACCTATTAAATTGCAATAAAATCGGTACACTTAAATTCTAACAATAAATTTATTTTTGGATCTAGTTCACTATGTTTCTGTCCTGTATGTAGCAACAAATTGTACTGAATTATGATTACAGAGAACTAAATTCTAAACTTCTTTTTGTATAACTACGAACGTATCTACCACATACATGTTAAATAAATAGATATTGTAGAAATAAAGATTACGAACCGTATATTCTAAATTAGCCAATATAAATACTTCCCGCAACTTGTACTCATATGCACAAATCAAGTAGGATACCCAACAACGAAAAACCCGCAGGAACTTTCCGCATTTTAACGAAACTCGACGCAAACAGAAAACAAACAACGAGACGTAAAGTTCAAGTTATTGCGGTTGTTCTAATAAGATTGGACGAACTAATTAGCTAGTTTTTAATACTTTAATTCATGAATGAGGATGTTCTTGTTGGCAGATCTCTTTAATGAATCTTAATTAATGTTTATCTGCGTTCTCTTCTTTTGCATCGTTTACAGAATCATAGCTCCACCCGTAACGGTATAGACCGCTATAATTATGTAAATGTGTGTGCATATCTTCGTTTGCTTTTCTCCACCAGCGCACATATTTGTTTAGAAAAATGCATATAAACCACTGAACGTAAAGGTAAATGTTAATAAATGAAAATATTCCAAGACACTGTACATATGAGCAAGATATACTAGTAGGTACTTCCGTCCCTCGTACCAACTTTTGAACGACAGAAGTCGGCGTTTTCAGAAAAAAATAAGTTAACTTCTATTAAATTACATTTCATTAGAAAGCCCTTGAACTCTCTAGGCCTCTTTGAAGGGGCACTTCTCTGGCCGCTAGAAATTAGTCAACAAAATAACGCCTCAAGCATATCACATGTTCCATCCACTCCTTAGTTAGAGATTGTCAAAATACTTAGCCATTTACTGTAGCTAGTTCTGGATTAAAACAGCCGGACCTTATGGTGGTATTTGTAACATTTCCGGTAGAAAAAAATCCAAATGAATGCATTAAAATTGCCTTGTAACAATACCCACAATAAGAGCATGTCGCAAATATCTTTTAAAGAAGATGCATAACTTCAATACTTTTCTAATCTTTAATAAGTAGCAATCAAGGTAATATCTACTTAACAACCACCAATAAATCACCTGTGATAATACGTCACCGAACAAATTTTGAGATGACCAAAACATTCCAGGACGTCGATCTACCTTCGTAAACCATCGTCCACAACACCGACCCCAAATTTAGTAGTTAATTTATCCTTCCCATTCACTGTGCGTTCCCAGGATTTGTCATAAATTAATGACGCGGTCAAATTATATCTCTCTAACTTATTTCTTCGAAAACGAAAGCTCGACGAAGAAGATTTCATATATCATCGTGTTCCCCAAATGCTCCGAGATGATAAAATACATAATGAAACTATCGTTTATTAAAGGAGAGAGCCGGCTAGAAAGAGATACGGAAGAGTTAAAGGAATAAGAGGGATGGAGAACTCGGACGTCCTCTATCTGTCGAAGAGGTATTTTTCATCTTCTCTCGTTCGTTTCGCGGCGTTTTTCCGAACGATGCGAAGCTCATCGGACCGTGGGATTCCTCGATACGAACTCGTTTGAATGCAAAGCATATCCATGCGAAGTTTTGTAAGTTCTGATCGTGCCAATTCAAAAAGTGAGTCATGTGAGGAATACAAAAATAAAAAAAAAAATGAAATTTGTTTTTGGTTTTTGTTTAAATAATCTTTTGAGATATCTTCAATATTTATTGATTTGTTGGGTTTTGCTCTATATTCTCAAATCATTGAGTCACATATGCGGTTTCTAATTTTAACTTTTATATCGTTTTATAAATGAACATGCCCTTGTTGTTATTTACATAACATTACCATCCTTTGCTCAGGTGTGGAATCAATTTCAAGGACGAAACGAAACGACCCTGTATTTATTTTCATTTGATTTCATATCAAGGATCCATGGCACCAAAGCAAGGAATTTGTAACTCTGTGAAAGAAATAAGTAAACCTAAGATTCAATTTTCCAACCGGCCGGGAAAAAAATGTTTTTCTTTGCACTGGATATTACGGTATTGCAATTCAATAGAATATTTCCATTTAGAATGCGTTATATTCTTTACCATTTCCTTATAGAGAAACGTGGCTGCGAACTTTTTAGTTAGGTATATCCAATTCATGTAAGCAACCTTATATTCCATCTCTTTCCCCATTCCTTATACATAGGAAAAGCGCGAGAAAGACTTTGTCTGCCTCCCATGGGTCTTAACGTAACAATATTCCGCGTAGATATACGCCAGTCAACGTCGACGATGAAACGGATAGAAGTGCAAAGCAGACACCTACTGGTACGGTCTCAGGTGATTCCGCTTCACTTCGGCCTGAAAGGCGAAATTACTTTAGAGAGACGCCGGGCTGTCTGGCCTGAGTAAAAAGGGATCATCACAAAAAGACCTGGCCGGGCCGATGATGTCGAACTTGCCGAAAAGTGTTTTTAAATTTCATTTGCGCGATAGACGCCACCCGGCAGGAGATATCGATGGTCGGAGCGTGAACAGTAAACTGATTGGGGGAATCTATCGGGCCTGGTTACATCTTCCCAATTAGATTAGGGTTGCGTTGCGAAAATATTCTGCAGGATTGGCTTGATTAAATCTTGAAAGTATAGGATTTGGTGGTTGCTACTAGAAAATAATATGTAATAGTAATAAGCATACTGAAAGTTAAAACTATCGGCACCATTTTAACTGATCCACTGAGCACGCTTAATAGTCAAGTGATCCACTAATCGTCATTTGTAAGTGTTTGAGGCTGTCTATGGAAATGAGTGGGGAGGGTATCCTAAACATAGGCGCCAACGTTGTTCGTTATGTACACTGCACGATAAAATTATGGAAGGAATTGAATTTCGAAGAAATGCTTAGACATGTACGTTCATTAATCATCGTATCATTTAATTGTCTAAAGGCTGGTTTCATAATGAATTTAGTAGTAACTTTAAATCCAAAGTACGCTTTAAAGTTGACTTTAACATTTAAAACCACCTTACGTTTATTGTGAAATCAGCCATTGATGGTACCATCAAAACTTTAATACCTCACTTAATAAAATTTTCGAAGAAAAGTCATTTAAAGAGTGGAGAATATAATATTTATTGATAAAAAAAAGATAGCTGTTGTTCAACAAATGGAACGATTGTTAACAAGATGATGGCTCAGTTCATAGTACGCTGGGCTATCAGTCTCGGGGTAGTGGGCTTGAACCACGGACCCGCAATTCTCATTGCAAGTTTCTTGCGGTTTTTCTTACTTCAGGTTTGACAAATGTTGGAGATCTTAAGACATTATAGAGCCACAGACGTGATGATAGTTCATGGCCGGCCGATACCGCTTGCAATTAGCGAAAGCTGTTGGAGGAGCACTGTAGTGACATAAATTATTTATTTATATTTGGCTAAATAGTTAGTAATAGCGATTTAATTTGGCCTGCTCTTGTATATACAATATTTCTTAAATTGAGTATTCGTTTTAACACCTATTCCATTTGAAGGTTTGGCCGTAATTTTCGAACACGCTGTATAATCCAAATATTTCAAATGTGGTTGGAAATCGCCTTATCAAACAAACGTGAGAAATTTTGAGTTTATCGAACCGTTCACTAATTTGGTTAATCTATACCTTTCGAATGGAGTTTTCTTCTCTAAATTGAAAAAAAGACGTGTTTATAAAAGGCAGGAACGCTGCGTTTTGTCTAACTATCGTTACTTCGACATCGGTATTTTCGAATTTTTTGAGTATGCTTTTCTTGATCGTGTTTTTAAATTCATTCAAACGAATACTATCAGCATGGTTTTTATTTTAAGAGATCTACAAATACAGCTATTATTTCCATTTACGGTAGATTGATGGACGCAGGGGAGTATCCTGTTGGTATCTTCTGTGATTCCAGCAGGACATTTGACTGCGTCGATCGCATTCTTTTGCTGAATAAATTATATAGTTATTTATTCTTGTGGTATCTTCCTTGACCTGTCGAAAGCTTTTGACTGCGTTGATCATTCTTTGTTACTCAAAAAACTTGAATGCTACGGAGTACGTGGAGTGACTAACTTGTGGTTTTCATCCTACCTTTCTAATAGATATCAAACAGTAAAAATAAATAAGGGCGGTGTAACAATACAGTCTAGACCGGAAGCAATCAGTGTGGGGGTTCCACAGGGCAGCGTACTTCGTCCTCTGCTGTTTATAATCTTCTTAAATGATATGTTCCTGTCAACTTGTGGTACCGAATGCACAATAACTAGTTATGCAGATGATACAAATCTATTAATTAGAGCGGACACATACGAAGATCTGTTGAGAGATTGCAACAAACATTTTGGAACTGTGGAAAAATGGTTTACATTAAATAATTTAGTACTAAACAAAGAAAAAACTTCCTGCATAATTTTCAGAAGTAATACTATAGCATCAATACCGAATAGAATTGCCTTTGGCAATAATACTTGCAGAGTAAAGGACGTTGGTAAGTTCCTGGGAACTTTTATAGATCAACACCTTAAATGGAACTTACACATAAACGAACTTTGTAAATCTTTATACAATACCTGTCTTCTAATTAAAACATAAGACATGGGTGCTTTAATGACGATGTATTATGGGAACTTTTATTCCAAAGCCAAATTTGGCATTATACTTTGGGGCTTGTCTACTGACAACAGAATTTTTACTCTACAAAAAAGGACAATAAGGTTTATTTTTGCTAAAAACTATTTAGAAACTTGTAGAGGACTTTTCAAGTTAGGTAACATTTTAATAATATACGCACTTTATATTTTAGAATGCATAATATTTGTTTGCAAATATAATGCTTTTTTGAGCATGAATATTCTACAAGAAACAAAAATAATTATAGGCTACCTAAATACAAACTAACTGCTAGTGAGAAGTCTGGGGAATACGCTGGTATGACTTTATATAATATAGTAAGTTACCACGCTGTATAAAAACTAAAAATTATTGGTTTATTTAAGAAGCAATTAATAAGGTATCTTTGCGATATAGAGCCATATTTAATACAAGAATATTTAAATTATTAGGACCTTGCAGCTTCCTATTCTCTGCTTTTATTACGAGTTTTCTTTCATTTACTTGTGTTGTAATATCACTTTGTATTTAGTTCTTATTCGAGAGATTGTGATTTAATTGTTAGCTGAGTATTGTCTCTCTTCCATATACGCTTGACTATTTTCTCTAACATTTTGTTTGTGAAGTACATTGCTATTATTATTATTATTCAGCAAAAGAATGCGATCGAACGAAGATTTTTTGGTAATGTGTACCGGCGATAATAAATTTTCAGTTTCTGCATCCAATGCAGGCTAAATGTAATAATCCTTCATCTTCCTTTTCCGATTGGTGCAACAGTTACTCCTTACATTTCCTTACGTGATAATCTTAGCATTTCTATGGGCAAAGAGCATTTCTTAAGTTTGGGCACTACAAAGTTTTTAGGAATAACTTTTTGTGAGCACCTCAATTGACATACATTTGGCAGTAGATTAACTACTGTCCTTTTACCATGCTCAAGTCTCATCTAGGTTGAGTTGTTGTCCACCTTGGCGTCGGATGTTTTTATTGCTCAAAGAAGAGTTATGAGAGTAATAGTTGGCTTATTTAGTCGTGAGAGTTGCAGAACTACTTTTGAGGAGTATAAAGTTCTGACTTCAACAAATACTTTTATCTTTAATGTATCATTATGTTTTTAATCGCAGCGGATTATTTTGCAAAGTAAAGATAAGCATAGCGTATAGATTAAGCAGTTCAATGGTTTTTATATACGGTTTTCTAAATATAATAGTACCGCTCCTTCGTACATGGCCCAAACATTTTTCTTTTAAGCAACGTTTTTTATACTCTAGATGGGTTTTTAATTATCGATAATTTTTCGTTAAAAACAATTCTTGGGCTACTTCACATCTTCTAATGTAGTATATCGATTGGTTTAACAGTTTAATTATTTATGTACCTTGTTAACGTTGTATGCGATTTGTACTTGTAATTAACGCATTCTATCTTTTTTGGCTGTGAGAATAGAGTTATTATTGTTATTACTACCCTTTTATATATCGACGGATGCAGTATATGCGTATGTAAGTAGAAATGCATAATTACGGGGAACAAAGATAGCAAGAACAGTTTCCATTTCAAGTAAATTTTGTCCGATTTAGATTACATATTGTTACATCCGCTATACTGTCAACGTTGTTACTTTAGATAAACGTGATAAGAGCATGCTAAGTAATTCTAAATTAATTCATTTCGCCGTAAAAAAGTTATCTCTTCAAGCAGATACTAAGTGTAAACTGATGAATGTATGTATGTATGAATGCACTTGCGTTTCAATTTGAATTCTCTTTGTTATGATATCTCAATAATTTTGATTATTATGATTCCTACAATTAATAATTCTTTAGCGGGAAACGCAATAAATTTTTTTTTAATTTTGCAGGCACTAGCTTCGTAATATCAAGAGATGGTAAGTATGGCAAGTAGAATATTTTAGAAAATTTTAGAAAGTAAGAGCAATTGAGATAAAGCCAAACTGACGAATATACCATTAAAGCTTTTGGTAGACATGCATTAATAGAACATTTGAAGAAGAATTCTAGAAACAACAAAATATGAAATCTATGCTTTTTGTGTGCATAAAGCTTATTGCAGAAATAATTGCAAAGTTTTGCCTCGGAAGCAAGAAACTAGGCTTCAAAGAATAAATTTGTGTTCAGACTTTTTTCTCAGAAAGCACGAGGAAATTCATGAACTACTCAAACTTTCAACAGAAATTTTCAAACATCCTATATATCGATAGAGTATTAAAAATCAAATCGAAGACTTAAACAGCCTTTTGTGTGGTAACCTCCGCATTTGATTGCAGCTTTTCTGCTTGCTATACAATGTTAAAAAAAAAAGTAAATAATAGGGCAATATGTTGCTTTGTAAAGGGAGATTTTTTGAATTGTTAATTAAATGTTTCAAACGTGCCTCTAACGTCTTTGAGGCGTATTACCAAATATTTTGAATGAATAGTAGAAATGTCTTTCGGGTGATGTCGCGTAGCTAATATTTTACATGACGTTTCGCTGACCATGCTGTCAGCTTCTTCAGAAGATTTCTGAAGACTGGTGTTGTTGTCTCTTGCTCCTCGTTATATATCCCATTTCTGTTCCGCTTTACTGAATCGCGTCGTTCGTTGTATGACGACTCCGTCGACGGAAGTTAGCACTACGGAGGCGTTATACAACGAACGACGCGATTCAGTCTGAAGAAGCTGACAGCATGGTCAGCGAAACGTCAAGTAAAATATTAACTACGCGACATCACCCGAAAGACATTTCTACTATGGATTACGGTCGTGAAAGCCTACACTCAACAATTTTGAATGAAATATAAGCCTGAATGGGATTCTATGGTTAAAAGAAGAAAATTGGTCACTTAAAACAAAATGGATTTTAATTCATCTGGTTTTACCTCTTGATGAGAGAACTGTAAAGAACTAAAAATAAAAAAAAAATCAGCTATCAGTACACCTATACTTAAAGCTGTGTCTACATGATTAAATAATTTGGGTCAATTTATTTGTGCTTCTAAGTATGCGCAAACAAACCTAGTTATTGCATATATTTACATGTTTAGTTTTATTTGTGCTGTTTAAGAGTGAATTTTTAGCATCGCAAAGCCCCGAGTTAGAAAAAAGTCTGTGAGTATTGCATCTTTTCATAAGGCGTACCTATTGGCCTGTTTTGAACTCGTAGCTCCTATGGAGCATCACAACTCCACTATAAACATACCTTTAAATAGTAGTCAGATGGTAGCCGATTAAAAACAAATAATTGCAGCGTTTTGCAAGAACTTTTTCAGTTATTTTCTGTAAGTAGTCGACAACCAATATATCTTTTTGATTGAGTTCTACTGCAAGTAAACTAAGTTTTCAGCGAATTTTCAACTAAATTGAAATTTTACATTATGCTCACTATATTCTTTAATTTTGATCTTTCTCATAGTTTATTGTAACTTGTCTCCCGTATTATTATTTGTTCATGTTGTGCCAATAAGATAAATATTGAAATTAATTTAATTTAATAAAAATCAATATAACGAGAAAATGGTCGGCTTTAGACTGATTTGGTTTGCCTAGAACTTTCCTAAAAATGAAAAACCAAAATAATATATTGGATGATCTATTAAAAAAAATGTCATCTCAACTTATTACACCCATATAAACCCGTGTTGGGTTATTTCATGCCTAATTTAAGCAACTATTCTATACCTAACTCTTAAATTTAGGGCAGTGCTGCACCACGTTTTGCCTCAGAATTTGACCGAAACCCAAAAATACACGACGCGGCAGAATTATAGAATAAATTTGAAGCAATTTGTTTTTTGAAGAAATGCTTGGAAAGATCAATTCATTTTGTTTTATTAAGCATTTTTGCATTAATTTAAAACTTGCCCCCTTCTGGTTTTAAAGTAATGACGCTACTGACAATTTTTTTTAGTGGCAACTCCGGGTTTTTTTCGATAAATCATTTAATTATTTAAATGGTATCCATCATTGAAATTTTAATACCTCATATAAGAAAATCTTCGAATAAAAGTCATTTTAAGAGTAGAAAATATAATTTTTATCAATAATAAAAAGTAAAAATAATTGCTGTTACTCAAGAAGTGAAGCGATTGTTTCTATTCAAAGAACACAATTCGGGGTCCCTAGGCTTCAATGTAATTTAAACCATATGCCCCCCATCGGACCTCATAACAAAACATTTCGAAAAGTCTCCGTTCAGAAAGAGGCAAATATGTTTGTAATATGTTTGTTGAGGATTTAATTTGTAATCCATTTAAAGCTTTCGCATTATTTTTCCACTGTACAGTGAAATCGATGTTATCTGAGAGGTTTTCAATTTACCTGATATATTAGGTGCTAACGTGACGGGCTTTCCCTGTTCACCAGGCATACCCTGAGGCGCTTGTAGGACTGCATCGTTGACGAAATTCAGGTGTATCTCCCTAGATTTTGTGTGTTGTTTTTCTTTTTGCACAGGCGCCGCTTTCTCAGCTACCTCCTCCAAGTCCTTCTTATTTACTTCATTACCCTCTAAACGCATTGCCACAGCCGGTTCCCTTGTTTGGTGTTCCGAGTACAATAAGAATGCTATCGTAAACCACGCGGTTGACACGACCACCACTAGTTTGATTAGTAACGAACGTCTACGAATGAAGACACCCATTTTTTGACGAGCGCGAAAGATGCGGAATGCTTGAACACGTAACGTAATTTGACGAAAACGAAAAAAAAAAATTATTCGAACGGGAAACGCGTACACATCGAGATCCGCATGCGACACTCTACGCACTACTAAAAGCACTTATCGCGTCGTCGAATGAAGGCAGGACAACATCGTTTAGATTACAGAACCGACACCAACCGAACGTAGACAAACGCACATATGTAAGTTCACCACCGATGATGATAAAACCGATAATTTTTCTAAAGGTAGGTTTAGTTGTCAACTTGACATGGTGATGCGAACACCGCGCCTCCTGTGTGTATCGCAATAGTATAAATACTATTCGGATAGCACACACTGTAGGTTGATTATAGTAATTCTGTTTCGATGAACTTTATCCATTGAAGTGTGGTGTTGTTTTTCATATATCTGTAACAAAACAAAACGGTCGCGATAAGTAGTGATATGACGAGTACAGTTATTAAGTAATCTAGAATAGTTAGATATTTTATGCGTTTATACAGAGGTTTTTATAATGACATAAGTATTTATTTACAGCATTTATATTTAAGCAAAAAAGTACATTTAAATACACTGCTCAGAACAATTAGGGGATATTTGGAAAAATGGTAATAAAATAAATAAATAATGAATCTAGCATCTCGCAAATATTTTTCTATTTAACTACAACGTTTCACTAGAGTGAATAAATATCATTAAATGAATACACGATTATGAGACTTTATAAGAAGTTTTATTGATAAAATAACGAAAAATCCATTGTTAATAATGTGTATGATCTCCACGAACGGCAATAAAGGTTTGACATCTCATCGGCATTGATCGAATCAGGACAATAACAAATTCTTGTGGAAGATTATTCCATTCCTCTATTAGAGCATTTTGAAGTTCCCGAATTGTACGCGGTGACATATTTCTTGCTGCAACAAGTCTTCCTAAAGCATCCCCAGCATGTTCGATAGGATTACCATCAAGAGAATTTGCTGGCCGGTCCATTCTATTGATTTCCAATTGTTCAATCCAGTTATTCACGATGTTTGCCCGATGTGGACGAGGATTGTCATCCATTAAAATAAATCTTCCACCCATAGCGCCAGCGTACGGAAGAACAATGGGTCTAAAAATTTCATCCAGATACCTCTGAGCAGTCAGGTTGCCATTCTGTATCACATAAAGGTCTGTATGCCCTCCTGCGTTTATCCCAACCCATACCATTACACTCCCACCATCATATTGCGGCCTTTCTCGAACAAATTGTTGCTGATTACGTGTTCCAGGTTCATGCCAAATTAAAATACGCCTATTATCTAGATTTAGGGCGAATCCGGATTCGTCACAAAACAATACTTGTGCCCAGTCATCGTGATTCCAATTTCTATGTTGCTCGGCCCATATTCTTCGCGACCCTTTATGAAGAGCAGTTAGTGGAACGCATACTAGGGGTGGTGAAGACGATTTCCTATTGTTTGAGTTGACACTACTCTTACCGTTGCACCGGCAAGCTCACTTCTAAGCTGCGTTGCGTTATGGGTGCGGATTCTACGTGCAAATACTGTTAGGTATCGATCATCTCTTGGTGGTGTAGATGCTGGGCGTCCTTATCCTCGTCTTCTCTGAACATCTCCAGTTTCTAAAAGCCGATTCCACAAACGCGAAACTGCAAAAACTTCAGCAACAGCTTGCTGTGTCCGTCCACCTTCAAATTGACCTCTCGCTCTCCAAGCCTGTGGATGAGTCAAGTCACGTTGCCTTTCCATTATTATCCGTAATTACGGTTAAAAATTTGCTATGATACGGAAAATGGTAAAATCTAACTGTAATCGAGATCACTCGGATACGCGCTTGTATACCCTCAAGCTGTGGCGGTTCGCACTGAGAACTGTACAAGTTGAACCTTGTCAAAGCAACCTGTTTCTTGTTTAAAAACGTTGTAGTTGCAATATAAAAATATTTGCGTGTCTTATATTATTTATTTATTTATTTTATTATTATTTTTGTAAATGTCCTCTAATTGTTTTGAGCAGTGTAGATTACTATATACGTATGAAAATCTTTAAAATAATATATTACAAACAAATATAAATAATTATAATATTCCTGCATTTATTTATACAAATACTTTCATTGTATTAGTTTTAAATGGTCGTCACTAACATTAAATGATTGACAACAACTTCCACTGTTAGAAAATCGAAATAGTATTTAAAGCTCACCTCCCAATTTATTTCGTTTTTTAGTTTTAACGTCAGTGACAATTGAAAATATTCTCTGTTTCTGCATTGTTTTGCGGTAAAGTCATACAAAGACTAATTAGTTGTCCAACACTTAAAAATTAATATTCATCTTGAAAATTAATCTATGTTTTAAGGGCACACCAAAATTCCTTAAATAAAGAAATATTTTTCAGCACGACTCTGAAACAAACAGCTTCTTTTTCCATTTAATATCAATTTTATTTTTATCAAACAAATCGTCCGAATATATTCGATCAAGCTAGGTGCCGCCATAGGACCAACTCTCAATCTGTGTAGAAATAGGAACGAAATGATGATTCATTTATATCCATTTAAGTAAGTAGTGACTTTCTGGTTCTGCCGTATTTCCTTCGCTCAAGCACTTCGCTTCGCTTAATATCTTAACAAGCTCTCACTTTTATCTGATAAAACCGAAAGGCACTACTAGCAGCCTTTTTTGAACGAAACCCTTACTACAAAGCGGTACAATATTTTAATAAATTTCTACGCGTGTTGTTCCGTGATTATCTATGTCCATCTGCTGACGATATCTATGTTCAGTAATAAATATAATTATTACTATTGTTGCTATTATTGACGTAGAAACATATATGGATGAGAGTATCTAATTAAAAATACCCTAAACACATTTGTCGAAATATTCGCAAACAACCTCCGCAATTGAAACGTCATTACGACCTGTGAGGGTTGCAAGGATCGACTTAATTACCCAAAGAATTAATGAAAGTAAGAATGGAGTTAGACTACGACCTAACCACCATGCACAGACCCTCGTTTTGCCGTATTACGCCGCATGAGTGCACATTTGTGGAAAGTGGTAGTCAATCTGCGTCAACCGTATTTATACAAAAATTAGCCGATTGGCTACTACGTTCCACAAATGTTCACTGATGAGCCGTAGTATATGAAGTATATGATGGTTAGATGGTAGTCTAACTTTATTATTACTATTATTAGTTTACAAGTGTTTAGGGTGTTTCACCCTAGTTTCGAAGGATTGCGCTTATGGCAACAGCAGTAGACATTGCCAGGTTTAGGCTGTTAGACATTTTGATGCAGCAGGTTGTATCGTGTACTTATGTTAATAGTAAGAGATTAGAATTTTTTGGCTGTGAATCTTACTTTTAAATTTACATGAGAATAAATACATAACAAGAAAACAACTTAGATTATTCTTCTTTGAAGCGCTAAACGTTCACTTTGCGGTTACCACACTGTATTGCACTTTTGCCTCGGTTGTTTTTCCCGTCATTGTGGCTCCTGCCGCGGGAGCTAATTTCGTTTCGCTTCGACCTGAACGACCATCTTCGCCTGGGCATAGCGGCCACGAGTCCAGAAGGACGCTTAAGCTTAACCCTGTCTACAAACTGGAGGGTGTAGCAGAATGTGATTGAACAACAGCACTGATTCCAAACAACGATACATATTGTTATAAATTATCAAAGGAGAGATATACCCATAAGACCCAATAGTTCGAAGCGGTGGTGGAATGCTCTATGTTTTTGATGGATTTGTATAAATTCCATCTCTAATCAGCAGAGAAAAAATTCAGGAAATTTTTAACATCTTGGGATGCCTACATATACGAAGTTGTCTGTTTTATCTATAAACATCGATACGAATTCTCCATTAATGTCTTTTATAATTATATGATTCTTAATTTGGATTATCTACCGCCGCTTCAGCATAGGAAGGCCTGTTTTCAAAAACAATTGCTGTTTGTGGGTTGCAAAGTCTGACGAAGTGCCTAATAATTAAAGGTATTACCATCTACTGTAAATTCAAGTCTAATCTTAAATTATTATTGTGAAGTTTATGCATTGTATTTGGACGTATTTATGCATTAATAAATAATAATTATTATTATTTTTACTATTAATATTTAATGATCTAGCACCTTTCGTAAAGCAAGAATCCGTATTATAATCTTCATCTCAAAAAACAGTTGCACGAGGGCAAAATAATAAATTTGTAAATTCTAGTTCAAAACAATTTCTCAATTCAAACGTTCTCTGTGCTAAATGAGATTTGAAACGACCGTAAAATATACAAAATTTGACGAATTAGCAGGCGACGAAACTGAGAACAGAGTAATCAAGAGTTTACCAATGTGACATTTTAAATTAGCGATAAATTGTTTAAATGAGATCGTGAAATGCACTATGACGTTTCGTTATTCGTTAGTATTCTATTGACATCAAATTCGAAGCTTTGAAGTATCCAAATTCTTCAATAATTTAACACTCAATAATAATATTGGTCTTTTGTTAACTCTTCAGATATATAATTTCACAAACGTAATAAATATTAAGTCATTCATTGTAAATATGAATGAACGGGTTATATATCACGTAAGTATTCAGAATTCTCAAGCCTAGTAGCAAAATTTTGTTTTTTGTTTATTTTTTACTGTTGTTGAATTCCCTGTTTTTGTGGTCTTTAACAGAGGGCAGCTTGTTACACAAACACCAGAATGAGAATACAATTATTTTGCATGTTTGAAGTAGCGTTTATGTCGCGATCACAGGATACGACGATTGTATAACAGTTTTTATGGTGATATTTGTGGAAATCATATCGCTTACATAACCTACATCATGTGTGCGTATGCAACGGAATAACTACAGCCAAGAATATTAAAACTTAAGCATTATATGTGCACGATTCATTGTAGTAATTCTGATAACGTCGTGTGTAATCGTAATCGAACAATATCAATTATTTCGTAGAAAAATGGGTTAATACAATCATTATGATCGATTACGTATACAACCAATTTTAATTTCTTGTCATGATGTTGATCCCTTGCTAAATATTTAAATTAATCATCGTATTCAAGCATCCTGTACTGAAATGTATGGATAGTCTGTTGTACCTCTCTATGAGTTAAGAGTATATTTACATACGTTGGGTTTCTTTATTTAGGCTTCTGTTTGTGAAGTATTCAGTAGTTGAGAATACGAGGGGAATATGATAAACAGCTGGCCTTGTTAAGAAAACAACATTTTTGCATGTAGAATTCATTTTATTTTTTCAACGGTCTCCTATCGGGTCGATACACTTACAATTAGTCCAGCGTTTTTCTATCATTTGTACCCCATCTAAAAAATACGATCTCTCCGAGCATGGAAATAGGCGTTTGTTTCTGCAATCACATCATCATTTGAGCGAAGTTTTTTTGCCCCGAGTCCTTTTTTTATACTCGGAAATAGGAAACAATCACTGGGGGCTAAATCTGGCGAATATTGTGGGAGCGGAAGCAGTTCGTATCCTAATTCATGGAATTTTGCTCTGGTGACAACAAAAGTGTGCACGCGTGCATTGTCTCGATGAAACAGAATTTTTCTGTTTGTTTTTCCGTCGTAGCGTTGTTGAATCGATCCAACAATACTCTCCATTAATCGCTTCACCTTCCTCAAAATAATCAACGTGGGGAATATGCTGCGTACATTCCAAAAAACTGTGACCATGATGTTGTCGACCGATAAAGTGCCTCTTTTGCCTTCTTCGGCGTCGGTTGGCCGCGAAAAATCCACTGTTTGGATTGTTTGTTGGTCTCTAGTGTGCTGTGATGGCTAAAAATCATTCGGATTGCACTTTATCATCGCCAAACTTACTATATTCGATTTTTTCCATTGCTATCAAACTTTAAAAGTTGTTAACTTTGAATGACAACGTCGTTTGTTGCCGAGGCTTGATCTTCACCATGGGGATCTTATGGGGGTCTTTTATTAGAGATAGAGAGTAGGTTCAAATATGGCAAACTAAAAAAATGGACTCGTAACAAATAACGTTTGAAATTTAAAGAAAACGAAAATGTTAATTTTCTTCTTTTGCGTTTAGCAGCTTTACTTATCTTTGCCAAGTTTATGTAAATTTTTTACCTTTACTGCGCTTTCCGGCATTTTGAACCGGCCTGTCAGTGGTTCTTCTAGGAGTTACATCGAAATTCTGGAGTCTACTTCGAAGTTTTTCGAAGTTTTGTGGAACATCAATGTTATAAATACTATTTTTAACAACTACTCGTAAAAAATGATCCAAAGGAATTGAATCAGGAGATCTTGCCAACCAAACAATAAAGAACAAAAACATTTATTATGTTACACGAAAACGAAATCTATTAACACTATTTTCGATACATCCATAAGTTTCAGCTATCAGGTACGACAGTTGAAACTGTCCCTGCATTCGGGAGTAACCTTTTTATTTATTCGATTCGGTCACCGGTTGATGATGAGGACCATTCGTGTCCTCGAAACGGCCGTCCCGGACTAATTATTATATTACTATATAATAAATTAAACTTGTGTGGTGCGGAGGGTGCCGATACTTATGTGTTGTTTTTATTTACTGCTTGTCACATATTTATTTCAAGAATGTCAAGGAATTCGTACACTCGTTGTTTATTAGAACCTTTGGCTCAGATAATTGTGCCGGATTCTGGTTGATGCGAGCTGATGTTAGGGTTTAATTTTGGAAAAGCGTAACACTGATCTTTTTCTGTTATCAGGTTATATTTGTTGTAGTTGCATGCTTAATTTCATTTTTCCTTGCTAATTGGAAAAGAGACATTATTCTAATTTTAGAGTAAGATTAGCTATTTATTTATTTCCTAAATAAAAAAAATAAAAAGAAATTCGACTATGCTTAGTACATCAGTTCTCATTGATAAACTTTTACATTTTTCAAGGAAAGTTTTCCCTAACTGACATAATCATTTCCGCTTTGGGATACCTATTATCATTCAAACGTCGAGAATCGTTCAGCAACGTTTGACGACTAGTAGAATTGAAAAGTTATTTTAGAAAAGTTTGTTTGGAAAGTGTTACGCAGCATGAAGGGCACTCTTCGTCCTACCATTCATCCCTCGGTTCCTTTTATCTCTTGACAAAACAAGCGACACCCGCTTCGCAAATCTCTCTTGATGTCCCTTTCAGGGCTTTCGGTAATGCCTAGTTACGATACTCGAGCAAGGCGAGGCGCGACGGAGAAGAGGGCTTTGGAAGTCGTAAAATCTGTCAGTAAAACGGACTAAGGGAGGCTTTTTTCCGATGCTTCTTACAAGTTTTATTGGTCGGTCGTTCCTTTTCATCATAGGCTCGCGAGCGCGCCTGTATACAGGAGAACCGGCCAGGGGATGGGATGGGTTTATGGATCCGTTCTTTGTCACGCATATACGAACCTCCTAATGTATAAACATACACGAAACGGCCTGAAAGTGGAAATTTATCGCAACCGAGGTATTCCGAGAATAGCTGTTAAACGCGCGACATAAGAGGATATGTGAATATTTTAGATCGTTCTCGGGAAAGTAAACACTTTAAGGGAATAAGGATGCTAAAGCACACTTTAGGTCTCTCTTATTTTCTTTGTACTTTTCGCCGCTGAAGGTAGTTTTAGGTTCAACCACTTGTCGAGATTATCGGAAGTAGACTAATTTCCTTTATGTAGAATGCCACATACTTTTCTATAACGCTTTTTTTGGAATTTAAGAAGGGAAATGATAGTCACACTTAAAACATATTCTAAATTACGCGTAGTCATTAGAAGAACCTAGTACTTCGCCTACACAAAACGTAGCGAGATCGTTGTGTATTTACAGTTGTTAAAGCTTCTTAACATTTTAGTATTATTTTTATACTAAGTTCATTAGTTTATTTATTTTATTTTGTAGAAAGAAAATAAATAATGGAAGTATGCAGAGGTCCCTGAAACTTCGTCGGAAACTGACTTTACGCACGATATGTAATGCTCCTCCTTGCTGCTTCTGAAATACAGTAGCACAGAACATACAATACATACAGATGTTAAACGTTGCTAATTTAATAAATACATGCAAACATTGCTTACTTATGTATACTGAAGACAGGTTACATACATAAGTTTAAGTGTGTTTCTATGGCGTTATGTGACTATAGATGAGACATGAATACATAGCTACAAGCCAGAAGCCAGAGGTTAGTGGGCAGAATGGAGTTTTCCCAGGGAACGTGAACCAACGAAAGCGAAGACCATCCCTTCAGCGGGAAAAGTTATGGCAACAAAATTTTGAGATTCGCAAGGCTTAATCTTGATTGATTAATTGATCACACAGAGAGGGGAATGGTAATACGATACTGATCTATTGGACCGATTAGATGCTGAACCAAAGTGAAAAATGGCCCACCTGGCGAAGAGAAAAATCGACTATCATGGTAGCATCCCTGGCCACTCATCGGCAATTGTAACAGCAAAGCTAGCTTAGTTACGGCACGACTTGGTGCCCCATTCACCATATTCGCCAGGTTTACCTCCTGTGATGTCTTTTTTCCAAAGTTGAAGAAATGGCTTGGTGGAAAGCGGCTCCCGTCAAATAAAGAAGTGATTTCCAAAACAGAGGCAAAGTTGCAAACCTCGACAAATCCTATTATTTGGATGGCTTAGAAAAGTTGAAACATCCCTGGTTTATATGTATATAGCCACAAGGAGATTATGCCGCGAAATAAATTTACCGCGTCATCTTTCTCAACACAGGTATTTATCATTCCATCCTCCTCGCACTTATATAATGTACATGTATAATTTAAGAAAATAATAGACTAATTTGCGCAGAGCTTTCGTGATTAATTTAAATAAAATAAATTATTTTATTGCACTAATTTCAATAGATTTGCTTAATCAAGATATATTTGATTTGTCTGCCATTATATTTAATAAATATGGAGTCATAAAGCCCCTTTTTTGGTAGAGTACACATCATATTATTTGCTCCATTTCAAGTATTATTTCCTTGTAACATTCATTAATTTACCTTCTTTGTTAAAGTTCATCTTGCCTTTCAGAATCCACAGCGTCTCCATACCCTTTCAGAAACGGATGAATAAACAACTTTACCCACGCGCTATTCTCCCTTACTTCCTTTCGAGTAACAAACATACAAAAGGGCGTCGTTCTACGCGTAAACCCACCATTTTTTCGCGATCCATCTTCGCGAAATTTATTAATATTGTTGTTACGGGAATTAAAGGTGTTTTCCTAATTACTTTCCCCGACACGATTCATCACTAATTACAATAAAGATGCCGGGATCCCCGGCCCACGACCTACTACTTCCTCAGTCTTAAGCACTGCTTAAATACTTTCATAACTTCGAACTAATTACCGTCTTTAAAAAAGAAATCCCTCGCGAAAACAAAAAAACAAGCTGTGAAATATATTTAAAGTACGAGAAGAGAAACGATTCTCAAGTATAGAACAGAAAAGGTATAAGGTGTAAGATAGGAAAAGGGTTCTCCATGGGGCGCCGTAAATTAGTTAAAACAATAAATATACCGGTAGGTCGTAACTTACGTCTTAATGTTATCTTTCCTTTGTCGGGAGAGCGGAAAATGAAGGAAATTACTTTATGATTTAGGTGAAAGGGAAGGGGGGAGCAAGAAAAATATGGTAGGAAGAGCGAATGGAGGTGTGGCGGTCTTTTTGTTAAATGAGAACATACAATGTCTCAGTTTTCTACAATGGCGATGCTATAAAATTCCATCGCATATTCACTTAAATACTTTTCCCATAAATTATAAAGAATAAACGAGATATTGTACATTTATCCGGTGTAATATTTGGGAGAAGATATTGAGTGTTAAATCAAAAAGTAAAAAAAGTGCTTGGGGAAGCTATATGAGAAAATAGCGGTCTTGGTCCAATTATATTCTGGTTATTGAAACCTTACAAAATTAATTTCTGCCAATTAAAGTAATATGTATTTTAATTTTGTACACTTAACTGGACTTTAGAAGTAATAGCAGAAATTTAACCCTAATAGCACCTTGCTTTTACTCTACTTAACCCGCTGCTTATTTGTGCCTTTCATTTATAAGTCTAATTGACAGCTTTAAAAAGAAAGTAAATTGACAGTAATAACGTCTGTTGGTAAAAAATCTTAATAAAGACTTTGACGAATCTATCACAATAAAGGGAGTTTTATGCTAAAAATCTTCAAGTGTTATTGAAGGTATCATCATCCACCTTGTTTCTCCGTTGTGTTGCACATATCTCAGGCATTGCTTTAGATGATCGAAGAACTGCTCAATGGTACACAAGAAATTATTTGCCGGAAGTCTTCGATGAAATCGGGAAAAACAATCGACAAAGTCGCATCGTCCTTCATAATGACAATGCCCTCTCACGCGGTCTGTTAAACAATTGATTATCTGAAGGGGAATAACACAATTAATATAAATAGGAATTTTTGTCACCTCAAAAAGCTGTTGCAGCCATGTTCTGGAGGTACCATTTTCAGAGTTCTAACGCATGTAAAATGTATGATGGCAAATGCTTTGAAAAAAAAAATGATTTATACGAACCTTTGTTTTAATTGCTTTGGCTCATCTTTATAAGGGAACAAATAAGTTCAAGAATTTTTGAGTTCTCACCTTCTGGAGTGATATACATAAAACATATTTTTTATAATTAGCAGAACTACCAGTGAACGCTGTAGACAAGAATTTTCGTAGACAGATAGCAGAGAAACTTAAGAATCGATTCAAACACGCTGATTTGTTGGCAGCCGTAATTCGCTGGGACATTAATCTGATATCTTCTATTAGTGGTACTCGCAAAAAAAAAACGTGTTGGCTTTGTTACTATAAGTGAAGATACTGATTTTAGCAGTACCAAACTCCATGGTTCAATAGGGAAAAAACAAGCTTTTGCAGTTTGTTGATTGGAATTTGGTTGATAAGATGAAGACCTTGTGTTGCAATACGACCGTTTCTAACTTGGGATGCCTAAATGATGCAAGCGTTGTTTTACAACAACTATTGGTAAAAGATCTTTTGTATCTTCTCCGTAATTATTTTAAGAAGCGTTTTTGATTTGAAAATGGGTACTTTTCATTCTGCAGAGATTTCAATATTCAAGCGATTTTCAAAATCATAGACATGTTTGGGTAAGAATAAATTTAAACCGGCTGTAGAAGTCGAAAGTGTTCTGGAAATCCTTCATGATAATAAAAACAACATCAATAAGTTTATTAAAAATGCTCTTAATATATAACAGCACCGTGACCACTGCAAAGAATTTTTAGAACACGCCCGATGGATGACAAAAGGAATTTACTATTTAAAAGTATTTTTGTTTTAAGATCAATTTTAAAATGACTGCAACAGAAAAAAGGAACATCACCGATATGTGTGTTTTTATTGTTGAACTCTATATTCAAGCATAATTCACAGCTCCTTTCTTTCAGAAAGCACGTTTAAAAATAAAGAATGTAAGGAATGTCTGAACGCAACACAATAAAAGCAATCGAAGTAGCCAACGGCGCAACGTAAAGAGGAGTTAAGTTAATTGACGAATGTAATAATATATTAACAACAAATTGTGATCAGTAGCAATTGCTACTTCAAGTAGTAAGTGACCACCACAAAAAGTTTTCCACGATTAAAAAAATGAAATAAGGAACAAGTTGTATTTATATAATTTAGGATATATGTTTGTTTGATCATTTTGGTTTTCAATAAAATCTCTAACTTTATGCAATTTTCTAAAATTGAGACATTCGTGGGTGCATTTCCTAATTACCTGAACGCAAAAATTCAAATTTAGGATTATTTTTTCCTAAAATAAAACAATTCTATTGGATGACAACGCAAAAATTCGGAGATTGCAAGAGATGGCTTATCACCAGTATGTTAACCCCACAAAATTATTTGGAAGAAAAGTAATAACCAATATTCGAATAAACGCTTCTCTGTATGGACTCTAGCAAAGGTGAAATTAATTGACCATGCGTTGAAGAATTGACAGGAAATATGTCTAACAACAATGGAAAGGCTACTTTCCTCGCTAAGTTTAAATATTAACTTATTGCACTAACTTTGCCCTAAATTATAACAATTTTATATACTACCTCCTCTTGTAAATCTAAGCCAACGCCAAAGCCACACATGTACCCAATACACAGCATTCACTTATTTTACACGTAGAATCTTCTCCACAATCACCCTGCGGCATAAGCTTAACACAGATTAGAAGCGTAAATTCACCGCGTTAAACTTTTGCCTCTACCCTGCTGTTCGGGATGCTCCTCTACGCGTACGACTTTCATGTTTAACGATATGCGGCGTGCATGTTATAAAAATTTACGAGTAGGTACAACGTACAACATCGAAGTCTCAAGCGCACTTATGCCCGCTCGAAATTAACAGCCCTGAAAGTACATGTAGTCGTTAAAGTGTGCATATAAGCTGCTACAAAGTGTATAAATTGTGCACGAACGCACCGAATATTTTACTTTTATGGGTTTAATGGCAATTGATATTAAAGGAGGCAGGAATTTAACAGGTTCGCGTTAATATAGGACGCGATTAACTTAAATGTTGGGCTATAAATCTTCCGGCGGATGTAAATCACTTGTTTGCGATTTTTATTAGGGATTTTTCTTCGGGGAAGAATTATGAGTTTAGATGGAAGGAGTTTGTACGGCGTAAAAGTGAAGATTGAATAATGCATTAATATAAATATTTGTAATCCAATAATTATGTAATATGAGAATATAATAGCCAGGGACTGGAGTCTACGTTACGCCAGACTTACCGTTTCCCAGAATCCCACCTCGAATTTTCTAAATGCAAAACCTACACCTTGTGTTCTGTCCGTTTTGTCCCGATGAATATATGTAGCTTAGTTTTTTATTCAAAAGGTTTGAAATAGAAAATCAGATAAGTTAAGATGGTATAAGTATGTTGCCAAAAGCTCAGTTGCAACGAACCTTGTTCACCATAAGCTTCAGATCAATTTTGAGAAATCGACCAACCAGGTTGTCGGTTGCACCTCATAGTATTAATTAACAGAGGGCGACACTATTTAGGAGTAAATTAATTCTTTAATGTTGTATGTGAGATACGCAGACGTTCGGGCAGTTGGTGACTTTCCTTGCCTGTAAGTATTAAATTTTTGCGTATTCCCAAAATCAGGGGTACTTGCGAAATTATATATGCTGTATCGGTTTCTAAGTCCCGGAGAATTCACATCACGTATCACCTTGTACAATTCTACACTGGCTGCAAATAAAAATGCTCCACCCCTAAGTTGTTGGAGTATTTCCTTAGTTTGTTTTCCAACATTTGCAAGAGCCACATGTTTCGCATATGTTCTTACGGGAACACCTGTTACAATGCGGTAGTTACAATCCAAACGTATAAAAATGAGTAAAATGACTATGTTTCAAGGAATCGTGTGTGACGTCTCGTAGACGAGAACGTGTGCCTTACAAACAATTAACTCCCTTCGAATATGGCCGGATTATTGGGCTACATGAAGGCGATGGTAGTTTCCGGGAAATTGCGCGTAGACTTGATCGTAATCATTCGACTGCATTACGGTGTTGGAACCTGTGGATTGTAAATCAAGGTAAAGCACGTAGATTTTCTATTGAAAGGCTTGGTTATGCAACGTCGGAACATTTTTACTTTTTTTTTTGTTTAATAGTCTTTCATTTACGTGTTTAGAAGTAGCAAAAGCATTTTTTATAGTAATAAACATTATGTAATTAAACGTGTTCCGGGTTTGAACCGTGTCATGTTGTTTTGGTAAAAATAAAACTCGACGTTTCGCTCACAATCGTATTGGGCTTCTTCAGGAGAGTGATGACAATAGTTAGCACGGTAACTCAACGTGTGAACCACGCCAGAGGCGAAACTAACTGAGCGGGAAGCAGTGGTCACGGTAACTCAGTATGTGAACCATACCAGAGGCGAAAACCAACTGCTGCAGTTGGTTTTCGCCTCTGGCGTGGTTCACACGTTGAGTTACCGGGCTAACTGTTGTCATCACTTTCCTGAAGAAGCCCCATACGATTGTGGGCTAAACGTCGAGTTTTATTTTAACCAACGACATGACACGGTTCAAATCCGGAACACGTTTAGTTTCAACTGACTCTGGCCGTGGAAGCCTACGTTTTTATACTAAACATTATCTTTCACTATCACTTTTGTTGGTACATTTTTAATTACGGACAGTATATTTAAACAGTACTTTATTGATGTAATAACACTGGCTCGTCTTTCGTAATGACAAGTATTCCAAATGCAATTGTCCATGTAGGTAGGTAGGAAGTAAGCGGACACATTTCTTTCTCGTTTTCCGATATCGTTATCTTTAGCATTACTAGAACAATACGTTTTTATTTGTTTTACGCAGATTCCCCAATATATTATCATCCTCTCCTCTTTGTTCGCACCTTTTTACCATTGCGTGGACCAATATAATCCGTTGCTATATTGTTATCGCAAGGGTTTGCGACTAGTATCCTTTTATAGCGCGGGGGGAATCAAGGGAATACCTGCTGGGCGTTATCGGCCAGCACTCTCACGCGATTCAGTCCCACCGGTGCTACTACTTTTTTTCGGGGATCTCTTTCCACACCTATGCGACCAGAAAATTCAACCACTCCGCCTGTCAACTCTCCAACAGTTACCGTATTTCACATTTGTCGCATAATGATACCATTTATCACGTGTGTCCGAACACCTATTCCGATGATGAATATTGTCGGTCGAATTCGCACGCCGTTGTTGATGTCCTCTCTCGTTTTCTCTGTCTTCGTCCCTCGAGCGGGTTGTACAATTGTAGATAGTATAATCTAAACGTTAATTCGTGTTAGCGGATCATTTCTTCTAATCGTGACAATCAGATTCTGTTCATTTCTTGCAAAATCTTTTGTTTATTCCTTTGTTGATTTTCAAAATTATTTGCCATAATTGACAAACAACACTATAGTATCGGCACATTCCGCACCACACGAGTTTAATTATCCCGGAACAACCACAGCTGTTTCGAGGATGCGTGGATATCCATCATCAACCGTAGGACCGAATGATGTGAGAAAAAAACTCGAATTCTAACATCCCTACTCTCGAAATATCAACTTTCATCTGTACACCCCAAGACTAAGAATTAGAATAAGAAAGAAGTATATGCATTACTCAACTGTGCGGATGCAGGTTTGAATGAGCTGCAGACTTACTTCATCTTTATCTAATACGTAGACATAGGGCAAATCCCACACATTGGATTTCTTATAGGCAGATCGGGAAACCCAGGCTTTTAACATCTATGAGTGCGACTGTGATAGCAATGTTCGAGTCGGCCTTCGCGTGTTGAGTATTACAGCGCTCGCTCCTCCCTGATATATTCCTTAATAAACCTTATACGGGGTGGGTAAGGGTTAATAATTTACAAATGGAATGCAAAAAAAAAACATTAAGTGTTGTCAATCATGCAAAAAACCGAAGGAATTGAGCGCAATTTGAAATAGGATTGTGACCTCAAAATAATGCGATATTTAAATGACAATAAAATAAAATAGAAAAATGGTTTGATTTACAAAAACGTAAAATTGAACGGAGTAATCGTAAATTCCAATTAACAATGTTAAACAAAGGACTAAAACTGTATTGGTGATTGCAAAATTCCGATGGAACTTCGTTTTGTGCTACAGAAAGAAGAATCTTCCCTTCTATACCCGTGATTTGGCAAGTTTTAGTGTACGAAGACAGTAAAAGTAGATACTAATAAACATATTTTAGAGTAGGGATAAGACAAGGCATGTTAGAATTTAGATAATTTTGGTTCATTCGGTCTGACGGTTGAGAACGAAAATCGAGATCGTACCGAATTAATGAAATATTAGCTTGTGCGGTGTGCAGTGTACCGACATTTTAGTGCTATTTCATAAGAATGTATTACTGTACGTCTGAGCAAAAACTATTTATGGAAGTTTTACGGTACTAATTCCACAGAAGTAACTAAGAATTTATTTGTGGTTAACTATGCCGAGAGCCGTATTCTTAGCGTAAATACTATTTCTGGCGCGGTTCGACGCTTTGAAATAACATTTACTTAAAGAGATAGTAAAAACAAATATGATCCTGATAATAATGTCGGGGGCAATAGCGCGCATCAGCAACAACTGTTACCTCCATTAATAAATATTCGTCGAAACCACGTCTATAACCAATTCGTTTACAGTCGCCCACCTATTATTAATTATTATTATTTTCTGTAATTCGTGAGTTATTATTAATTAAAACTGTTAGATTATTTTACCGTTCCTTGTATCTTTTCCGTTTACCCCAGTTAAATCTGGAAAAGAAATGTCTTTCATTCCTTGATTTAATCGCCCTAATTGAAAGAATTTCAACTTGATTAAATTATGGAAAATTTGTCCGCTTTATATTATCCACGATTGTACGTGTTTCACTTATTCCGTACGTGCTGGTAAATTTAATCGGTGAGGGACCGAAATAATTGAAATTGAAGGTGAAACGCGGGGCGGGAGGGAGTAGGTGGATATTATTGTTCGTTATGTAGCGCGTCTCTACTTCCCCCGAAGTGAGATGCCAAACCCCCGAAAACGGGATATGGATTTTATTGGATTTGTTTTGGCGTTTTCACGGTACGTGTATGTGATTTGGTCGTCGGATCACCTGAAGTGACTTTTGTTCGGAGGGAAAAATACGGCTATTTATCGTTTATTTGTTTTCACGGAGGCCGGGTAGATAAATTGAAAATGGAAACGATTTTTCCACGACGGCTTCATTTTTCATATGTAGGTGTAGGTGCTTTCCCCCTTTCCGAATGAAATATGGTCGGGAGTGAAAAGAAACAAAGCGGGATTAATAATTTTTCCCCAATCGAAGGATCGCCAGATTAACGTTTTCTTTTTTTTTTTCTCTCGGATGAAAACAAACAGAATCGAAAAGTCAAAAAGAAAAGGAGGAGGATACAAACGGAAACGGGAAATGTAAATGCGATTTGTAATAGAGAAAAGGAAAATCGACGTACGATAAAGCGGAGATATTAGATGAAAAGGATTTGTCTGGGGGAAGACGCTATAAAATATCGGATGCCGATTACTCAGGCGAATATTGAAAGAAACGGAAGAGTAGAAAAAATGATAAAGTAAATTGGATGCTATCGAAAAAAAAAAAAGATAAAGCACCTAGAGGTTGTGAATACAGAAACGAAAAGGGAAATAAGGTGAAATATTTAAAGGAATATTATACGGTTAAAGTAGTTTTCTGTAACACGGTAAGGCAAATTTATGCAGTTTCCCGGAGTGAATGGTTCGTTTTTTATCTGGACGATGGATTCTACAAAGGAGTTGAAGACTTTTTTCAAATAGTCATACTGCAGAAGTTCTTCTTAAGACGCTTTCTGAACATGAATGCCTTCATGGCAATGCTTTCTAAAATAATGTTTAAAAATCTGTCGGTTTTGTTTTCATCTAATATTTACTTTTCTTGTATTCATATCAATAATCTGCTACTTCTATTTTAATCTTTTCGCGATACTCAATTACTAAAGATATTCCACTCAGAGCTTTGTTGGTAAGCTGTATTTTCCTTTATGCGACAATGCGACATTCCAAAGTTCAGAGGCTCATAGCTACGGAGCGGCACAACTATGGTCTTTTGGTTTTATATTTTGCTTCATTTAGTTTTTCCTTCAGTTTCTACATTCATTCTAAGCACATGTTTTAGATTTCTTAATTGGAATGTTAACAGTTACTGCTGCCGCCTATGTTGCGAAAGTGGGTTGGAGACTGAAGTCTTATCAGGCGTTACTCCAGCTACTAAATACTACAGCGTTATAATTCACGGCATCGATGATATTAACGCCACGCTTACGTCATCTATAGTGAGTCCAGTATGTCCACTCGCTCAAAGTTAAAATCACTCTGGCGGATGTGAACTTGCTTTTGGAAGCTGCAACTTTTTTTATCTCCTATTATTTAGAGAGCGTAGGAGAATATTATAAATTTAACCAACGACGGTCGTGGTGGAACCAGTGAAAGGTTAGCATTTTCCCCGAATAAAGTCCAACACGGAAGTTGAGGAATTACGAAGCATACCATCCTCTACAGATAACACAATTTAATTTAGGTGTAATGCACGTTATATTTGCAGCGCAATTTGTGAATACCATTTTGTCGTGAAGTTCCGATGATTACAGGAATTTCTGTAGTAAATGTGCGCAATTAAGCACATTTTATGGTGCTGCTCATTCCATGTGTGACAGGGTAAATTTAAGAACGCCATTTGCAAGTAAATTTCTACATACGTGCACGTATAGATATTTACATTTCGCCGGTGTTCAGCTGCTTGCATACACAATATCCATACAATTACGCTTCAGGAACGTACTTCGCCGCTTCGTGTCTCGACGGTATTCCTCTTCCTCGATTCTTTGGCGTGATGTCGTCGAGGAAACCTCCCGCGGTCGCAATTAATAAAGATAAGATACCTCAGACGCTCTGCTTAATTCCAGCGTTACACGAAAGCTCCATTTTTTATTTTTAATTTATCTGCGCGCTTTTTTGTATAAATTAAGCGGTCCGTTGTTTTGTTGTAATTTATAATCGCGTGATACGACCGCTGGAGGTCGGTATATATAACATAACGTAAGATATAATAAGCGGAAGTCGAATACACGGCCGCTGCCGCGGTCGCTGTATAGCCGGCTTGTATACTTTGTATGTGTGGAAAAATATGAACAGCAAGCTTCACACTAAATTATAATTATTTCGGAAAAAGGTTCATGCTCTGCGCGGAAGAGGTACTGCATTATGTACGGATTTAATTAAAGTGTAAGTAATGGTTTCGAAAGCTATGCAACTGTTCCTGTTCTTTCAGTATGGGAAAGGAAGCATGGGAATATAACGTTAGACGTGGAGTAATCATTGGTGTCCAAAATTGAATGTCAAAGAAATTAAAAGCATGTGGCTTTTGCGTTTGAGAAGGTTTTAACAGTATTTAATATTATCCATATGTTATACAAGCTCGGTAGGAATTGGTAAAGAACAATCAGCAAGCAATCCTGCTACAGTGAACTGAATTTAGACGTGGCCATCTTAGCTTGATTAGCTATGATCGTTCGGGACGGCCAAAAAGTGCAGCTGCTACCAATAAAATCTGAAAAATCAGATTGCGACATTATCATTAGCAGCATAAAAAATGTAGCTGGTGACGACTGCTTAAAAGTTCTACTCTTTCTCTCAGATTCTGCAAGCGTAATGTTAAAAACCAGCTTAAAAAACATTTTCCAAACATGTTGTTGCGCATGGAGTACATGGCATTTCTGAACTTATTCGTAAAGAATTTCCCGGTGTTAATTCATTAATTAACTCATTTCAAAAGATTTTATTGAAAACACCAACTAGGATAAAGTTATATAAAGAAACGTGCCCGAATATACCTTTGCCGCCAGAACCTGTATTAACACGATGGGGTACGTGGTTAGAAGCCGCATTTTTTTATACCCAACACTTTCGTATTTTCAAACCTTTTGTATTAAAGTTAAAATGAGATGCTTTCAGTGTTACAGCAGTCCAAGCATTAATTGTAAAAGAAGATTTAGTCGAGCAATTAATAAAATATAACTTCGCTGCTGCAAATACCTGATCGGCGCTTGACTAACTCTCATTAGCAAACTGCACCGAACGTCCTCAGTTTACCAATAACACAAACACAGTTTCGCTACACCAATATAACAAAAACATTTACTTTCTATTGCACTTCTTTCCCCGCAAAACTATGAGTGGTGTAAAGAACACAAAACAACACGTGTAAAGACTGCAACGTTTCAAACTATCGAATTTTATTATTACATTATTATTTATAATCTCCTTATCAAACTGGTTTATATCTTACTAGCTAGGAAGCGATAGCAATGATGTGTCACATAAATTCCACCGAATGGTCAACGCGGTACATTTCGGCACCTTGACATTTGAAGAAATGCTCAACGTGCCTCACATTTATATTACATCATCAAAGGTCGGTGATGATTTCAAATTTAGGATGAGGATTTTTCCCCTATTAATGAGATTCACACCTTAGCAACATTGACATTGTAACCGTTTACCAGTTGACATTTAAATAAGGATGTATTAAATTTAAATGCGTTTGGAAAGCTTTATACGCGATTTGCAAATTGCTATAATTTTGTATAATGTTCACTGATATTAAAGTGTTAAGGTTCGTGTAAAAAATACATATGTTGTAAAAACCTCCGTCATAAAAATCAATATTCTGGTAGCGTTTTTTGTTAATATACTTTTTGCCTAAAATTAACAAATCAAATGGAGAGATTTTCAAAGGTGAGAATTCAAGAAGATCCTTTCTTGCTTTGCGAAATAAAGTTGGAAGAGGATTTTATCTTTCGATAAAAACACACGTTTCAACTTTTCGATAGGTTTATCTTAATAGGGTTTGTTTTTTTAAAGTATTGCTTTAATTAATTATTTTCATATAACAGAATTGGTTTCATTTATTTAACTTCCTGAATGCATTAATTATCCTTAACTCTCCCAATCGCGATGACACACGACATCAGATCTATTTAGTTGGTGCATCTCATCTTTAAGTTTCGAGGAAAAGTTATTAATTTTTTTAATTGGACAAGTAATTACTCTAATATTATTGTAATTTTTGAATAAAGAGGTTATTTTGTTGCTCAGTTGGGTAATATATTGTAACTTGTAAACTATTACGTTATCAATATTGGTATTGTCATGGGGTGGAGAAATTATGCTCAAGTTAGTAAGGGGTGATGGTTAAAAGGTTCTTCAGTACGCCCGGTTTTTTTCTGTGGAAATCGGGATGAGATATTTTGACAATTCTGCGTTTTAGAGCTATATTTTAAAGCATGGTTAGATTTAGAATTAATGTAACGACTTGTGGTGATGGGTTTCTGTGACCAGAAAAAGAATACTTTTGTCATTCTCTATTTCCACCGTGGTCATTAATTCTATTGAAGGTATTAACATTGCTGGTAATTTTGTCATAATTTCAGTGGCCCCACTTTCGGTAGTAGATCTTATTTTTGTGTATTTTATATTTGTTGTTGTTAACCGTAACATGATTCATATTTATTATATTTGTAATAAAACTTATTATTTTGAAATAATTCTTTCATTTCTTGGTGTATGATCACCAAATACTTGCAAACCTTACGACCTGAAAAGCTAAGGAGCGACATTGTTTAAAAGGGTTTCAATCAATAATTAAAAATATGCATTTGAAAAGTAAGTAGTCATTTCATTACAATTTCATTTAGTTATTTGCAAACATCAGCAGCTACGCACCCTCATTTTTGTCAATTGCAAAAGGCTCAGGTATATCGCTCAGAGGACAGAGATTTTAATCGGATCACATTCGTAAGCGTCTATTTTCAAGAATGTCTAATTTGACAGATGAAAGAGATCGGTCCATCACTGGGAAAAGTGTATAGACAGGAGTCTATGAATTTGGGAAACAAAATTCTTCTTTCTGTGTTAGGAACTTCACAGATAACCCCCCTATATGCGCTGTTGGTGCAAAGAAACGAACTAAGAATGCCAGATGGCGGGATGTACAACCTTAATAATAATTTTTACAACAGCTACTTTAGGAGTTTAAAAATAAAAGAAATTCGCAGAAAGATGGTGATTTTAACATTAATAAGAGACCAAATACATATGTTATTGTATATGTAAATGGTATTTCATAGACAAAATAAGAATTAACTGATTATACTTCTACAAAATTGCCATTACTGCAGAGGCCATTTCTAATGAAAAAAAAGCAAAAGTTTCCCTCTAAACTTTACTGCGTTGCTATTTGCAAACTTCCATTAACCGATAGTAAGATCCTCATCTACAGAGAGTTTGGTCAACTAAAAACCAACATTCTCGAATGCAGCACCGCTACTTCTACCATCAGTTACCGCGAATCTATATTGGTCAAACCGAAACCGTTTGCGACGATTAAGCCGATAAATTATCGAACTAAAGCGAATTACTCGACGCCTCTAGAAACTTTGCACCATATATACGTCACTTGTTAGTCTAGCGTTCAATCTGCTTCTCTAATGAAGTTCTCGTAGAGTTTCCGGCTGACCGGGTTTGGAAGTTCTCGCCAAGACATTTACGGGCCGAGGCTATACCGGGACCACTCTGCATGGGTCTCTTTTTGTACGATTTTCCTTATGTAGAGGGACAAAAGCACCCTTGTAACACGTTGAGGAGTAACAAACAAACACATGGCCACTGTTAATTAAATTTAGTGTACTAATTGTATTCAGAAAGTTCACGCCTCACTTTCGGAAATCCGGTAACTAATGAGGGGTTAAAACTATGGCGGACAAAAGTACGCGCGTAGCCCATTTGTATCGTGTTCGCAGGGCCAATGTTCATAAACTGGCCTGCGTTCTATTTACCCTATTAATACGAAGCTTTTAATAGTGTTATACACTGGCGGTCATAAGTTTAATTGAGTTGGTTAGTTTCAATGGCGATAACAAGAGAAGTAGAAAACAAAACAATTTTTTTTTTATGAGACTATAGAGAATAATGCTATAAGAACAACACAACTTTATTTAGAGGCCGAATTGCCTGATTTCGAGGGACGGCACTGCAAGAAATTTGCATGATTTTAAGTTTTTTGTACATTACTTTCTCTTTCACTCTGTATTTTATGTTCCAAACCGATGTTTTTTTTTTCTGAATAACTTTCAAATGAAAAAATATATTTTATTTGTTGATTACATGTCTTTCACAGTATTTATAAAAAATGGTGCCGATAGGTGTTTATGCTGCAAATGTGGACTTCTTTAAGCGAGTTTTCCATAACATCCTCGCAGACTTCTGGTGTTATTTCGGCAATTTTGTTTTGAAAGTTGTCCTTAAGCATAAGGATTGTGATTGCCTTGTTTCTGTACATGTTTCTCTTCAAGCATCTCTATAGGTAATAATCTGGGAGACTCAAATTAGGCGATCGTGTGGGCTAGCCGATAACACAATTCTTTGGGGAAAAGTTTCTCGCAAAATTTACGTCGTAACATGAGCTGTATTTGGCATGACACCATCGTATCGGAACCGCATGTACACTGCCGTTCAGTGAAATTCGGCGATACAATAAAAATCTATATATATATATATAGAAAATATTAAGCATACACTCTTTTTTAAGGGATGAAAGCCATAAATTATTATATGTAAAGTAGAATATTGCGACAACTACAATAAAGTCCCTTTTATTATCATTCCAAGAATTTCTCGGAAGTACCGATCTTTTGAAACGGGTCGTTTGGGGATTATTAACGAACAATACATTTAGGAAATGTACCGCAGTATCACTCTTGTTTATTTATCACAGGCGTAAAGATATAAATTTGCTTCATTTTACTGTTAAACGTGTGTTGCTGTGCAATTGTCGTTTTTGCGAGAAAGTTTTAAGAAAATTTACTTCAAAATGGCACGTGGCAAGCCTACCAATGTAGAAAAACGTTCACGCATTATTACGCTGTTTGAAGAATGATATTCGGGGCGACAAATTGCTGAAAAAATAAATATGAAAAGTTCAACAGTAAATGACGTCATAAAGCGATATCGGACAACTGGAACTATAGAAAAGCTGAAGATTTGGGAATTGTATTATTAAGCAAACGCAATAGAAAATTAACAGCGCCACAAATAGCAGCCGAAGTCAATCGCGGCCGTGAAGAACAAATTTCGGCGAGTACGGTAAAATGTCGACTTCAACAAGCGGACCTTCATGGACGCATTGCCATTCGAAAATTCTTATTACGTCGGGGCAACAGAGCAAAACGGCTACAGTGGGCCCGTTCTCATTTAGATTGATCGTTAGATGATTGGAAACACGTGCTTTGGAGTGACGAGTCAAAGTTTGAGGTTTTTGGGCAAAATCGACGAGTTTATGTCCGAAGATCTAAAACCGAAAAGTAATCCCGGACTGCATTGCGCCAGCAGTGAAGCAAGGGCATAGTTCTGTGTTAGTGTGGGGATGTTTCTCCTTTGCTGGGACGGGAGATTTATGCAGAGTGCAGGGTGTAATGAGGAAGGAAAATTATTTTGCAATACTCCAGAATCATGCAGTGCCATCAAGATTGCGTATAATAGGCCGTAACTTTATATTCATGCATGATAACGATCGAAAACACACTGCGTTAGTGTGTAAGAACTATCTAAAGGAGCAAGAAGAACAGCACACCCTGAAAGTAATGACGTGGCCCCCACAAAGCCCAGATTTGAACCCTATAGAGTTGTTGTGGGATGAACTGGACAGGAGGATCCGAAAAATATGCCCAACTTCACAAGAACATTTACGGAATATTCTGCAACATGAATGGATTAATATTCCACAATCCGTTTTAACAAAACTTATCGAAGGAATGCCTAGAATAGTTCGAGCGGTGATTAACAGCAAAGGAGGTTTTTTCGATGAAAAAAAAAAATAATGTTCAGTATGTTATATTAGGCCAGAATAACTTTTTATTTATTTATTTTTGTCTTTTTTACCTGTACATACAATAAAATTGCATTTTGTTTTTAGTTTCGTTTGTTTCTGTAACCTTTTCATGTTTTTTAATAACCGACCGAACTTCTCTGAACGGCAGTGTACAGTAGCTCCATTTAATTGAATCTGGGATCAAGAAAGAAAGAAGAAAAAACATTTTTCTAACTGTTACAGCATCGGCTCAAAGAGATATAGTCTATTGGTGCCGCTGGCCTAAATGGTGCACCATACTCTACGATGGTGTAATGGTCGTTGGTGTATCAAATGAGGATTTTCCCATGTCGTGTCCCAACAGCGACTATAATCACTCTTCGCGCATTCTAGTTAATGAAAAACATAACTAAATACCAGCAGGAGCCTGTCATTGTTGAATCATCTGTTGCAAGAAGTAAAAATATAAAATAAGGAAACAAAAACTGCCCTAATCGAAAACGTGCTTTACAATACTGACGAACTTGGTGAGTGTATGTTGTTGTAGACCTCCGCGGTCGATGTTTTCTTTTAAAGGATTTAGGATTCCGGGTTGTAGTTGCACGTGAATGTCGGCTTTTCGCCCTCAGTTGCATGGAGCTAAGAAGAATTCTTTTTACAACACCGATACAACATGTCTAGAAAAAGCTCCATGCAACTGAGAGCGAAACGTCGACATTCTAATGCAATTATGTCGCAGTTTAAACCCGGAAACCTAAATTCTTTAAAAGTGACTTGGTGAGGTTGCTATTGCGTATGTTAGTATTATTTTTATTTTGAGACATAGACGAGGACACTTTTCCAAAATAAGACAATGTGCAGTACAGCCTGCAGTGACCTTATGGTGTTGCTGCACCAAATCACCGCGATATGACCTACTACTAGGTGACCATATTAAAAAAAAGCACACATATTCACCCATGGCGACTGCCAAGACGACAACCAAAAATAATTCAATTCAAAGTACATGTTATCACGTTTGCTAATTTAAATGACCTCTTTTATGTATTTCAATATGATTTCTTTTTTTGTCTAAAGGTTGTTACTATTAAAAACAGTAATCCGTACCTTCGCGCGAGATCATTTTTTTTTTTTAAGTAATGACCTTTTTCATTAGTCATTTACAATGTCTCACACTGTACAAAATATACATTTTGTACAGATAAACATTGTTTTTTAAAGTAATTACTAACTGAGGAATCTAAGGTTTTGATCGATTTTATTGATTTTTTGTTCACGCACATACAGTAGTGAATAAATAGTCTTGTCTTCTGGTTTTCCTAGATTCGTTATTGAAAACTGCAAATTATCTCCTTTTAGTTGGTTTTGCGCAATTAGTTCGAAAGTAACAAATTAGTATGTATAATATAATAAAGCAACGTTGATTTGAACACATTTCCTTAATGAATTTAATAAGATTAATAAAAGTTTCTAGACATTTTTTTAAATTACCATTTAACTAATTTATGGTACTCTGGCTAAGTTGGTTTTTAATTGTCAAGGCACTAGAAGAGGAAATTTTCACTTACAACAGTTATGTTGTTGTAGACTAAACTTTCTCACGGCATTCTACCATTGCTGTGAATCTAAATTTAATTTTAAAGGTTTTCTAAATAAACGGTGTATAATTTCCTTTTTTTTTCTTTTTTTTACTAACAATTGTCCTTTAGTTATTTAACCATAGCACCTGCATTCGCTGGGCGATTCTAGATGACCTACATGACAAAAAACTGCTGTACATAAATAAAAAAAAAATAATCTTGGGGATTATGTAAATAACTTTCGGAAAAAATATATGTGTATCTCTTGGCTGCACCGTGTTCTTTTATTGCATTTTACTTATGGGCAGTAGTGTATGTATTCTTATAATGTACTACATAAATGGACTGAAAGTTAATGTACATCAACTGTTGATGCGAGATACTGCAAATAAATTAGTGCGTAAATGAACACACTACGCACATTGCGTGATTAATTTCGGCCGCGATTCTACGTATTTCGACGTTTTATTAACACCATCGAATATGGAATTTATTAGAGTGTAATTACATTTAGATAATTCAAATATCACTTATGCCAGCTGAAGTAGGCAACACACACACGTAGCTTGTATTATCACATGCACATTATTTGCAAACATATTTCCATTGATGTATTTCAGTTTAAACTATCTATTTATACTTAGATAGCCGATTCTTCATTTTCAGTTGGTAAAATAACTAGCAACAACATTAGTAATTATGTCGATTGTGAATTTCCGTTATAAATTATGTGTGGTATCGAGATATCGGCGTATTATACAGATAATTAGTTTCTGCTGTTAGTCTCATTACGCTACTGGCACTTTTGGTTCTGTTTTCATTGCTACGTTGACTATATTATGATGGTATTATGCAAACATTAATTAGATTTTAACTAAAGCACATATAACGAACAAAATAACACATTCAAATTTCTAAGTTAGTAACGAAGATACTAATTAGAAAATTTGTTCTATTAGTGTTAGGTGGCGTAAGTTACGCAAGCTAGAAAATCTGTTTTTGCTGGTTACGTGTCGATCAATTTGTTAGGGGTTACATAATCAACAATTAGTCGAACAATTCCAACGTTCAATGAACGTGGAAGTTACTTTGGGACTCCTAGACAAGGTGCAAAAGGTGAGCGATGTTTTACGCATGTCGCCTTAAGGAACAAGCGCTCTACCACTTTAGAGTTAAGCGACCACTGACAGCAGCTTGAAATGTAGCAACTTCTGTAGAAATTAATCCCTATAATGAAAAAGGATCATAGAGTAGAATATCAGCGAATGCACCACTCCTCCCCATAGTACATGCAGTTATCAGATTGCGTTTTCTAAGATAACACGCAATTGGGCCATCTGCGACACGAAGCGAATTTTATTTCCAGAACAAGCAAAAATAATTGACTGTAGGCTTTCACGACCGTAATCCATAGTGGAAATGTCTTTCGGGTGATGTCGTGTAGTTCATATTTTACTTGACGTTTCGCTGACCATCCTGTCAGCTTCTTCAGAAGATTTCTAAAGACTGCTGTTGTTGTCTTTTGCTGCTCGTTATATATCCTATTTCTGTTCTGCTTTGCTGATCCATAACCGTTCCATTCCGCTGAATCGCGTCGTTCGTTGTATGGTGGTAGTAGTGGCTACTACTACCCGAGGATAATACGCGAATCCATAGAAATAATGAAGAACACCAACAACTTCAATCGCGAAGATGGATACAAGATCAGCAACAGGTGGAGGTTAGCACTACGGAGTCGCCATACAACGAACTATGCGATTCAGCGGGACGGAACGGTTATGGATCAGCAAAGCGGAACAGAAATAGGATATATAACGAGGAGCAAAAGACGACAACATCAGTCTTTAGAAATTTTCTGAAGAAGCTCAGAGGATGGTCAGCGAAACGTCAAGTAAAATATTAACTACACGACATCACCCGAAAGACGTTTCCACTAAGCAAAAATAAGTCTTAATTCACCAGATGTCCGGAACAGTTGTTTCGAGCATGCGTGCCTCCCCATTACCAACCGTTTGACCGAATGTTGCCAGAAAAAGAACTCTGCCCATTCTATTCCTACTTGTGAGAAATATTTATTTACACGTATCTATTCTAAAACTAAGACACGTGAGAAATACGGAAAAATAGACGACGGCGTCTCTTATCATTGTAACACGAAGCAAAAATAGACTTGAGCATGACGACGGTTCCTTCTATTCGTCAAATTCGTGTTCCTTTTTACGTAAGTAGTTTCGTAAGCGTCTAATTCCCCCAGCGAAGTTGCGTTCTTAATCAATTTCAGGTTTTCTAATTTAATATCATTCCATGTGTTGCCCTGCCGTATCTGTAGCACCTGATGTGCTCATTGAATTCGATGCCTATCGCTCTTTTCGTATGACCAATATAAGCTTCATCACAGTCACTACATTCAATCTGCACAACATTTATTTTCGCTGTTTCTTTTTTAATTATCAGTGGGTCTGTTGGCCCGTTTGCTTTGCTTAGATCGATGTTAAAATTACAATTTATAAGAATCGAAAAATTAGTCAGTAGTTGCTCTAAAATGCCTTCCGGTCACACAAGAACCTTTTCAATGTTACCCGCTGATGGCCAAACATTAGTGGAAATTATTTAATTAATGTTTTGCCGATGCGTTAATTTTGTTCAGGTGTTTATATTACAAAAGCCGCACTTTATGTGTATGCGTTACATTATGGACGCGTCTAAACTTCAATGCATGCACATATACGGATACGCAAACAAGCGAACGCGAGTTTGAATATAATCCCTCGTGATTTCCGACTAAAGTTGACTAATTGGCTGAGGTAATTCAACCGTAGAAAAACCTCATACCGGTCTCGCTTCGACCGCGTGTATTCCCCGAAAACTTCCTTCTCTTTTCCACTCAAGTTTCGCTGGTATAACAGTCGAAATTTAATATTTTAACTGTGAAAAAGGCAGGAATGCCCGGTTACGTCCGTATACGACGTAAACTTTTCAACAACTCAAAACAATGGTAAATAACAATTATTCACGGACAATAACATTAAGCTTTTAAAATGATTCCGCCGGCCTCTCTTACGCGTTGGGGAACACCATGTAAAGGTTACCCTTCCACCATTCCAGTTGCAGTTCACACCATCCTTTTTGGACGTTCCAATGTAGGGCAAAGTTGGACGAACGTTAGGTATAATTCAACGCGGCATCATAGGGGCGTAAAGTTTGCAGACGGTCATGAATTATAATTTGCAGTAATTTTATTATTTTGCGTTAAAGAGAGTTTGGTGCCGAGTTTCGAACCACGTACTGTATTCTCTACGCTTCGCATGGATATGAGTAGGTAAGCTGCGCCATGTTGTCCATCGATTTGCTCCTCTTTTGCGAGAAATGTTCACATTCATCTATGTAGTTTTTTAAAGCAAAGTTTAGTTTCGGGCGCTTTTTGATACGACAAATATAGTATTAGTTTCAATTTTAAGCTGGAGTTATATCACGAATTTCAATTAAATTGCAATGATGGCCAGTAGCTTTAACTTTAGTGTTTTCTAAAATATTAGAATATTGCATGTTAGATAGATTAAATTCTTATAAGGGAAAATTTAATTTCGGCAAGACAAATCAGCCTCTAAAGCGCTAACTGAACACCATTGCTATATTCTTAGTGATATTGAAAATAGAAGAGAGGGCATAGGTGTATTTTGCAATTTGCAAGTAGTGTGTACCTCTGTAGGGCAAAATAAATTAATATATAGATCGCAGTGGCTGCTGTTTCAATCCGGTGTAATTAAAGGTTCCGTTCTGGGTCCAACGTTATTGAATGTAACATGCGCGGATGAAAGCATTTAATTAAAGATCCTCTAATAGTTGAAAATATTGAAAACAACAGCTATATCAACCTCTACAAAACCAAGGAAGCATACCTGAGTTCTGCGAAGGTAGCTGGCTTCGACCAACGGCATCACATCAACGGTAATTAATAATAATGATACAAGCTACCAACCTCCACCATGCGCAGATGCGTATTTCGCCGTGATACGGCTCATCAGTATACGTCTGTGGAAGGTGGTAGCTATAATTTCTTATTCTTTTGTATCCACTTTGATTACTTTTTTAGTTTAGTTATCGGCATTATGTAGTTGTCTTACATATATTTGCTTTTTTTTTGTATTTGTTTCGTACATGGCAAATAATAATAAATTATTTACTTTAGTTTGCAAGTTTTCCAATTTATTCCTTCATTCCTTTTGGGGCAGTGGGACGTATATTTAATTTGCCGATTGAACATTCTAATTGCAATTATTTGATCTGAGCATGATTATTCAATGGTTCCACGCAGATACAAGATATTCTCTCGTTCAGTTACAAAAATGTATTCCCCATAGATTAAAATTTAAATTGCAAAATAAGCAATTAATTTCGAACAATGGACGAATTCAATAAAATAACTAAAGACTAAAACTAAAGACAAGTCAATGGACAACCCGTTTTTCTACCAATTCCAATCAAAATAAATGTTTAATTTAATCAGCGGTGCGTTCCTTAAAAGAACAATCGTCGCAGCGAAGTAACAGTAAAATTAAATTCAATTCCTACTTCTATTTGCCGAACGGTACAGAATCGAAGTCATTTTCGTTCTCCGCCTCGTTCCCTCGAAACGACTGCGGCACTCTGGCCTCGTTCCCGACGAAAACGAAGAGCCGATATTAATTAGTTCTGCCGCAAATTCAATTAGAACCTGTAATCTGGAGAATTCCTACTACTAAAATATTGCGGACCGTATTTGTTAAAATTAAAAATGTATATTCGGAGACGAGTTTCATCGGATTGTTTCAGAAATACTGTGAAACATGGACGAGGAGCGCTTAAGATGGTTGTTTATGGATGCAAATTTACTTCTGTTTGCGCAAAAACGAACAAAAAGACGAACTGAAAGACGGTCCGGATGAAAGCACGGATATTTATGGAACTTGCATCTACGTGCTTCAACTAAAAAAAGAAAGTTTTAGTCCCTTTGATAAACAAGAATTATATTAAAGCGAAATGCATGCAGACATCAGAGAAATTATTTAGAATACACATGTTGTGTATGCAGAAGTGATTTGTTTTTTCATTGCACCATTTTTAAAAGAGATTTAATAATTTCCAAAACAAATATTTTTGTTTTTTAAAAAATGCAGAACAAACAAACAAATGTATTATATATATTATATGCATATGAAGAACGCCTACCGTGCCTTCAATTAAATTCTTATTTAAAATATAACTCTGGTAACAGTGTGAAATATTAATCTTATCAGAAATACGTTTATTGGAAAAATATTGAACGCTGAAGAAGGTTGCCCTCTAGTTTCGATCCACACACCAGCTCTATGCTTCATATTTTTAAAGGCGTTTAACAAATGTTAAAGTGATAAAAACGTAGGCTTCCACGGTCAGAGTCACTTAAAACTAAACGTTTCCGAGTTTGGGTCGTGTCATATCGTCTTTTGTTAAACGAAAACTCGGCGTTTCGCCCATAGAGGCTGCTTAGTTGATTTTCGCCTCTGGCATGGTTAATATGCTGAGTTACCGTGATCCCGCTCAGTTAGTTTCGCCTCTGGCGCCTATACGTTGATCTACCGTGGTAATTCTTACCTACCACCTTTTCCCCTCCCGAAGAAGCCCCATACGATTGTGGGCGAAACTTTGAGTTTTCGTTTAAAAAAAAACATGACACGGTCCAAACCCGGAACACGTTTAGTTTTAAATGTTAAAACGTTGTTATCACAACCTTCCCTAATACTATCACAAAGTTTTTCAATTGTGTGTCGTGGCGTTACAAAAAAATCGTGTTTTTCATGTGCGGAAAGATGAAGTAATCCAGAATTGTGGGATCTGGAGAGCTTGGACAGAGCTTTGCTAATCGATTATGAAAAAACTCTTTCAAACGGTTAAGTGTTTGTCCAGTTCTATGTACTGAAGTGTTATCTTGTTGTAAGAATCCATCTGTAATTTTATCATCATGTAGCTGATTAATAAAGGAATTTAATAACTCATTTCGATATTCTTCAGCATTTATTGTTCCGTTAAAAAGTGTGGCCCGCTGCTAGGCAAACACGTTGGGTACGTAATTTACCATATTCTTATATTTTGTTTTAGATATCTTGAAGGATGAAACCAGGCTTCGTCAGGTAAGAAACATCTATCAAAAACGTGATCTTTATTGAAGCTACCCAAAAACCACTGGCCATAACTAATTCTTCTATCATGTTCAACGGGACTGAGTTCGTAGATGACTTGAATTTTATATGGATATGATTTTAAGTTCTTTTTAAGAATTATGCGGCATGTTCCAACTGTGTTTCCAACTTAAGTGAGTTTTCTATTCGACATAGAGCATCTTTAATGCAGCCTGCAGTTCTTTTTTTAGGTGTCCATTTTCTAATTTACCAGTTTTAAAATAACTGTCAATAATAAAAAGTTTCTGTGGTACTTCCAATCTAACCAAATTTATACTGGAATTATAGGCAATTTTGCTACAATGCATCTCAAAGTTAAACTGCAGCAAAACTGAGATATCAAGGAACAATTTAGGTTAATGGATGACCTATCGCTTTTTTAAAAATTTACCATAATGAGTACTTTAATTATCGTCGTGCTTAGAATAAATTTCTTTTAGAGCAGATTCGTTTTAACATTTTTGTAGAATGTAAAACCAACGATTCTGCATACATTTACTTGCTGCTGCAAATGTATACAGACAACATTCGAAGAAGTTACTTCGCTTGAAGTCAAAATATGCTAATCTCTGCTTATATACTATATCCTTTAACAGACACTGGTATGGATTTATGTACTGATAAATAGTGTTCATTGACGCCTAGAGGTGAATAACGGTTAGAGCTACTTCATAAAAAACCAGGAGATGATTTTCAAATGTCAACTTGCGATTAACATAATAGTTTTCCTGTAGATAATAAAATACTGTTATGTACGTAAATTCAGATGTCTAGAACGCTAAACGATTGCGTTAATATGCCTGATAGCGAAACTAGTTGCCATGGAATATACAGATGAGTTCCAAAGATAAAGACTCTCGAGAATATTTGGATAAAAGGAGTGGAATCGTTTGAAACACATGTTTTCCCTGGATCAGGTGGAGTGTTTTTCTGCTGCAAGAAGAATATCATGGAACCCCTCTTGGAGATATCTAGAGCTAGCCATGCCATGGGATATATCTCAAAGCATACATAGGTACTAGAGTGGTCTTTATTCCGGGAAGGACACATATACCCATTCAAAATCATTTAGACCAGTTACTTTCACGCCTTTTACGCCCTCTGCAATGAGCACATCAAATGGGATTTTCAGGAGAGACTGCGCGGCATAGTTTGGTGGGAAAACTCGAAAGGAACCTACACCAAAAGGAAGTTGCCCTTGCAGTATACCTAGATTTAGAGGGCGCATTGGATGATACACCGACGACCTCAATCTTTAGGGGGACTGAGATATAAACTATACGACGAACAGAAGGAATTACTGCATGCTAAGGAATGGAGTAGTCCAAACCCAAATCTTTGACAAAAGTATCACCATGAGAAGTATTAGGAGGTCCGCAATGAGGTGTATGTTTCTTTTTGTAGTTGCTGACTTCGTTAGGTCTTTAAATGACTAACGAATATGGACGCAAAGATTCGCTGATGATATTACTATTGTGGAAATTCCCTGGGATAGTAGCAAACATTAGGCGGGAACTATGACTGCGATCCTTATACTGAAAGCCAACAGTTTGTGGCAACCTAGTATTGGAACTGAAATTGCAGCACTAGATGAGCCTTTGTTACGAATGCCCTCGGACAGTATGGTACCTGAAATTATTTTTATTGACAAATCGAAAATTTTAGTACTGAACAGAGATCAGAGATCATGTACGCAGTAGCTTCTGAGGCCTAGACAGAGGATTTCTGTAGGCCCAGGAAAACACCCAACGGTTTTCCAGACACCACTATCCGCAATTGGAACCTGTGCTGATGTTATCGCAAAGGTAGATTGCGCGAATAGGAAAATAAACATAATAACTGACGATCAGGCCGCTATCATGGCAATTATGAATCCTATTACTAGGTCGAAACTAGTATTGTAAACAGTTTCTCAATAGACTAGCACAAGACAATCACTACCTTTGATCTGGTTGCCGGGACAGGTAGAAACATTTTGAAGAGGATCTAGTGGATCCTTCGAAAGTATTCAAACTTTCCATAGGCAAGAAAATGGTCTTCGTGGAGGACACTAAGCTGTTTGAGCGGAAATGAGAGTTCCACTAGGGATTACTGGTGACCAACCTAAATAGTATGAATGAATGAGGTATATGCAAAGAACATCCTTAAAAACTAACGATTTCCTGTCATTTCTTCTGGATCCAGTTACGAAATATGTACTAACATCATGCATAACCATTTTTCATAACAACCACTGCTCGGATGTAAATAACATCCAAATGCATCTCTACAAATAATTGTCGAATTTCTATGCGGAAACAAATCCGAAACAAATGCGAATTTCTATACGGAAATAATGCGGAAATCCTGACAAATTACAAATTGTATACTTCAAAATATTGAAGAAATTCTGGCTTGTTATAATTATGATGCAATATTGCCGAACGTCGTGTGCCAACCCCAGGTAGGAATTTTTGTTTAAGTTATATTAAAAAAATTTTGCACACAGCTAGAGGGATGCTAAGAATATCCCAATAAAGTTTAAAAAGCATAGGATAGCATAGCGCGACATAGAACTGTCCATTTGTATATTTAAAATAAGAAAACCTTGAATCATCAATACAATCCGTTAAATCAATAGTTAAAGGGATAATCCGATTTACCATGGGGATAAGGCTTGTCTCATTTATTCCTTTTCAGGGAATTTTTCTCTCAAATGTAGTCAGATTCTTTTCATTTTATCTATCTCACAGCAGTACTTAAACCAAAGCTAAAACCGCTTTTGAATTTCAAATACGTGTATACGTGCAAGTATTGAAACAAATATCGTTCCCATCTCAAACAAACTAAAATCGCCCAAGGCTTTTCATCGGACTGGAGTTGTATGGTACCTTCGATAGAAAACATTCGTTTCTCCTTTCATGCATCGGAATTACAAGGAAAATCGAATAAACCCCACCAATTACAAAGTAATTTGCTCCGATGAATAATGTCGAAAAGACGATGCTTGCAAAGCGTAATTATGTCCTGAAACATCCACTAATGATCACGGGAGAATTATTCTCAAAATGGAAACATCTGGTTCCAAGGGTATATTTACGAACCAGACCGTGTACTTCGAATGGTGCACAGCTGAATGTTACTAATTGCACGACTTGCATGCATGATTCTATCCGTGTACGTTTTATCTATGCAATAGTTGCGGGAAAATATTAGTCGTTTGAATATTCAACAGTGAATGCGGTAAATACGATGGAAAACTGGAATCAACCAAATTCAAAGTATACAGTTATTGATAATCGTGTGGCGTAGCGTTTTATTGATTATTCGTTAACGAATGCTTATTGAGAATTACCAATTGCTCAAGCACAATGTTGTTTTTCTGATAACGGCTTTCGTGTTGAAAATCGAAAGAAAAGTTATTGTAATTACTCGTTTCGAAAGCTATTTATCATGGCTTGACTTTGATTGATTTCAAAACCCTACAATCAGGGATAATATTGAGGAAACATTTTCAACTAAATAATTTATGAATTGTATTACGTAGGGAATGTTAGCGCACATTTACAAACTTGAATCGATCACTACCAACTTTACCACGTACAGCGACTGTAGGCATTAAATCCACCTGATCGTCGAGTATTTAGTTTTTGTCGCTGATTTCTACGTTACGATGACACGCCCAATTTTGTTGGCATGAATTAAAAGTTTTAACAAAAACAGGAATACTGCGAGAACCTTAGACTTCTCGTAAGTTACATAAAGTCACCCTAAAATTAAACGTGACATCAAAAAATTACATGACATGGAGAAGTTCCATTTAAAATTACGTTTGGTTCTCCATTAATGTAATTTTTATTGAAAATATTTTATTTTAAAATCAATAATAAAGAAGATATTGCAGATTGTTGTTAAATCGTAGTTTGACAACTACATATCAGTAAATGTGGTTTGGTTAAAGTATATCTCCGGGAACATTCAAATCATTGCGCGTTATATCTGTATTCCCTTTAATTATCCAGAGAATCCCATGGTTCGTGAACAAACAGAATGCTACTGTTTAAACAGAATTTTCCGAATGCGAGATTCATGGCAATAATAAATCAGCTTATAGCAAAGCTCGAACAAGTTGGCATATACAATTTCGAGGGTGAAGAGAAATAAACAGTCTCTTCTTTGATTGATAGACGCAATTTTTGCGTACTGCCCACGTATCCCTCGCTTCCATTCATTTCCTTTTGTTATCCGAGCAGAAAATATATGTACAGCGTTATTGACACGCCGCAATGAGGAGGTATAAATTGCTAGATGACATTTCATAATAAATTGCCGCTATTATTGCAGATTGAGGTCAGCAGTGCGTTCGGATAGGTCAATTACTATGGCTTTGATACGCTTATAAGTTTATCGCTTGTTACTGTTCGAGAGTGACGCGTTATTTGGAGAAGACTAATTAGATTTTAAACAAATTAAAAGAAGAAACAAATTTAAAGACGTTTCGATTTTACAAAGTTTTACGAAGACATGTTTAAAAAATTACAAGTATTGTTTTACGCATTATCAAGAATTTTTTTCAACATTTTCAAATAAATAAACGC